>JAREIS010000002.1:4112500-4690000 GCA_030060385.1 Muscicapa striata striata | reverse complement strand
TGATTTAGCTGCGTGACTCCCATTGTTGTTAATGGGAGCTGTACAGCTAAATGATGAAGCGTTGAAAATGTGAACTCCTTAATATTTCAGTTGACTTTAATTTTTATTTTTGAGCTAACACAGTTAATTAGACGGTATTTTCCTAAGGTATGTCCTTAGCAAAGTGCTATTTATGAGCTAACTTAAAAACCCATTCTGCCAAATAGAAGCATAAACAAATATCTATCATGCCAAAAAATGCTCTACATCACATGCAAATACTTTTAACCATGGCAATAAAAGCCTTTACTGAGTTCCTGCTATCTCTGAGATTACTCACTGTAGGCTGGTGCTAATACAGCTTTGTCCTAGACTGACCACATGGGTTTGGAAATGAATGCTGGTTCCTTTATCACGAGAAATAGTGAGGACACAGCTTTTCTACTTATTTGGCTCTTATTACTTATTTCAGAAATCTGCAAAATATATTGCCCTGAGATAAATTTGTGGAATTGTATTAGCATTAGTAATGATACTGATTTAATTTTTATTTTAAACTGATGAATCAATCCCAAACTGTGCCAGCACCCACCTTCCCAGAGCTGCTTGGGTGTATTGGTATTTCACAGCCAGCTGCTCTGCAATTTGCCCTCTCTTCCCCACATCAATACAACACCCTAAAATGAGCACTTGCTCTCATGGATTTTATTCTTTCCACATCATTCTTGACTTCTGCCACTTTTGTCCTTAGTTTATTCCCATCTCCTTTCCCCCTCTTTGTTGCTGCACCCTCACTCTCTCAAGACATGGATGCAATATCTCAGTTAAAGATTTCCCCCTTTTCAGTTATTTCCTCCCTGCAGCTCTATCATCCTCTCCCATTTTTAAATGATTTAACTCTCACATTTCAGTTTATCTATCTCCTTTCTGACAATAATTTACCTAACAGCATCTCTTCATTCCAGTTCTTTCTGCTGAATTCTGTTCTTAAAATGTGCTGGCATTCTCAGTTTTTACACCCAATGACACACCAGCAGAGAACTCCACAGGGCTAAACCCAAACACTTTCAAAGCTTTTTGATGAGCACTCAGCTCTGGAGTGAGGGCACAAATGAAAACTCTCTCTGAAACAGGTCTTTACCCCTTTTTGGCATTTGCCCAAAGTTTTAAACCCTAGAATATTACCAAATATTTCATACACTTGGGCTCACAAACAACAACAAATAGTTATCTTTTGTGAGCTGCAAATAAAGATGCAAGTAAAAGAGCAAACACCACAAAACTGAGCCATGCAAAGATTTCCAGCAAGACTTCAGGCAATTGAACACGAGTTGCATTCTGCTGAGATGTCAGATCTGAAAACCATCTCAGCGTGGTGCAAATGGCCTGGTTTTTCTTTTTGATTCTTATTGCTTTAGTTTTGTTTATTCTTATGTAACCTGTCAGCAAAACTTACTCTTCTCCTGGACTGTTTGTGGTGCCCTGATATCGAGAAGGACAGCTTTGCTTCTGCTCCTGCCTGGTGCAGTTATCGTATCCACCTTCATTTTCCGGGCTGGAATCCTGTGCCTGTCTGTGTGAGTGGCACTAGTCACATTCAATAACACTTTGCTCCTGTGTTTAGGCCTCTCTTCTGCACAGCCTTTACAGCCATGTTTACACTCCTCTAACCAGAGGGACTGAGGTGGGTGCCATTAAACCTGTGCCTGATGTGTTTGTGCAGGAGGTTTACACGGCTCGGGGATGCTGGGTGTGGGAATGGCTGGGGCTGCAGTGCACACAGAAGGCTGCAAATCCTCAGGGAATGTTAATTGAAAAGTTACATCCAATGCACAGCAGGTGGTTGGGACCATAATGGTAAAAAATCAGCTCAACCAGAGGCAAGTGAACTGCACAGCTGCCACTTTGGTAATTGGGGGTCCCCAGTTGAGGAGCTGCTGAATTAGGGACTGGCAGGGTTGGGGCTGGGACATGGGGACCAAACACTGTCCTGGCAGAACTGCACACTCAGGTGACTCACACCTCTACCTTTTCATCAGCTTGTCTTTGAGGTTTGAGGTAAAAGGGCTGTGGATGGGATGGAAGGGTGGCCATACCTGCTATGGATTTTGACATGACTCAGGGCTGTGGTTGGCCTCAGGGTGTGCTCCACCTACAAGTAAAACTGCAAACTTCCTCTTTGCAGAAGCAATCTGAGTCCTGCCCTGTTTCTGCCTTCTTCCATCAGCTGGATGCCTGCCACTGTTCACACTTCCCCCCTGGAGCTTTCCTTCCCCCATTCCCAAAAACTTTTAAAAGCAAGCTACTCATTTAAATTTTGTGCACAGCAGAAAAAAGTGTTCCCACTATTCCCTCTAAAGGAAGAAGTGTCTCATTTTTGAACATGATTTCATTTTACGTAGCTTTTACCTTTCCTTCCTCTTTTGTCCCTGTGTTTCTTGACACAAAAATACTGGTTTTCACAAGAATTGTTTAGATTTATTGAGTTCAAGGACTGTGAGATTCTCTGAATCTCAAACTGCCTTGATGTGGAATAGAGGAAATAACTAAGAAACGTGCCACAGCCTTTTTCCTCCCTTTCCATGCAGCTTTCCTAATAAAGCAGATGAGACACAGATTTTGCTTACAGCGTTCATAGATGTCACAGTGCTCCTAACCCTCTCCCTGTCTCCCTGCTCCCCCTCCCTGCCCAGGAGCTGTAAGCAAGGACCCAGGAGTCACATCAGAGGCCAGCAACACTTCTACCTGATACTGCATTCCCAGCTTGCTCTGTGCCTGCCTGTCTGAGGTGTCAGATTCTGCTGGAAGTGCCTGTAAACAAAGCCTGAGAAAACTCCTAACTTTGCCTGGAGCAGTGCAGCATGAGCATTATAGTGATGGAGTGAAAGCCTCAAGGAGGAGCACAGGTGTGGTGGTAACCTGCCCCATGGCACCGACCTGTGAGCAAGGGGGAGCAGCATTCAGCTGCTCTGTGTGCACACACCCCACACTTTTCCTTCTCTTTATCAGTGTCTCATTGAATTCCAGTCAACCCGAACAAAAATCCATACTTGTTTGAGGCAGTAAATAAGGATGTGTTGGAAAATTAGTATGAAGAAGTTTTAGCCATGAGTTGGAAAAGAATACACACAGAGTAGCTGAATTATTGGAAAATTCTCAGGTGCTATTTGATAGCAAATGTTTTTAAATGGCAGATCATAGCAATGACATCAAGATGGCATTTTTCAACCCAGAACTAACCCAGAAGGGATCTAGTCAGTATTTTCTCTGTATGTGACACTCCAGTTGATAGTACTGGGTTATATTAATATTGCTTTTCATAGAAGCATTTATGACTTTAAAAATGCCCATTGATAGCCTCACCTAGAAATTCCCTGGAAATGTCTTCATAGAGGAATTTAGATATATTTGGTATGAAACAGTTTAGCCCTTGTTTTCAAACAGAGGCAGGAAAACACTTGTTTCCTTGCACCAATTACCCGAAGACTGCACCTCTTGCAGCCAGCACTACAGCACAGATCTGTCTCTGCATAATTGGGCTACTGACACAACCCTTTTAATCACATTTTGACTAAAATGGACAGCTTAACTTAAATACAAACTGGGAAAGAGTTTCATCATTGCCTTGATGTTTCTGAAATTCTACTCAGGTTGAGTAACTTTGGGTTTGGTGGTCACTGTGCCTAAAGTTACACATAGCAGGGTTATATTCCAAGCTGTTTATGAGATCAGCCATTGTTTTAGAGCTGATACCTTCCATCCAGCAGTGTCAGCCCATCTCAGCTCCTTGCTGTCCCTGGGAGCCTGATGTGCTCTGGGACTGAGGGTGTTCAGAGGGTGGAGGAGGCTGCCTGCTGGGTAATGGCCATTCTGGATGTGGCCCAGGGACCTCACACACTTATGGCCACCACCAGAAGCACCCACAGAGAGTGGTAAGTGTTATAGTGCAGCATAATCCACTCTTCAGCCTCAATGAGGGAGATGGGATCATACTGCCTTCCATTCTCAGATAATAACCATTTCATGGAGGCAGTTACAAGACCTATTTATAGGGATAATTTTAGCTGCCATCTTTATCCTTAACAGGAAGGGGCTGGTGCTTTGGACAGGTGGCAATTTTATGCTACTCACCCACCTCCATATCTTTTTATCTGAATGTGCACTATGTGGTTATGTTTCCATTTGGATGACTTTCATGTTCTTTAGATGGCAAATGTTTTATGAAAAATGATAAAGAAGAAGAAAAGGTTCAGGTAGAAACTGAACTGAAACCAGGTTGGGATCCTCTGATGAATGACCCACCTAGGCCTTGTTTGCCTGTGCCTGGAAATTTGGGAGAGGTTTATGATGAGCTGTTTGTGTAACCAAGCTATGCAAACTAGTAAAAACAAGTCATGTGAGGAGAGAAGGAACATTGACTGCTTTGACAACTGCTTTGCCATTGCTAAGGAAACTGCTCCCTTGGTAACCATGGTCAGTACATCTGTCTTATTTTATCTCCAGTTCTCACGTAGACACCATCATGGAAAGAATATTAACACAACCAAAACACAAACATTTCAGAAAAGCACAAGGCTTCTATTAATTTCTTCACTAAAAAGTTTAAGGGAGATTCTGCTTTGGTGTGAATTATGGCTTTGCCTTGCCTAAGATGTGCTCCTTAAATATTAACTTATGCAAAGTAACAATTTATTCTTTTGTTCTGCTTTGTACTTCTTTAAAATGTGATGCTTATTTTCTTTTAGCTCTCCTAATTTACCTAATGCAATTGGGCTTTACAATAGGAAAGCCTGAAGGCTGAGAAAGCTTTTGCATCTGTCAAAATAAGAGTTTATGTTATTTTGCTAAGGGAAAACTCTTACTGACTGGAGCAGAGTCCAAAAAATGGAAGTCTTCATCTTGAAGAACAAACTTTTAAGACGTCTCTGAACCTTTTGAGTTTCATGAGTATCATGAACCACATGATATCAGCATCCATTGCTATAGCATGGATGTTACAGTATCATCAACAGCAAACCTTACTTGCACATCAGCTGTGTACGTGTAAGGATCCTGCCTTCATATCTGTTCTTTCAGCAAAGATAATGTGGTGAGAACTATTGTTCTGGTAGCTAAATGCCCACTGCAGAAGCTTTGGGACATTGGCAACACAAACATGCTTTTACTACTCTGTCATGCAGCCTGACTTCTCATTTTTACTGGAAGTCTTTGCAGTTGCTTTATTTACCCAATCCCATTTACTGTAAACAACACAGCAATTGGCACTCATGAGATGTTTGGCTTAACTGTATCCAGAAGCCAGAACCAGTTGCACCACCACCACTGGTGAAAGGGAGTTGCCATGAGTCATTTCTTCTAATTCTTTCCCTCTCACATCTCCAGCTCCAGTGGCACACCCATGAGATCTGTTCTTCACTTCCCCTGTACGCAAAGTGAGAGCAGCAGCACCTCATCCTCCCCAGGAGCAGAGTGAGACTACAGGGATTATTATGCCTCTGGATATTGTCAGGGAGCAGTGAGGTCTGCCCTCTCCCTGCTGGAGAAACTCTAACAGCAACACCATGTCCCCCTGCCATGGTGGGGTGGGGGCTCCCCATGAGTCCCAGCTCCTTTCTCCAGTACCTGAGTGAGCAGAGCAGGTGGTCCTGCAGGTGGGGCCAGGTCAAAAGGCAGCATCACAGGGAGGTCAAGCTGGAAGTCAGTGCATGGTCAGGATGAGTGGCTCCATCACTGAGCTGAAGACCAGCAAACTCCAGCACAGCTCACAAAAAGGAGCAGGTTTCCCTGGGTGAGCTTAAATGGGCTCCCAGGCCTGCTGGAGTGGGTGGAGGCACCAGGTGAGGCTGGCCAGGGTTGTTAAGACTTACCAGTACCTTCAGGACCCTTAAAAATATCACAACAGCAGGAGTCAGCTAAATAAAGACATTTCCCAAGCTACTGAAACCTTGATACTTTCCCCAGCTAAAATACTAAGGAAATTCTGCTGAAAATTTTCTTTTCATAACTACTCCAGAAAGCAGGGCTAAGGCATGACAATGAGGAAGATCAGTTTTTCCTTTAATTAAAAATATCATCCAACTACATTACTGTGTAAAATTGAAATGTAATTACCCCTGACAGATATGAAGATCAGTGTACACAAATAATTTAAGCTTTTGCAGAAGACCACTTTGGGAAGCTTGTTCTAGCTTGTCTCCAAGTTTGCATGCATGTGAAGTTCTTAAAGTTTGGATGCAGGCAGTGGAAAAGAGAGCAGCACAATGCTTTAGTTTAGCAGCACATGCTCTGAAGCATTCTAAGCACTGCCTGTGCACGCTGCTGAAGCTCCTCACCAGTCACTTGCTATGGGATAGCTCTGGGATTAGGCAGGCAAGGGCTGACATGTGAAATCTGTGCCACTTACTTAACTGCTCTGTCACAATGAATTGGGCTGCTCTGCCTGTGCCAGCCTGGAGAAACAAGTGCTGGGGCCTTGGCTGGCATATGCTGACAGAGAGGGAGCCAGGCTGTCCCTCTGTGTGGCAGGGTGACAAAGCCTCGAGGGGAGGCACAGGGCTTTGCTCTGGTCTCTTCATGTCAGCCGAGGACCTTCTCAAACTGGTCACTGCAGGCTGATGCTCCCACTCAGTCAGGAGCGTGGGAGCCCTTGGGTAGCACGGTGCCAAGGCTGCTTTGAAACCAGCTGGTCTGGTTTGAGGGGGCCTGAATGATGCCTGAGATGACAGGCTGGCTGGACAAGGGCTCGCCAGAAAGTAGGGCAGCAAAACTTTCTAATTAAGATAAAAATACCTTTGTAGTCTTTGTAGTGAGGGAGAGCCGTGGCACTCAATCTAAATGTCTCTGTCCAAAGAATGAGCAAGAAAGAGCTTTCTTAGATCCTTTACCTTTGCTTTAAAGAGACAAGAGATCATCTGACAGCAGGTTTGTTAGGCTCACCTTCCAGTAACGAGGCTGTTGTAGGAGCTGCTGGCTCTCTCACAACTGAGCCTGCACAGCCCTGCAGCCAGAGCTCCCACTACCTCCACACACACACTGCCCTCTCTCCAGACAAGATGATCCTCATCAAACATCAATGAAAAGCAAAATCGGCAATAGCCCTGCAAAGGAGAGCTTGTTCCCAAATCCTTCCTGGGCCCAGGCACGATTCATCCCAAGATGTTGTTAGACACCTCAAGAGCCAGGCTGTGCCTCGTGGTCATGAACTCTCCTGAGCTGGCTGGCAAATAAAATATCCCTGAGCATGATGGGGAGCAGGAGTGGTTTGATGAACCTCTGAAGATGTAATAAAAAGAGCACAAAATGAGTTTGGAAGGGACATGAAGATCATTCTCAGTTTGAAGGAGTTTGCCCTTGAGACCCATGGAGAGCACATCAGCTGGCTCCAGCTCACATGTTTTCTCCAGCACTCCAGAAAAAAAGAGGCAAAGTACAGTATGTACTTGTCTGCTGAGACATTTAGATTGGCTACTGACACTCTGCAAATGTTTATAAAGAAAACAAAATGTGGATGATAGCCATTCTCATTAAACTGTGCAGATTCAGTTCACCCCGAATTACAGGATCCTTCAGCCATATTCTTGCCTTTTTAAAGAGATCTACTTCCCAACATCACTGAGGCTGTGTGGCTCTTGCTGCTGTTTTCTTGCTTGATGGGTCTGGTGTACACAACAGCAGGGGAAGACATTGCCAGGGCCAGGTATCTGTTCCACATCTGCAGGGTGAAGGTGAATATCCCTTGGCCTGTCCACCTCAGGTTGATTTTAATCACAAAGCCAAGAGGAGGAAAAACGGAATGAAAACTTCAAGCCTTACCTGCCCAAGGCCATGAAAAATTGCCAAAAAAGCTTGGTGGCTGGCTCCTTGAGTGCAGAGAGGTTTGAGGGCTTCCCTTGGGCCAGGCAGCACATCCTCTCTCGGAAGCAGGAGCGCGGATTTTTTATGATGTTCTGGGGATGTTTCTGCCACTTGCTGTACCTCAGCATGCAGATTCATTTATGCCTGTAAAGTATGAGAATTCCATACTGAGTTATATATACACCATGACAGAGCCTTTAAAAACGTGGGGACTGCAGTTCTGGAACCATCGCTCTCTGTAACCATTCCCCTGCCAGCCTTGGGCTGAAGGAACTGACAATACTGATGAGAGCAGAAACATTATTTCATGTGCAGCCAGGTCATTCTATTTACTGAAATAATCTATCCCAAGGGACTGATTTGGCTCATTGTGGGTGGGTGCTGTCTATCTCCCCACTAGGCTCTTGATGAGCTTGTGAACATCCAGTGTACAAACCATGACACACTCTGGCACCTGGGTGAAAATGTCCTGATGAACTGAGGGACAGAAGGAAATGCCACAGGGTGTCTTTGCCCATCAGCAATGTCCTTCTTCAGCAGTGCAAAAATCAGGCTGGGCCACGGCATAAGCTCATTTCTTCCTTCTTGCACCAGTTACACCACAGTCCAAACCATCCATCAAGGTATCAAGCATTCCCAAACCTGCCTGTGTGGTAGGATTTTGTATCTGTTGTGTGCAGATGGGACAGAGTGTCCCCTCTCCTCACTGGGACATCTGCTGGCTAAATCTGTTTTCCTTCTGCCTTCATGTAATTTCCTTATCTTGATGGCTGCTTATGTGATGTGTGTGTATGTCTTACAAGCAGCAACCCTCATTAGAAGCCAAACATGGCATTGCCTTTGTCTCACATTGTCCCAAGTTGCCACATATCCCACCCTCTCTGCAGAACTCTGGCCAAAAAGTTTGCTTCCCGTTTGGCTCTGCGGTGCTTTTGGATGTCAGAACCGGTGTCAGCCCTCTTCAGAGACCAGAGCAACTGCTGTGAATTTAAAACAAATATTTTTCATCTTAAATGCCACGGCAGGTCAGCTAAACAGAAAAGAATAGTTGGTAACAGGATTGAAACGACAGCGGGGTGGAGTGTTTACAGCTCCATCAACAGCTCGGTGTTAATGAACTGAGTCTGAAAATTACCTCTCTATTGATGGAGACATGGATGGAGCACAGAGATGAGAAAGATAGTGATTGCCTCCAGCTGCAGGCAGAACTTGGAGAGTGTTTATTTATCACTTGGAATTGAATGATTTTTTTTGGAGAGGGCAGTGAAATTCTGCAAAGTGCAGTCATGCAGCTGCCTGCAGCCTGGCACTGGTGTCAGCCCTGCAGCTCCAGCTCTGGGGGTGCAGGATTTCATCCTGTCCTCAGCAGCATCTCTCTGGGCATGAGAAGGGAAAGCCTCAGCTGGTCAGCCCTTTGCTCTCTGTGTGTGTGTGTGTGCATGTTTAAAAAGGCGTGGTTTTCAACCAAAAGTGCCAGGCAGGAAAAATGTGCCTGCTTTGTACTGACTGACTGCAAAAGGACTGCAAATTTGTCAAAGGAATAATGCCTCCTGTAGCTAATGCTGTAGCTAATGGCAATGTCATCAGGATCAGGAAAGGTGTTATTTTTGACCCAGATTTCTCCAGATGGGAAGGTTTTCCAGGATAGCCTCTTTTTTGCCAATACAAATTTTGGGGAATTTCCCCAGTACAGTTTCCTCTGTTTGACACAGCCATTGTTTTTGAGGGACTTTTCACACAGCATCTCTCTATAGAGGTTTAATATGTTGAATTGTGCTGTGGGCGAGGGCTGATATGTTCAAGGTGTGTGGAATGGTGCCACATGTGCAGTCCAAGCACATCAGCACTCAGGACTGCCCTTTGAGTCCCTGCTTCTGATTTCTGAGGATAATATTCTGTGGTTGAGGCATTTCCACAGTTCAAGAGAGGGGATACCCCAAGAAATTCCACTCTTCACCTATTAGTAAAGTTAATTTATAATTTCTTTCATAAATTTGGGCTAGTAAATGGATTATTTTGTTGGTATTTAGTGTTTGAGGAAGAGGGCTACATCAACCAGCAGTGGTTTTTAGACCCTGAAGGAAAAGCATTTATTTTAAACAGCACTTTTTACTTATCTAGAATCACAGAATACTTTAGGTTGGAAAAGACCTTTTGGATCATCAAGTCCAGCCATTCACCCAGCACTACCAAGTCTGGTTAAACCTCCTACAATTAGCCTTGCCCAATTCATCCAGCCTGTCCAGATCCCTCTGCAGACCCTTCCTGCCCTCCAGCAGATCAATATCCCCCACACAACATGGTGTCATCTGACAAAGGGTGCCCTCAATCCCCTCATCCACATCATCAATAAAGATATTAAACAGGCCTGACTCCTTCTGACCCTTCCTTTAAAAGGGTGTCACATTTGCTCACTTCCAGCCTGCTGGGACCCCCCCCAGTTAGGCAGCTCTGCTGGTAAAAGATGGAAAATTCAAAGTATATATTTAAATACAAACAACAGGAATAGTTCTAAATGCTTGAAACATGCTTTTAAACAATTTAGCAACACAGAGTAAGTATACCCTGTTGAAGGCAGGCTACAGAAATGTTAACATCCTCTCAAGGTAAATCAAGTAATGGACTGTTGGCCTATTTTTCAAACCGCTTCTCCTCAGTATCTTGACATTTGATAGGATTATCTATTACTGTTGGATTTTGGTTGACTCTCTGGTATGCCTGAGAAGATTGTCATCTTGTGATTTAAAGATAATAGAGCCAAGCATGTGAAACTGCACACAGAGAATAAACCTTTGACTCAGAACTGAATATTTTGTTAAAAAAAAAAAAAAAAAGAGAACAACTTTGTCTTGAGCTCAGTTTGATACACTGGCAGTTAATGAAATTATCCAGCAATAACTTTCCATTCTAAATATTGCTGTGCTATTTTTAAAAGGCTCCTGTGGCACTCCATGCAGGGCGGCCCAAGCTAACAATACCAGATATCTGAAGAGGGTGAGTGTGATTAAAGACTTGTGACAATAGCTAATGTAAGCTTTAACTAAAAATGTCAACTCCATTTGTTTTCAGCTTTAAAGAGTTTCTGGATCAGAATGTGCAGGTAGGAGTTCTAACAATTTCAAGATTACACTTGACCTAGTAGAAAAGATGATCATGTAAAAAGTGACATGCACTGGGATTCTGTGTGTGCACACGTGGATCCGTGTGCCTGTGTATAAATATGTCAACACTGGCAAAGAGCCTCAGTTTTGAAAAAACTGAAAGAGTTTTTTTAAATATGCAACATCTATTTTTATTATAAAGCTTCACAATTGGCAATTTAAAACAAAATGTAATGAGCTGGAGTGGGCTTTTTATTACGCATGGCTTTATTTCTTTGAATTTCAAAATTACCTAGCATGCATTTTCAACTTTGGAACAATTTGCAGGCTGTTTTCATTTCTATTTAAAAGGGCTAAACACTGAGAATGTGCCTCTGCTTTGCATTCTAATTGCATGTAACTGATTTGCACAGCAGAACAAAAACCTAATTTTCAGATTAAGAATCATGCGCTAAGAAATAATTATTGTTTTACGAGGAAAAAAAAGGTTTTCCACATTTTTCCCCCTTGCCCAATTTATGAGAACTGTTTGCCAGTTTGCAGGTTGCCAGCCTTCCCAGAACATCAACTATTACTCTTTAGGGACTGCAAAAAGGTAGACAGAGACACGAGGCATGCAACTGTTTTGACTGCATTCTTTTGCTTGCAACATAACACTTGCTTTTTATTATTTTATCTTCAACAATCAAGGGGTGACTAAATGGTTGCAGGTGGTGATGAAAATAAAAGCCATCCATCATTATTTATTAGGCATGAAAAAGATACACAATAATGTAATTTAATCCCGGAGCAGACAATTATTTCCACATATTGATAATACAATGTGAAAACTGTCATGAATCCTAATGTGATGCTCGCCTTTATTGGTGAACCACTAGTAGCAATGCAAATAATGAAATTGTATCAAAAAGAAAAAAAAGTCATTATTTGCATATACCAATAGTGTCATAGAGAAAAACACACTAACTTCAGAAAATATAATCGTGGTTCATGTGTTACTTTGGTTTTGAAGTTTGCAAATGCAGGTGCAAAATGTTCCTCTAAGTAAATATATTATTGGTTTCTGCATCATCAAAATAATTTCACAGGTTTTGATAAGGAAACTTTAAAGCCATGAACATGCAGATGTATAATCAGCACCTCTTTACAGAGACCTGCAGATCTCCCTGCTAATCTATTCACATATTTGTGCACGACACTTCCTCCATTAAAAATAATTTAAGAAATATCTTTGCTCCATCTGGGCCTGATTCAAAGCCCATTGAAGTCATCAGAAAGACTTGCATTGATTTTGGTGGGCGTCAGACAGAAACCCTTTGTGGCTGTTTTCTATAAATAAAGTTGGGCTCCACTTTGGGCAGAGCAGCTCTCACAAATATATTCAGACTGATGACATTCACCCCTGGGCAGATGTGAGCATGTGCCACTTAATGCCCACTTATGTCTCATTTGGAGCAGGGGTAAAAGGCCCTTTTGGCTGGACAAAAATATACATATTTTTATAAATAGGCAGCTATACATGCAAAGTATATCTGCAACTGCACAGCTAATTTACATTTGAATTACCATGTCTGGGCATGCAAATCAGGTAATTACTTGCTCACATATAACCGGCCATTTGCATGCACAAATACCTATTATATGCATTCAAGTCACAGTAATGTGTCTGCAGCATTTAGCTGTATCTCAGGAGAAACTGCAGCAAGGAAGAGGTTTACATTATCTCCTACGGACCTGGTGTCTTCTAGAGTGTTGTAAGTGATACTTGAAGTCATTAGGGGATCTGTAAACTTCCTACATGTGCTGTCCCTTAAACTGAAGTCTCTTAGGCTCAAGTCTGTAAGAGGCTGGACCATTTGTGGTGACAAAACCATTAAAACCTAGTTAAAAATAGGGGGAGTCTCTGTAGAAAGAGACGTTGAAATGGTAAAATCCCACCCTGAAAGCATTCCAGAAACCACGGCAGCTTTTCAGTTGCCCAGAGAAGCTGTGGTTGCCTCATCCCTGGGAGTGTCCAGGGCCAGGCTGGATGTGGCACTGAAAAAGCTGATCTACTGAGTGGGATCCCTACCCGTAGCAGGGTTGGAGTAAGAAGATCTCTCAGGTCCTTTTCAACCCAAACCATTTTAGGATTCTGTGATTTCCAGCTTAGGGGAAACTGCTGAGCACACTGTGGGCAAGTCACACAGACTGGGACCAGACCTAGAGCTGGGGAGGAAGGGATGGTGTCCCTGCTCAGTCTCTCCTGAGATGGGAGCAGCTGATTTACTTCAGCACCCTTTTCCCATCAATCTCACCTCCTACCAGCCCATATTTAGGAAGAAGATGCAGAGTGCATTTTCCCAGAGGTGGGAGTGGACAAGGGGCATCAGCTGGTCTGAGCATCACCTGAAATGTAGCAGCAGCAGCTGCTGCTGCCTTGGAGAGCTCCTGGATTGGAGGCAGTGGCACCACCCAGGCTGGAGGGGCACCCACATCTGAGGGGAGAGGGTCCAAGCACAGCTCCACCACCCCAGGCAGGTGCCATGGCAGGGAAGGAGCACAGGAGACTAGTAATTGCACTTTCACTTTTGCCTTGAGTTTAGGCTGTTAGAAGGACAAGTGGGATTAAAAAAAAAAATACAATGTGAGTTGTTTTTCTCCATTAATCAGCGCTGCTTTTTTTTCTTTTTTTTTTTTTTTTTTTTTTAGCAGCCTGGCTTCATTACATTTGTTTGTCTTTCCCTCTCCAACTGAGCAGTGGGATCTGATTTTCCTGAATTTGGCTGAAGAGACAAATTAAAATCTTCTTTGTTTATAATCAAAGCAGGAGTGATTATTTGAACATTTTGAAGGAATCACATAGTATTTTAAGAGTCTGTAAAAAGACAAGAAAGGTGGTGGGAAGTCATCAGATGCTATTTTCTTTAAAACTGCATGGATGGTTTTAACAAAGTCAACCCATGACGTCTGTAGAGTTTCACCAAATGGCCTGGGAACTGATGGCAAATTTGTGAAAACATGCTGGAAATGTTTTGTTGATATTCCTGCTGACATTAGGGGCAGATCCTGCATGTCACCACAAATATTTGGCAGTGGAGAAAACCAGAGATTTTGTTCAGCTCTGTTTGGAATCAGATAGCAAATTGATCTTGGAGACTCTCCCTGGAACTCTTCATATTTTTGGAAAACAAAAGATTTTCAGAGGAAGCCCTGTTTTTATTATGCATGAGATTGTTATGGGAGGAGAAAAGGGAGTCTGTGACTTACACAAAAGAAGAGGGGAATTGGAGCTTTTGCTGGAATTGAACAGATTATTCCTGGCCTTAGCTTTGTGTACTTTTCCCCAGGAACATGGATTTTTATGTGAGAAAAGATTATTTCTGAATTATTTATTATTTATTTATTTATTATTCTGTCTCCTGTGCTTGATACAATGGGAGTTCAGTTACCTGTGGGGTCAGTACATGGTCCTGGTGGGAGCTGAGGGAAGGGAGTACACCCAGAGCACACCACAGTGCTGGGAAACACTGCTGTGATGGGACAGAACTCATGGGCAGCTGGGATGGGACACATGGACCTTCCTGGCAATGCTCAGCCACCCTCGTCTGCCTCACTCTGCTCTGATCCAAGGGGATGGTGAGGCACAGAGTGACCTGACTGCTCCTTTTGATCCACTGTCTACATGACCTGGATGAAATCCCAGACCCAAAGGGTTTTTCCCTTCGCTCCAGCCAACATTTCACCCCCTCTTCCAGTAAGTGACTGCATCCCCTGCAGCAGCAAGGGCAGTGCCCCCACCCATCCCAGCAGTGTCTCCTCCCCACCTTCTAGGCTTCTCCCCTGTTTTTGGGAAGAGCCCAGGAGAGCACTGTGAGGAAATACCTCAGCACTGTTTCCACTGCCTGACTTACAGAAGCACACTGGGAGCCTGGGGCTCAGCAATGTGACCTGCCCTCCCCACTGACACCACACGGTTCTGTGTGAAAGAGCTCAACCGAGAAGTAGCAAAATTTTCCAGAGGTGACAAGGAAGGACCTTTTGGGGACCATGCTGTGTACACTTGTGTGAGTTGTTGGGTTCCAGATGAAGCGAAGAAAAACTCTCCATGGGAAGCTTGTGACTTCATAGATTGCTCAAACACTGAGCGTGTTTAATATAGGGCTGGATGTGATAAACGAGATTCATACAGCGACCCAAGGAAAAAAACAACAGGGGAACGTGGCAAGCAGTCAGTTTTGTGGTCTGAACCTCACAGGAAGGACATGTTTTCAGATCAGACCCTGGCTGTAATAGCATGGCTAAATTAGAGGGAGAAGCAGAAGAGGCTTCTTCTACTTGCAATGCAGTAGAAGTTGCAATGCAGTTGGAATGCAACTTTCCGTTGTTCCAAGACTGCCACTTTAGTGCTCAGACAAAAGTCCACCTTCAAGGAAAGGCTAATCTGCCGAATTCCAACCAGCTCCATGTCCCCAGATATGGTCCCACCATGCATGTGGCCATTAGTCCTGCCTAGAGCACGACTGTGTATTCGTGGTGCCCAGATTCTGCTGTCTTGCTCTGATTACTTCTGATTTATGGGGAGGGGTCATGAGACAGCTGTGACAGAATTCACCCTTCTATGGAAAAAGAGCAATCATGCTCAGGGAAAAGCTTGGGTGCAGCATCATCACCCTGTCTTCAGCATGGTGCTCAAATGAGTGAGGACTGAAATGAGTGAGCCAGAAATAGAGATGAGGGGCAGGAGAGAACTGGGACTGGTCAGGAAAAAGAAGACATCAATCATGTAAAATGCTGTTTCTGAAGGGCAGGGGATAAACTATTCCCCTTGTCCATGGGGGATATGAGAAGGAGTTGCAGGCTTACACTTGAGTAAGAGAGCCCAAAAGCTTTCTAAGTTTAAAAATAGATCATAACAGAAAAGGCAACAGACCCTTTATGGGCACTGGGATAATCTATTAGCACAACTAAACTTATTTACTTCCAGAAAAATATCAGAAAGCAGGTTTTTCTGACAGTCTCTCATAACTTAAAACAAATCTCCCTCAAGTAAACATTCTTTCCAATCTTCATATATCTGCTGTGTCTTCTACCTCTCCTCCCAGGCAGTGATGAACATAAAAAAGTAGTGGGTGGGAAGAAACACAGATAAATATTTTGTAAGTAATGTACTACATATACTGGGCACAGATAGAAAGAGCATTGTGCCCTTTCTGTTTTCATTCTCACAAATCAGGAATAAATCCAGCCACCAAACTCTTTCTACGTGTAAAAATGGAGAAAGTGAGTGGTGAATGAATGTATTGCAAAGAGTTGAATGTGAATTTTTTGGTAAGCCAGCATCTTTGTTTTATTATCTAGTCATGCTTCTGTGCAAGAAGGCTGAGTCCAGTCATTATATGCATTTTTCTCAAAAGCCAACACTGTTATGGGATATACTGGAGACAGTGTGGGTGGAGTACAACAGTATTAAAAAATAAAGCACTGTCTCCTTTTTTGTTTTCCTATATAAGAACAAATCATTTATTCCCTGCTGGATTTCATGAGTGTGTTATTTACCACTGTTTACTGTAACTAGCTTCCTATTATTACAAAAGTTGGCAGGGCGAGCATGGGTCTGTAGCTTGCCCAGTTGCATTCCAATCCCTTTCTGCCAAAAATTAAAAAATGGGTTTTCCATGCACCTATCACATGTAGGAATATATTCAGCCACATTTCTTAGTCCTACAGATGCCAGCCTCACTGTCAGAGTTGTCAGGAACATGCCTGACCCCCTCTCCCCACCAAAGCACCTTCTCTGATGGGCATCCCAGAGCACCCAGGGCAGAGGGACAATTCCAGGGCTGCAGTGGCATGAGACCCAGCCTGGCTTCAACCTGCCACACACAGCAGCACTTAACTCAACCTGAGCTAGTTTATCCCAAGGAAAAGGTAACCAGATATTTCTGAGCAGCACCTCATCACTTCTACACAAAGACACTTTACAGGGTGTTGCTGCCAGGTAAGTTTGCCCAGCGTTCCCCCAGGAAGGGTCACCAAGCCCATCCCAGGAGGAGGGTAGCTGAGCCTGGGGAAAGCAGCACACAGCCCTTCCCTTCCCTTCCCTTCCCTTCCCTTCCCTTCCCTTCCCTTCCCTTCCCTTCCCTTCCCTTCCTTCCCTTCCCTTCCCTTCCCTTCCTTCCCTTCCCTTCCCTTCCCTTCCCTTCCCTTCCCTTCCCTTCCTTCCCTTCCTTCCCTTCCCTTCCCCTTCCCCTTCCCCTTCCCCTTCCCCTTCCCCAGGTGTGCAGGGACAGGGGTTATGCCTGATCTGATCACAGTGTGCCCAAGTGTGGCCATGGAGGAAAATGTGAAAGAGGTAGAGGATTTGGGGAAGTGAGGGACATTATCCCAGGGACAGCCCCACACTGGGCTCCTTCAAACACACTGGAGGGACATGACCAGGCTGCAGAAAGGGTCTCAGTGGTCTGGGTGATCCCTCTGGGGAGGGTTTGGCTGAGCTGCATGTGTTTGCACTGCAGAATCTGCTCTGGGTTTCTGTTTTACATCTCCAATAGGCCTGTCCCCTTTGTAAATAGAGGGGCTGAGGCACAGGAAGAGCTGGTGTGCTTGTGAGAGCACCAGCCCAATAAATGGATATATATTTAACTTTCTGCTTGGTGTTATTTTCTCTCTGCTTGGGCAAACAATATCCTGACTGCTTCCTAGTCCTAATCAAACTGCAGGGTACTAATAAAACAAATCCAAACTAATAAAGCACATTTTGTCAGTATAAATCCTCTTAAAGTTATCAGGTTTTCACATCCCTAGATAGGAGCAGTACTGTCTGACATAAAGTTGAGAGATAAAGGTAGGATAAAAGAGCCATTACCATACAACAGCATTAAGTCAAAAATATAATTGCAAAGGCTGAACTTGATTATTATTTAAAACATGTGTTGGGTGGAGGCACCAGCCGGCAGGAAGCATCTGATGCTGATGAACCCACACAGCCTCAGCATGACTGACTTTTGAGTATGAATGTAAAAGATTTATTAATTTCATTTTTTAAGATGTTCTATTTGTTTTGAAAACATTTGGGGTTGCAAAACACATGAATCCTGTAACTATTTCCATAAAGCCTGGAACAGTGGAACAACATTAGAGGGGATGGGGGTGGGGAACATGGGTATTTTTTTTTTTTTTTCTGGAAGAATTTCCATTAAAATTAAATCTAGTTTAATTATAGCTCCTCAGCAGTGAGTACGTGATTTCTGATTATGTCCCTGGTGGATGCTCAGGTTGGTACTGCTGTGGTTGGATTGAGATCTGCTCCATTTCATTACTTTTTCCTTGAAGAGAAACCTCACTGGTATTCGTGGAAACCATGTGTCAGTTTGTGCAGCGTGTCATTATGTATTATCATATCATACAATTTAAAAAACATTGCATTGTTGCTTCTGGTCGGATTCTCTTTATGTGGAATACAGATGGCATTATTCTAGGTAATTCTCTTTCTTAATTCCAACCCTCAAGCCAATCAAACAAAGAGAAAATTGTAGATGGATGTGAACTAATTTCTTGGTATATATCCAAAACCCACAAATAATTAGGGATGGGAGAAACTCAAAAGCTCTGTAGATTTGGTTTGGACACACACTCAAGCTCAACTCTTGTGCAAAGCTGTAGGGGAACCTCCATAATTAAGGCTCTGCTCCATTACACTGGTGTAAACAAAGTCAGTGGTTACACCAGGGAAAGAGAGAGTTCAGAAATTGACCTTCTGGCTGAAGATCTCAGGAGAATAGATTTTTTTTTTTGGTGAGATTTCTATTACTTCCTGTTTCTGGTCAGGTTCAGGTCAAGAGCAGCTTTCTCACAGTGCTGGGGCAGTGGTGTTCCCACCCCTGATGGGCCAGGAGGCACTGGGAGCATGGAAATAAAGCTGAGACAACCTTTCACAGTGCAGGAAAGCACTGCCTTGGGCTGGGTCAAAGCAACGGCCAGAGGTCAATTTTTATTTTGCCTGAACTTGTTCCTCTGCCCAAAATGGCAGCATGGAAATAACAATGTGAGATACGAGACACAGTGATGGGGCTGAGCCCCCTGGCCAGTGTGGCATGATTTGGAGGTCAGAAAACATGTCTCATGTAAATGGCAGTAACAAAGTTTTCATCCTATTTTTAAGCAGAGTGTGTCCCCAGTTCTGCTTCTGACAGTAAATACAGGTTTTTTGTGACCCATGGCTGCTGCTTGCCCACACCTCCACCAAATGCTATCACAGCATGACCAAACTCAACAGAGAAAACATAAGCATGAAAGTGCCTGCAATTCTCTTCACCCCAGGCTCAACACTCAGCCAAAGATAACCTCACGGAAAGGCTCTCTCTGTTCTGCAGCTAAATTGGAGGGAAAGGTGCCAGGTTGGGGAAGAAAAATACACACAACATCAAATTTAAGTTGCCAGCTACACCCTGTTGTGTTGTAGTACTTATCCACAGCTCTGTGCTGTGATTCCAGCATTAAAGCACCAGTGTAGCTTTACTAATAACCAGCTCTCCCCCTGCTCTGGAGATAAGTCTCATCCAGCTGATAACCAAGGCTACAGCCACTATTCAGGGACACAGTGCATCACTGCAAAGGGAAGGGACACAAACAACAGATGTGCAAAAGAGATTTAGCAGGAGGCCCAGCCCTTTCTAAATATCTAAATATCCCCATCTTCCCACCTCCCTCCAGCATTGTCACCATTGCTGCAGCACAGTGCAATAAAGAGCAAAAACAGCTGAAACTTTGTGAATTAACAGGCAAACTTTACTGCTTGCAAGGTGAGAATACAGAATGAGTGAGGTTTTTATATGCCATCAGCTGCTCTGCTCAGACTCACAGTCGGGATAACTTGGCAAAGATATTTTCTGTTGAGCATTGCAGGAGCCTGGAGAAAGAGGGTTAGAAAGGGATACTTTCATCTAGGGAAATATCCTAAACCACTGATGAGCAGCCTGTGTGAATCTCTCTTATGTCTGAGTAAGAGGCAGCATCAGACCCTGACATTGATGTGGTAGTTGCCCTAGAAAAGAGAAACAAAAAAACCCCAAACAAAACAGCATTTTAAAACAAAGACAGCTGGATTGACAGCGACCTACACAGGCGGCTGTGGCCAGCAGTGACACTGATTGAGACAGACTTTTCTAAACTGGTGACAGACTCTGAATGCCAGATCCCACGATCAGTCCTAAATGACACAACATACAGCTTTATGTAGCTGCTGTGATTAGGGGACTTTCTGTTACAGTAGGAATGTATGAATATTTTAGCTGCATTATTGGCCTCCAAACATTTTTCCTCCTTGATCCCTCAGACAAGGATTTGGTGAAAGGATATCTAATTTTAAATGAGAAACATCTTCATGAAACTTTCCAGGGAAAATTTTAAACAAGGAGCAGTCATTCAGCTCCAAGAGCTGGGGAAATGCAGCATCCCTGTCCAGTGGCTGCCTTAGAAAGGTTTCATACTCCCCTGTTTACTGTGTTCATTCAACTTTCATTTTTCATGTTTATTAGAAATATTTGTTATATTTTTACCAATTCTCAATGGAAGGGCAAACCCAAAACCTCTGTGCTGTTGAGTTTTCTTCCATACAAGTGGTAATGAGGATACTTCCAGTGCTTGGAGTATCTGAGCCCCAAGCATCATAGGAGCTGGGGACCACTGTGATAATGGAAGTCCAAGACTTTGGGACCACTTCTAACCTTTCAGTTTCTAGCAGATATTACTCTTGCAACATCCTCCCTTCAATTTTTTTATGAATTCAGAAATTTTTACTGAAGTCCAAGCTGTAATGTTTCTCTACTTACTCAGAGGCCAAAGATTCATTCTGGATTCATTATGAATTCATATGTGGACTGTCAGCTGATCCAAAGTGAGGTAATTGACAGAGTACATATAATTATTCACCTTTCTATTTGCAAGGTCTCTGGATCAACAAAGAAACTTCCATTACAAGTCCTACATGGATCATACAATTTACTGGGGCAGTTTCAGATTATATACAGACAAGAACAAGCCTATGTCTGCATTGATTTCTAACAGGAAGAAATCTCATCAGATGCTTCCATGAGGAGCCTGGGATGTGTCTGAGGATGTGCTGAGGCTCACTGACCTCATGGCAGCACACGTCCCTGCCCTGCTCTCTGCCTGACTGCAGTTTGGATCCACACAAGGTTACTCAGGATCAGTGTATATACCTAAAGAGAAACCAGTCACTCTGTCCCTTCTGCTTCCTCCATCCTTCTCCTTTTCCTGAGACCGGTTAATCCAAGTTGGGCCAATCCTAAGCCAGTTTCCCTTTTGTACACTACTCTGTGCCAAGATGCACCTACAGACAACTTCACTCAAAATTGGGTATTTCCTCATTGCTTCAAAGACCAAGGACTATGACTCCAGCAGATGGTCCTGGCACGCAGAGTAATTTCAGTAATAGATACAACTTTCTTATGCCTTTGTCTGTCTCAGTGTTCAACCAGAGGCTGATGATACCATTGAGGAAACCTTGGCAGATTTCCTCAATAGAAAACCACAGCACACTTCTCACCAATAGCCTCCTCTCTAACATCTCCTGCAGACTCAGCTCACAACATTTGACCCAGCTGCAGCTCCAAAGGGCACCTGGAATACTGGATAGTCCTAAGCCTCTCAAAACCCCAGGTGCCCCTTGGAAAGGTGACCTGAATTTGACTAGAATAAATGGGTTGTTTTCATAAACTCTCCTGCCTGCTTCATTTACTGGAGGAAGGCTGCCCAGATACCTTCTTATCTAAAGGAACTCTCAACTTTCACTTTATCCACTCATTTACCCCTTCCACATCTATTTTTTTGTCTCAGAAACCCCATTGCAACCGCTTGGGTCTGCTAGAGGATCTGCTTCAGTTTGCACCAGCACAGCTCAGCTCTCTCAGTCTGGTGCAGACATGATGCTCCATAATGGGCAAAAGGATGAGCATCATGCAAATGCATGAGTGATACTGTCAGCACTTCTAGGAAGTTGCACACACAGATCTACTTAGTTAATAATGAGACATGAACACATTCTGTGCACCTCACTGAGCACACATTTAAGCATATGGCTGCTGAGATAGAATATATCCTGCCAGCCTTTTTTCTTAATTAAAGTTATGCAAGTTATGAAATACTTTCCTTTATAATAAGCTCTTATTCCTGTGGAGAAATTTCTATTTGTTTTTATCTCATTTGAGCTTCAAGGTTAATCTTAGTTTAAGAACCTCGCTCGCTGTGACAGCAACCTCATGGTGCTGCAGCCTGATCCATGTGTGGGTGGGTGTGCATCCTTTTGTTCCACGCTGGGGCTGGATGCTGGCTCAGTGTCCTCCCTGGACTGGCTTGTCCTACAGACATTAGAAATAGCTGTAAGTGCGTGACTGGGAAAATGGTTCATGAAGGATATTTTCCAGATCCAGTTGAGGACCATTTAAAAAGCCCCAAAGGGGCAGATGCAAAATTTGTGTTTTGTTTTGAAAGACAAGGCAAATGTGAGATATTTCACTTTCTAATCTACTCTGAAGGGGAATTTAATTTTGGAATCCTTGATATCTATTTACTTATTTTATTATATGAGTTCAGCAAGCGATAATTTATTCCAGCATGAAAAGAGATGTTAATAAAGGAGAAAGAATAAAGAGCAAGACATTTAGATCAAATTAATATACATGAAATAAAACAGTAAAAGTCCCTGCTTTATCCACAAATAAACTTTTTATGTCCTATATACACTTTATGATGAATCTCATATCATACCATACAGAGATATTGGACTTATACAGTAGCAATACTGAAATAATTGTTCATGGTTATAGGCACCAAAATGAATATCTGAATTATTTACATAAGTCCATCTTCTCTCAGACCTTTGGGTCTACATTAATTTAAGATAATGGCTCAGGTCTTTGCTCCACTTCATCAGTATTGTATTTTTGTAACCAGCTAAAGTTATCTTTTTTTTTTAAGGAAATGCAATGAGCAATGTTTTCCAGAAAGATAAAATGCCACCTTTAAATGCTGCCATTTTCTTTTCTCTGTTCTTTGAGATCCTAAGATATTTCTTGCTCCATATCTTCTCTCAGATTCTTCCTTCCTTCCCATGCATATTTCTCCCCTCAGCCTCTCTCCATCTTTTCCTTTTTTGACTGTAATCCTTTTACTGTGTCTCATGACAATCTCTCACCTACACATTTTTGCTTTAGCTCTCTCCTCATTTATTCCATTAGATCTTAGATATTTAGCCACAAGGTCCTTCTTAAATGTTTTAATGCCATGCTAAAATCATATTCATGTCATGTGGGTGGGAAAAGAGGTTCTGATGTGTTGTATGATGTTGTGAGGACTCTGCCTTGGAAATATCTTCTCTCAAGTGATAGGCTCAATTACAAACCCACTGAAATTCTCATAAAATGGCTCTAAACTTCCACATGTGCACAGGTGGATCCAATGTAACATTTTTTGTCCCTTCTTGTGACATAAAAGGGTACAAGGGACTTGAATGCCTTGAAATATTGAATGCAAACCATCTTAAAACTGAGATGTTATCTATTAAGAATTTTTCTTAAAGAAAACATTTGGGGGCCAAAATGTGAGCTCTTTGTTGGACATAGAGAGGGCTATTTCTGCCTTTACATAGAGGTTGTGATTCAGTGCATCCATTGTGTAACCCCATTTAACCATCAAAAATGTTGCCAAGAACTAAAAGATAAAATATAGGTCTACTGCTCGTTTTTTCTCCCCTAGTTGATCTTCTGTGTTTGATCATAAATGCACATTGTGAAAAGATGTCTTGTACCTCCAAGCTAAACACTGTTTGCTACTCATTAGTGATTTATAAATGATATTTTCTCCCTGGTGACATATCTTTTGATATGATTCTCTAATAATAACATCCACCAATATTAAAATAAGAACATCCCCATGTATTGTGATCACCTTCAACCACATTTCCTCACTAAAATTAAATTTTAGCACACCAACTGATATTGTATGCATATATTTGTCTACCATCATTATAAATCTCCTAAGGGTCTCTATAAAATGATAGTTTTGCCTCTTTGCAGTAATTCTACCTAATGCTCCAAAGCAAGAAACTAATTACATGCTGACTTTTCACTAACTTTGATCTTTGCAAACTGATACTCTGAAGTTTCTATAGGTAATAATATAATTACAATACACTAAGTGGGATGAAATTAGGCATCAATTTTTTCCCCTCTAAGTAATATTAACTCTTTTTACAAATAAACATTTAATTTAAAAATATTAATATTAAAAACATTAATAATTTAGTAGCTCACTATTTGTGGTATCCCAATATATAAGTTTTGTATGTAGGACTTAAAAATAAAATCTAAGTATATGCAGTGTATTTGTAAGAAATATCTTATTCTAACAGAAAGAGTTTCAGTGGAAGGGGCTATGCTACAAATTCTTGAAAAATATGTTTAAGAAAGGCCAAGGATAAACCATAGTGGTGTTAGGAAATTACTGATATTTCTCCAGGGAATCTTTGAGTCTCTTGAAAAAATGACCTCATTTGTATTTTCCCAATGAATTGGTATGATATTTCCTGTAAGAAAAATTGAAAACAATTGTTGCTTTCAGCTGAACTCTACTGCTATAGAAAAAAAAAAAAACAACCTTGGATTTCCTCTTTGAAAAATATAAGTTTAGCTTACTCCTATTTTCAAGCATAATCATAAGAAAGTTTGATCTTTTAAAAGAAAACAAGTATCACAACCTTCTTAGACACCAGAGAAATAACTGTGCACTTCTATGTTTTTTCCCTTCATACTTTCAACCTGCTATTTTAGCCCAGCAGTAAAACCATAATAAAATCCTCCCATCTGAAGTGCCATGGCCTCCTCCCTGCTCTTCTTGCACACAAATGAGGACACAAATACAAATTCCAATGAGGAGAAAGACAGCACAGTGCCTCTCTTTGGGGTATCTCATCACACAGGGGTGTCCCACGGACCCAGGGAACACAAGGTCTGGCTATGGATAGCTGAATTAACTCACTTCCATGTGCCCATGATTTTATACCCTACTCTAAGGAAGAGACTACTCAGCATGAGGAAGGGTGGCAAAACACAGCCCTGTGGGAGAAGAGCTCCTGGAAGAGAGCTTCAGTTTAAAGGGGAGCTCCAAAATGGTTCCTGGGCAGCGTCTAGATTGGGAAGAGAGGAGGGATTGTCTGTGGAAAAACAGGACAGCACAGTTCCTGGTGTGAGCAGTGGCCGTGGGGTTGAAGGGATGTGGGGTGAAGGAATATTTTACATGGTGACTCAACACAGCAGAAGCTCCAACACCACTGCGCCTACCAGCGCACCGCGGTAAGAGAAGCAACAATTCTGCCTTTTCCCTGATGTTTGCTGCACCTACTGGATCCCCTAGGCCTGGAAGGCCTCCTGCCCCAGTGCACAGCCTTCCTGGGGGAGCAGGGCAGCCAAAACCATGGCCAAGGCTTTGGGAGCACTGCGGTCACCCCGCGGGGCCAGACGCCTCCAGCCCAGCGGATGACGCAGCAGCGCCGAGAGGAAACACGTTGCTGGTGGAACAGACCTCTACCTTTACTACATCCCATATGTGCACCTTGTTTGTCTAATAACACTCAAAACCGCAGAAAAATCTGAACACCACATTCACTTTAAAGCTGAATAAACAAAATTTGTTTTGACTTATCATCAATCATGTCATGTGATCACAGGGCATATTGTGTGCAAACGACAGTTGTTTTATCTGGAGCTTCAACCTTTAAAAAATTCAAAACAGTAAAGTTGTTTATTTGACACCAGTCCTGACCCCCAGACTTTAGCACTGCATTCTGACAAAGTGAAAGAAAGAAAACACATTTTGCTTCTTCATTGCTGTGGCATAAAGGAAACTCGACTTCTCAGGAGACTTCTGACACATTCCTTGCATTTAAAATGTACCAATAGGAACTTTATCTCCTTCTTTTTTATTTTTCTAGAAACTGGAGGAAGAAAGGTGTTTACATGGTATTGCACATGGTAGCAACTCTCATTATGAGGATCTGCAGACACTCAGTATGTGCATTTAGCTTTGGGAATTGCATTACTTAAGAGCCCTGTGGTTAGAAAGATGAATTCAGACAGACAATAAGGAGCAACTGTTTGAAAGCCAAGCTGCTTGCTCAGACTCAGTTAACAAATGATAGGCTTGCAGATATATTCTTCAGGAACCAACTTGAAAACTCATTCCAAATCATCCTGAAAAAACCCCCAATCTTTTCCCTCCCTTTGTTTCTTGCATCAATAAATAGATCTGAAGAGATTGCAACCTGGTACCTGTATCTCATTTTGTGTTTACCTGTGTATTTGTGTCTCTCTGGGAGAGAGACAGTGTATTTTGTCTTCAGATGTCAGAAATGACAGAGCATCTAGAAAAGCTGCAGATCGCTGAACAATATGTGTCCATTAAGTATGATAATTAAAGTTTCCTTCTTTTTTTAAACCTCTAAAATTAACATCATAATTCTTATCTAAGAATGAAGTGCAATTATACATCAGGAACACCTCAAACTTTCACTCCATTCTGTACAGGCAGTTTTGTGCTACTTCACCATGCTGAGGACAAAGTTTCAAATTCATCATATGGCCCTGAATGCATTCATTCTGCTATTAACTTCTGAGGCAGAAAGAAAAACTCCCTTCTGGAGAGACATTTGGCTTACGCCTTTACATGATAGGTCTGTGGCTGAGGAAAAGGTCCAGGACTGATTTCTCCTCCAGACATCCTATTTTATCTTGGTTAAGAGTCCATTCAATTGTGTTTCCTCACATTTTAAAGATGATAAAAAATAATAATTAACTTCCAAATAAAGAAGATCTGATGTTATCTGGTGTAATGTTTTTTAAATTGTTTAAAGCCCTCAGTTACAGGAATATAAGAGCTACCATAAATGTTCTCAAGGAAGGGTTTGCTGGGAGAAGTAATGTCTTTTATTAGATCAATTGGTATATTTTAAAAATATTGACCTGCTTTTGGACACAGGCAGGTTTGCTGCTTCCGTTTCAGCCCTGAAGAAGCACCTAGATAACCACATCTGTTGGTCTGATAAAGATTATTATGTACATAAACTTCAACAAACCTGTTTCTGCAACATAAATAATCTGCACAAGGGTCTGTGAAACCTCAGACTGTCTCTGGGAGCAACCAGTGCTGGTGACTTTGGAGGCAGGTGAAGCACTGCTTGTGCTGCACTCTTACACTTCACTGAGGGAAGGGCTCACCTGTGCTTTCTACTTCACATTCCCAGTTAATGGCCTACATATTTTTTTCTACTTGATCTTTCCCTTTACTTTTTAAAGTTGATGCTCAGCTGCTTTTCAAATTCTTATAAATATTTCCATCTTAGATTAAATTTATCATGGTTTACGTGCAGCTCCTGGGGATTAAGCCCTACTGTTGACTTGTTGGCACAAATAACCTCCTGAACTCATCAGACTAATCCCACTGATTTGGTTTTTCTTCTGCCTGCTCTCTTCAGTGCATCACCCTGTCACTTTATTGAGTGACTGCCATGGAAATGCAGCCCATCCACAGCAAGTGTACTGATGGAACTTCAGCCAATGGGACAAGGAATGAAATCACTTCTGAATAGAGGGAGAAAAGAAAGAAAAAGAAAACAAACATGGTTTCCTTAAGACCAGGAGTCTTAATATCTTCTCGTTTGTGCTGCCCTTGGGAGAAGTGAGGCTGTGGAAGATGAGTTGTATTTCTACCACCAGCTGGAAGAAACTCTATTCAAGATAATGACTCACTGTTGTGTAAGTTGGGTCAGAACTGGATCAGACTCACAGAAACCCTTCATTCCTCCTCCCCACAGGCTGGTGTGCAGCTAATTGTACTTGGAGGAATAATTCTAATAAAGATGTGACCTTTAATGCCAATTGGTGGTTTTAATTTTGATTCATAATCAGTCACCTCAGTGTGATCCCTTCTGATGTGTGAGCAGCAGTGAGGCCACTGTGCATATTTACACACAAAAAACAAATACGGGCCCAGGGAGGCATCCCATGGGGCAAATGCATATATTGCAGATCTTAAAAACAGATTTGTACATTACTGGATCCTGAAGCGAATAAAAGTGCATAAATTCCTAGGAATCAAAGATAAGTCAAACGAAAAAAAAAGCATTCACAAGTAGAACGCAACCCCCATAGCTCATGAATAGCCTAATTATGAGAGAGCCCCACAGGCAAATGCAAAGTTACCAACACAATTGCCTTTGGAGCTCACAGAGGGGTCAGATGCTACCCTCAGAATATTATCTTCTGTAGCACAGCACCTGGGTCCTGTGCAGTGCCATTCAAAAATCACACCAGAGGACAGTCTAAGGAGGCAAGAGATGACAGGACCTCATATGGACATTGCTGTAATGCTCCTGCATTCAAGAATCAGTTGCCTTTTCTCATTGTGAAACTTCTCTTGACACGTTCAAAATTGATGCAACTTCTGTTTCTGAAATTCCCTATTACATCCATAAAAAGCCATAAAAGGCTTCTTGTGGTCTTCACCATCTGGTCATAGTGAGAGAAGTGTAGATGGCATTGTGTGGCAGAAAGATTTTGGGATACTAGAGGTGACACCTTCATGCCAAGACATGAAGCTCTGGTTTTCTCAATTTCATGAAAAGCATAAACAGTTCCCTCTGCTACCTACTATGCAGGAGAAGGCACTCGTTCATCTTGGAGTTAAGAATATGCTTGGAACTGTAATGGTAATTTCATTTTTGGCCAAAGATATTTCAGCAAAATTTCCAACATACCCTGAACTGTCTGGAGTCAAAGAGAAACCAGAAATGGCCACAAAAGTGAAGGGTACTGAAGAAGAATCATCAGATATAGAGACTGGTTCAGAAGGAAAACAAAGAAATAAGTTTTGTCTGTCATCTATGGACCTCAACAACCTTTCCAAATAAAATCTGACCTGATGAAGCTGCTCTCTGCTTTCCACTTTTGCTCCAGCCAGAATTTTGCTGTCACTCTCACACCTTCCTCCTCTTACACCTCTCTTTCTACAGGCTCCTGCAATATGAATTTTCTTTGGGAAATTTGGTCCTTGTTTTACTTCCACAGCTGCACCAACCAACCTGTGACCACCTGGCTCTGCTGATAAGACTATGGAGAATAAATATGACTATATGGAGAGTCTGGCTGTTTAATACTACTCCTCTCTTTATAGAAATGCCCTTCATAACCTGAGCACTAAAGTCATTATGCTCATCTCCAGATCACTTAACAGAGCTCATCTCTTTTACAATGCTAAGAAGCACCACCTGCTAATTAAAGGTACAATACGGTCTCTTTAAATCCTTCTCACATTTAATATCACATGTATATTCATGTGCTTAAAGGATATATGCACTCTTGCATTTCTGCACATTTCTTCTCTTTATATACTGGTTTTTGCCTGAGACTATGAGCCTCTAATTGATGCCCTGCACTACCTTCATGAGTGCAAGGAAAGGAGAAATCCCACACAGGGATGTACCTGTGTCTCTTGTTTGTGTGTACAGGGATGTCTCCAGCACATGGGAAGGGATAGAGATCAGAGGCCCTTTTTGATCTGCCTCAGTAGTATATAATGTACCCATCAGTGGTTTGAGCCCACTTCAAGGGGCTGTAACTTCTTGTAGCTAAATACACCCGAGATTACAAAAAGCTAAATGCTTAGTTCATCCCTGTTGTGGTCGGGGGGCAAGGCAGGAGCAGGGTGATGTCTCTGTGATCAGGGAAGATGCAGAGGGAAGATGTGCTGGGGTCTGGAGCAGTGCTGATCATGTCTTTTATATATCTAGGTAGAAATGTCATTCTGGATTAATGGCTCATTAGGAGGAGTTCAGGATGGGAGGATGTGAAAAGGCAGAAGAAAAAACCTTATCAGTTGAAAATGGAGCATGCTAAGCTTATGAGCAGAATAATCTAACGCATTTTTCTGCAATAAAGTAGAGATCTCTGCTCTGTGGTCCCAGAATTCCTGAACATAACTATAAAGTGTTCTCTTTATTTTTACTTAATAAAGTAGATCCATTTGTTTAGACTACAGCACTGTTTTCCTATTTGCTGTCTTGAGATCCAGGAGCATCATAAGGTTTTGAAAGAGGCAGTTTAATCGGATTCAGAATTTATTTCAAAGGGAATCTAGACTGAGTCAGTATATGTGGTTTTAACTAAAATAATATTTTGTTAGACTCTAATACGATGTTAATACCCATATGAGACAGGGTAATACCATTCAGTGTTCATCTTAATTAACTAACATTAACTATCATTAGACTTTTATATGGTACAATGCACATTACTCCATAACTTCAACACAGATCTCATACAGCTAGATTATAATGCATAATATCAATCATGGTTTTCTCCAAGTTATCTTAGCACCTAGCTTTGATTTTAAAAGTTAAGGTCAGTGTTAAGTGTTACACTTCAGCTGAAAAAGTTAAAATCAATGTTAATTAACAATGTTAATTAAATGTTAATCAGTTAAATGAAAGCATTTTTCATCCACTTCCCCGATAAATTGTGGTCAGGTAATCTTGCATACATTGTTTCAGATGTCATAGGAATGTGTCATCACCCCTGGGATGACTACTAGGGAAGTCCAAGACAACCATTCTTGCAAAGATAAAACAAATTCCTTATCTCGGTACAAAGGCAACTAAATGGCACTGGAAATCCAGAGTGATGGACAGGAAATTAACAGCACAGCAAGGCAATACTGCCATTGCCAGTCTCAGTGGTGGCCACACTGCTACCCTGAATCTGAGGGTTTAGGAGCATTTTGGATGTCTGTAAGACTTTGGTTCCTCACCCAGTCCCATGGCAGTGGAGTCCCTGTGCCCAACTGTACGAGAGGCAAGAATTTCTGGAGTAATTTTCATGTGCAGTGTTTGCCTCATGGGACAACAGGGGTGTGGGGTTAGTTTAGCAGGAGAAAAAAACAGTTAATTTGTTGTGACAGCAGGTCTTGTCTTTGATACTGCAGAATTCAAAACTGCATGAGGTAACTACCAGCAACTCATGGGCCAGAGTGAATGGGCATGAGTAACCCTGTTTGAACAATCCCAGTTTGAACATTTGAATCCAACCCTATAACAGGATGGTTTATGCTAGTTATTATAAAATATTAGATGAATTCTGTGAGTACAGAACACTTGAATTATATAACTGCAGTACCATGAGTTTATCATGTGAGTAGGCACAGTCTACTACACTTTCCTAAAACTCACAAAAGTTTTCATTCAAGTTCAAAAATTTTGTATATAGTACTGTAACTGGTGTATATATACATATATCTATGTCTCCTGTGTGTATATATAAATATGCACTATTGTATATAACGTATATGTATTACAGACTAGGACATTTTAAGCGAGATACACTTCTTCAAATGCCATAAAGATATTGCTTACAATTAATTGGATTTGAAATTTATGCTCCAGCTGGATTTCAGTCAAACCCACAGTTCATTGCATGTTACTGAGATGGTTCTTTTGGCTGAGAACTAAGGTTCGACCCTGTCATGTAGAAAATCTATTTAAAAAATAAAATAATAAAGCAGTGACATAATTGACTGTAGATATCAGCATTTTGCACGCCAGTGAAAATCAATATTTAAAGTGTGGTTCCACTTTGAAAAAGGTCTGTATAAATATATTGTGTCCTCCTCATCAGATCTGTCTGGCTGTGTGTTCAGGGAGACAACTCCTGTTTCTGCTGACCAAGTATTATCCCTTCCCTTCAATTAGTACTGAAATGAAAATGCAAATACAGAGAACTTAGCACTTTTACAAATCCCCTATGAACGTGTCCATCACAGTGGTTCAGTTTGACCTGATATGAACGCCAAGTGAAACTTTGGCTCTGCCTCTTGCTTGTACTGGTCATTGGAAACACCAGCAAGAGGAAAAGGAGGCTATGCTGCAACTGTGAAGAGTTCTGACTTGTCAGCTTTCTTAGCAGAATCTACTGGCACAGATCTCCCTACAAAGGGTATTTAGGTGCCTACTGTTGCACAAACATGCTCTCCCATAGAGCAGAACCTACAATACTGAGGCTACATTTGTGGCTCCTCTCAAATTCATCAGAATGGATGCCAAGAGATGCCAAGAATTAGGCAGTTGATAGGGGCTGTCATCTAAATCCCACCATTTTCAGGAAGAGTGACAATTCAGTTTGGACTACAAAGTAAGCTCTACTTGGGAACCACAGCCTTGAAGGGAAAAATTCAGGTCCTTCCTTTCAAGATGGGAGAAGAAGACAAACTTTAATTCCTTCCACTCCCTACCTTCCTCCCCCAGAATGGGTACTAGATATAGTTAAAGTTCTGATATTTTTCCTGTTAGTTTGTGGCTAGAGCCATGTCCTGAGCACAATTCATTCTGTTCAGATGAATTCATAGTGCTGTCAGAGCACATCCCACCTTTCAGCATAAATATTGCTTCAAAATGTACAGGCTTCCTCCCTTCTCCTGCAGTGACCAATTTTTCATGGACTAGTTACTTGTTAAAACTTGGAATCATGGAAGGCAAGGAAGATTTGAACAGCAGAGTAGACAGAAAACCAGGTTGTGATAGTCAATTAACTCCAGCTTGATCTTCACAAGAGTAAAAACTTCTAATCCCAGAGGCCCAGAGGGAGATGTATCATCAGCTGTGTAATGAATTAAAGCTAAAAACAAGAGTTTGGGAGGACATGGCTATGATCATCATCTCCCTTCCTTTTACCTGTTTCCATCTGCCATTGTCTGAGACTTCATAGCTGGCTCCACAGGCCAGATGAGCAGAGGAAATGTGACTTGTGGAAACCATTATCTGCAGAAGGTGGACCCTGGACTGACAAAGTCTGTGAAATCTTACAACTTTAGGTGATGATAAACATTGAGAGGCTTAATGTGGCCTGAATTTCAGTGCTTCTACTCTTAAGCAACAGCTAGTTAGGATCTTAGAGAATAAAGTGTTGGGCTAAATGACGGAAGGGGCAGTTAAGAGTATCAATCCTGGCTGAATTCCCTCTTTTTGCAAGCTTAGCAAAAAAAATTCTGTTTCTTCCACCCCATCTGTCTAGTGTCAAGAGAGAGACTGCTCCTTTCTCTCTCCAGATCTCTGCCTTGGGCACAGTGCCACCTTTCTCCATGGCTCTGAGAGGCAGGAGACATCTCTGTGCTCACCCTTCCCATTCCTAAGGGCTGAGGCAACCTGAGAGGCTCTTCCCGTATCCATGTGTCTAATGGGCACTGCGGGGAATGACCCTGGGATGATTTTCCTTGACACTGACTAAGGAAACTCTCCATGTGAGTGCCCAGTTCCTAGCAGGCTGGAGAGTTTGTTCCATGCTGCTTCTGGTGAGTAAGAACATTCTGGGAAGAGATCTTTGGCAGACTCCATCCAGAACAAAGACAGCAGCAGAGCTATCATGGAAGAATGTGTCTGAAAACCTTGAACATGTACGAGAAAATACCTAGAATGGCTTTATTATACCAGCTAAAAATGAGGACTTGGCTGAGCATCCTGGAAGGATGTAAGAAAACATTTATAAGCCATGTAATTATTTCTAAGGAGCAGACACGACTGAGCCCTAGGAGGTAAAAACAAGAGGTACAAACTTACACAACAGCTGCAGCGCTGCTGAAACCGAGCGACAGCTCAGGAAATGCCAGAGCACTTCTGCCCTGGAAACTTCACCGTGATGGAGAGAGACTCCTGGCCAAGAAGAGCAGCAGTGTTGATCGTGGGAGAGGTAAAGATCACCCATGCTGAAGGCCAGCATGACCTTGGGGCTCTGCACAAGTCAAATTTGTTTAAGCTTAGTTTGATAAGAGAGCCTTGTTTTTAGCAGTGTTATCTCTGTGGTTGTTGTTCCGCACACACAGCCTTTCTATCACATTTCTTCAGTGCTGTCTCCTGGTCTCATTCTGCCCAATACTGCATGAGTGCAAAAAAAAGAGCCTGAACAGCACTGCTTTGGGCACAAACATGAGTTTTTTGTGGAAATTGTAAGCTTCATTTATAATGCTCTAACCCACTCTGCTTGGTAATGCCTTCAGGCCTGAAGTGGATTTCATGAGAGACACCAGAACTGGGCACAGCCCCCTTGTCAATGCAAGGCATCTCCATTGGGGTGAAGCAAGCAAAGCCATGGCATCATGACTTGTCACCCTCCTCACCTACTTGGGTGTAGGAGACACATCCACCTGGGGACACCAGCCCAAAATCTACAGCTCTGTCCAAACTTTTTGGATGGTTTCTCATTCCCAGCTGCTCAGTGCTTGGGAACTGCAACAGGAATTAGCTCTAGAAAGAAATTAGGGGTGAGAACAAACAGTATTTTTACATAGGTTTACTACCCAAACATCTAGAGCTGGAAAGGTAGGGAACAGGCAAGGAATATTTTGGAGTTGAATCAAACACGTCACTCAAGAGGCCATGTGGGATCATGAGGCTGGGAGATAGGGAGCCAAAGGAAGAGAAGACTTGGGTTTGGGTCCTTGTTTTTGATGTGCTTTTTCCAGGAGTCCCTTGGTATTTAGTAAGAGAGTATTTTAAAAATATAACATGTCATACTGCTGGTGTATTTGGGAGCTATTCAGTACTTTAACAACTAAAGGAAAAAATAAAAGGAAAGGCTGTCCAAGATGAGATCTTGAGGGGAGGGAACAGGAATGCTGGCAGGTGGGATAAAGAGGGCTCACTGCCTCACAGCCCAACTTCATTCCTCCAAAAACTTATGGAACATGTAAAGATAAGTCAAAACTGTTATTTCTTACTTACTATACTGAAAAATTGCCATCCTATTCTATACTTAAAGCTTGCTTTTTTCTTTTTTTTTTATTATTTTTTTTCATCCAAGAGAACAGTGTAGTAACAAACTGCCAAGAAAAGAAACTGGTGAGTCACTGAGGAAATTTAGTTGAAATGATAACACTTCACAAAAATGAAAATTATTACATTTACTGTACATGGGAACAGTAAAAAGTCCTTTTGTATTGCTCTTGGAATTGAATAGGAAGGGATTGATATTTCCACACTGGTATATAATATAATTTGCTTGCCAGCAGTTTGTTTTTCTCTTACATGCAAGTTGTTTTGACAAATTTCTTAACAATTCAATACTCTTGTCAGAACCTGTGCATGGCCATTGTGACTATGTAGGAGTCTAATTTTCTAGCCTTTTTAATTTTAATAATCCCATATCTTATTTCTCAAAGGAAACTCTGAAGATTTCTGCCCAGCAGCATTTGGCAGCTTCTGCCTTGCAATAGTAATAATAATAATAAAAACATGGAAAATACATGAAAAGTGTCTCTAACATCTTTTATGGCTGAGGATAAACAAAGAGATTTTTTTTCCATTCATCTCTTCAATCAAACATACCTGAACAGTATCCCTGTAGAAGACATCAAAGTTTAGTATGTTAAATATAGGATTTCCCAGCCCTAGTCCCAGTGGAACATAAGAGGATGATGCATGGAGCAAAAAAATTTAGCTACCTTATTTTTCTGTGGATTTAGTTGCTTTCCTAACTGTTTTTCCTATTTATGGAACTCACATTATACGAAGCCTGTTTTTCAGCTGCAATGAATAGGACTTTCTGCTGCTGACTGGAGCTTTTCAATCTGGTATCATAAAGACAGATGAATAACAGTTACTTTCTAATATTTTCTAATATGAAGATTCCCTTATTCAAGGTTTCTTGGCTAAAATAAAATTACATACAGAGGACCAGCACAGACTAGATGTAGTACTGACTCCTCCAGATAAATTTTGAGTTGAAATGAGTTAAGGGGAAAGATTTCCTGCCTATGGTATTTGAGCTAATAAGCTTGGTAAGGCATAAGCAGGTCTTAAGTGGGTTTTCAGCCTCATGTAGACAGTCTGGGTAGGTGAGAAATTTGCATTCTGTCTCAGACAGAAGCATGGATAAATGCAAACCAACTTGTCTTGGAGGGAGAGGGAAGCTCCTCTATAAGCTGCATGGAAATATGTTCCTTTGATCAACATAAACTAAAAGTCCGAGCTGGTAAGTTCGTTAAAGCTGGGTTATGGAAAAGTTTAGCTCTGTAAAACAAATTAGTCCATCTCAACAGAAGCTTTTTTCCTCATCTGTACCCAAATGGGGTCTTTCTCCTGATTTTCAGACATAACATCCCGTAGCCAAGTACCTGGAGCAGGGGCCAGGGCACTTGTGCATGGGGTCTCACAGAGATGAGAGAAGCCCCAAATAGTACATGGAGAGTTTCTTTTGGGGATGTAACCTCTACCATGAGGAGCATTTGGAGAAGTGGAGTTCTTGGGTAAATGCAGCCCTAATAAAGGCCCATTGACTGAGATGTGCTGCTCTGATGTGTTTAAGTTATGCTGTTGGACTTCAGAAAGAAGAGAAACTAGGAAAGGTGGGGAGCTCTGATACACAGTATTAGTTAATCAAGCCCAAATATACATCTAAACTTCTTATCCTTAATTGGTTTTTCCTTTGCAAAGTTTTAACAGCGTTTTCTTTCCCATAGAGTTCCCCTATTTAGGACTTTAATTTTCTAGTGACAGAAACCAAATGCACAAGTCAACTTTACTGGAGAGGAGAACCAACTCTAGTGTGAGAGATACATTACAACATGCAAGAGAGGAGTGTTTGCTTTTGCAAGGTTTAAAATATTGTTTCTTTATTTTCCACCCTAACTCTGAGAACTTTGGCATTTGACTAATTTACCGTGCGTTTAAGGCTGGTAGCAATATTGGAAAAGAAATATGATAATCACATGCTGCCACAAAGCATTCTATACCTCGCTCTCTTTTCCAGCTCTAGTTTCACATGTGTTGGTTCAATGGAATATTCAATAGACATTTATAGGAAATAAATTGAGAGATGAATGTAAACCATATGGCATCTGGAGGTTTATTTGTAAAGCCCCTGCATCAAAGCTTTCTCCAGATCACACCATATTAGCTATGTTTTTCCAGTCCAGCAGAATCAGGAAGGTAACCACAGACTTCCTTGATGGAAAACACATGAAAAACAGAGCAAATCCTAATATGTAGCTAGAGCAACTGTTCAAGTAGCATCATTTGGAATAATTTTATTACTAATATGTAAGGAGCATTGTTTAGTGATGAATTTCAACCCAGAAACCAAAAAAAAAAAAAAAAAGTTAATTTGCTAAGCTTCTGGACCATTAATTTGTAGAACTCCAAGACCATTAAAATGTATCAAACCAGACATAATTAGTGTTTGTAGTTTTAAAGCACATAAGACAGTTAAAAACTTTCTTGAAATGTGGCACTGAAATTATATAAAGAGACTCTTTCCACAACACATTTCATAGCCAATCACATCCTTCTAAATAATAATTTAAAAAAATGATTGGGTTGAATGAGAAGTTTGTTTCAATCTTATTTTTTATAGAAAAAAAGTAAGCTGTTCTCAGTCTGAAATGCTTACTGTTTGCTGGAGTTTGGCAAAAGCCAACAGTGCATCTGAAGTCAAATTAAATTGTATTCTCATACAGTATGTTACATAAATCATTAGAAATGTCAAGAGCTCATATATAGTTGTGTTTTGAGGTTTTTTTAAGTTTCCACTTACTTTCCAAAATAGTTTTCATTTTTCAATGTCAACCCCTTTTCAGCCTCTTAGACCAGCTCTAATGATTTGTGTGTTAAATTTGCTCGTCACATGAATATTTTTTAATAACCAATTTAATATTTAATATGTTGCACATATTTTCTGTACCAATAAGTTACAAGGTACAGTGCCAGCTCCACACTTGTATTCCCAGCAGGGAGAGTATTTACCTTGTGTACCAGAGCTTCATGCTCAAAAAGTGAAAGTTTTGGGGTGGTTGATTCACTTTTCCTTAAGGAGCCTCATTCAAGGAGCATTTTTGCCCACAATGAGACAAAGGACTAGGGCCTGTTTCAATAGTTAACTTCTGGTAGACACTTAGGTCTCCTTGACTTTAATATTAAGCATGTGCTTAAAGACAGACATAAAATGCACTAGCATCTGTAGGAATCTTTCCACTGACTTTAATGGGCTTTGGATTGCACCCTGATATCTCAGCTCAAAATAGCTGTTATTACAGTAATAAATGATTTGCAAAGCCATTCTTCTGAATAGGTACATTTATACTAAGAAATCATAATGACTTCTTTAAAAACTCTTACACTGCAAATTGATACATTTGGAATAATTGCTCTCCTCTTCATTAGGGTTTCACACTTCTGTAGCACTTTCCAGACCAATAGTTTGAAATCTCATTATGGATTTAGATAAGTATTTCTACTCCCATTTTACAGATGGGCTAAAGGAGGTGGAGACAATGGGTCTCATCCAGAGTAGGAAGCTTCCTATTCACCCAAGTAGGTGCTGGACTGCAAGGTCCAGCCTTTCAGAAAATACATGGGCACTTCAATTCACACCAAAACCTCTGAAATTAAACATCTAAAATATCTTGTGTATTAGCCAAAACAACCTTATCTCCACCAAAGCACAAGATGGCAGGAAAAGGTTTTATTCACAAATCATACTCTCCAATGATCTATCAATAAAGTACTTCTTCTATAATATTCTTGCAATTTGGTCACAGGGAAGTGAGAACATTATTTTGAGATCCTAGTTAAAGTCATGAATGAATCAATGAGCAGCATCTACATTCCAATTGGAAATGCTCCCTAGCCCAGGGTGGAGGGAAGGCCAAGGACATGTATTTGATAAGACACCCTTGGGAAAGCACAGGGGCATAAAAGTCCCATGGCACTGTACAATTGGCTACATTCCAGGTAATTTTTTGAGAGGGAGAATTTCTGATCGGAGAAAAATGGCGATTTGTAACATTGGACTGAAAGTGTTAGACTTCCTACCTAGGTATTTTAATTCTTGCTAAGCAGCCAGAATCCTGAATAAGCAGCAATGAAGTCAGAAATGAAATAAACCTTTGTGAAATCCAGCCTTGGCTGTTTGAATTTCAAATACCTTCAGAGTTCAGGTAATGTGTAGATTGAGAATTTTAGCTTGAGTCCATCTTTAGTTAAAACTCCCTTCTCCTCATCAATCTCATTCATTCATCAACATCCAGGTTAGCCTTTAAACATATGGCAGTCAATGAATGCCACTCACAAACCTTAGAAAATAAGTATGCAAGCAACATCAGTTTAAAAATATGCAGCTAACTGCTGGAAGCTATTAAAACCCAAATAAACAAAAGAGATTATACTTCAAAGAAATGTCAACAGTTTTTCCTCTCCTAGAACAGAACAGTTTTCTTTGCTTCTATCCCCAGCCACATCTGGAAAGTGCTTACTGCTTTACATATCTCCAACGATAAAATTAGTTTATTGATTTTTCAGAATTTCCTGATAGATTTATGCAATTTCCAAAACAAAGGTAAACTCACATCCCAGTTAAAAAAAACCTGGTGGTGACTACAAAGAATTCACAAAATCATAAAAACCTAGAGTTATGCAAGGGAACAAAACCAATCACTTACTAAATAATGCTGTACCTCTGTGACTACTGTTGGAGAGCAAGAAATTGCAATTTAATTACCTACTTCTATATATATGAAAAAAAAAATCTTAAGGCTAATTATGGCTGATGTAAAGTTGAACTGAACCTTCATTTCCAAATAAATAGAAAGATTTCAAAATGAAATCTACGTATTTCATGGAAAGAATTTAAAAGTAAAAGAAATAATGAGTCATGGATACAGATTCAAAGGGCTTTACAAAATTTAAATCTATTAAAGTGTGTGCAACTCTGTGTAACTTAAAATTTAGACTCTAATTTCCACAACAGCAAATTGTGTCATTTTAGGCAGTCCAAATGTTGGATTTCTAATTTGCTTAAAATTCCACATTTGTAGCAGCCAAATCCTTCAAAGACTGTTAATTTGATTTTGGTTTACAATTAACTAAGCAGTAGCAACTTAGCCTATACAGAAGACTGCCAAGAAAAATGATATCTTTGGTAAATTACCAAGGATCAAAATGTGGACAACAGATTTCTCCCCTCCCACCCTCCACCCCCCTGACTATTTTTAACTAACAATGATAGTTTTGATAGAGTAAAAGTATATCATAGAAAGTATAATGACAAGGTGCAAATTTTGCCAAACAGTCCAGCATTTCAGAAGTAGTGGTATATATTTAAGGGAGACAAAAAAAAAAAAAAAAAAAAACACCCTAAAAACCCTCAAACAATTTGAGTGTTAAATGTACAGTAAGTACTCTGTAGTCAAATAAAAAGAAAATAAACTCTAAGAAGACTGCTGCAGAATGGGAAAAAGCAGGTCTAGTTTGTTTATTTATAAATTGGTAACAAGTAGATTCTTTCGCACTAACTAAACCAGACAGTAATTATAAACACAGATTGGTTAAATTCCCTGCACCCTATCAAAGGAAATGAGTTCCTCTCTTTTCCAAACATTGTCATTTGTTTATTGAGCCTCTTTTGGGCTTGATTTCATTAAAAACTATGTAAAGTCCACATCTGCAACCCCCAAAACAATGTTAACCTTGTTAAGCTGATCCAGAGTCCTCACTACAAAAAAATTTGCAGGCAACAGAACCAAGGATTTTAAAAGGGAGCTCTTAGTATACAGAGCAAAGAATTTGGATTATTTTTGTACCATTACAGAAAACTTATATTGCCATGCAATAGGACAGGAAACAAACAGTAACTGCCTCAGTAGTTCTGCATAATTAGTTACCTAAATCCTCTGAGGTGAACAAAATGTACTTAGATGGAAGAACATTACTGCTTGTATACTGAAACAACAGAATCATCTTGGTTGAAATGAAAATCACAAATACAGGAGGAAAAAGTCATGTTTAAAATCATTAGTCTTTACCAGTAAAGTACAACTGAGTTCCCTATTAGAGTTACATTTGTATTAAAAAGGGGATGATACTGCTTATATTAGCTAGCCTCAGATACCAGATTTCAACAAACTTTAGCACTGTAGACGCTATTAAAACATCATTATTAGAGTTGCCATGCTTGGATGACTAAACTAAAGTGAATTTCACATATTTGTTGGAAGGCAGGAATAATAAACACTAGAGCTCAAGCTGGTAAGATCTGACCTGGACTCAACAAAAAGTTGAGAAATTTTGTCCCAAGTGTTGCTTGGGAGTGGGATTAGTGAAAGACCTGTGCCTGCTGTTGGTGAAATCCTTCTGGAAGAGCTGAAATACAACTGTTTGTTTTTGAATTAAATGTTCAGGAGCCTCTAAGGACTGGTGCCATACATTCCCTGCATGTGCATGAAGAGATGCTGTTACACCTGGGGCATTTTCCCCATGGCCAAAGCAGGAGAGCATAGTGGGAATTACCCTTTTGGGGCAGATCCCTCTGTCCCCATGGGTTGGGTGCCATGACTGTGGTGTCCTAAGGTGTGCCTGTGATTAAGGCTTGTTCCCATGACTTAAGAGAAAAATGCACACCAGGGCATTGGGATCAAAGACGGAGTAATGGGCATCACCTAATGCTCCTGGACCAATTATCCTGACAAACTGCAGATGTCTTCAGAGAACACATTGTATTTATTTACTGATCCACAGCAGCACTGAACAATTTGCTATCACACAGCCACCTCCTCTGGTCAGGTAATGCTGGTATCTCCCACCTACGGTGAAGGCAAATCAAGGAAAAACAAACGAGTTCCCAAAAGGCAAATTCTCTTTCCATCACTGTTACTGCCCTCCTAATGTTCCTGGGATTAGCTCCTTCATCATGTATCCATACAAAATTTTCATAGGCAATCTACCTAAAAATCTGATTTATGGCAGGCTTGCTCTCACTCGAGTTCTCAAATATGGCAAGTACTTTGATAAAAAGGAGATAGTACTTGTTACTTTTTGCACTCTGCCACTATTTAATGATACTGAATGAAAATGGTTTTGATTTCTCAATACTGTAATCAGAATAAAAATCAAAATATATTTGAAGATTATGTCTAAAATAAAATAAAGAAGGACCATCAAGAAGAGGGGAGCATATTAACATTAATTTTGATTTCTCTGGGTATATTATTCCATCTGAGCCCTTACGTATAACTTTAAATTTGACCCCATACTGAGATTTCCAGCTCTGCCTGTCACAGGGAATTTGGGGCAATTAATGTCTTGAAAGACTGTGCTTTTAGAATAATCAGGTCAGGAACTTTGTCTTTCTAAATACTCTGCTATTTCTCAGGAATATCCATGGATTCTTGAAATAATAAGTTACAGTAACACTGGGCCAGATCCTCAGCTGGTGCAAAGTTGGCTTTTCTTCATTAACTTCAAAGGGACTATGCTGATTTACACCAGCTGAGGGAAGATGTGGCCCACAGTGTCCAGGTGGATTTAAATCATACACATGAGAAATACCTCAGTACATCCAGGTCTGTACTGAGGTTGAACATAAAAGGCCCGAGTAGCGGGAAATCCATCCCTTTTTATTTTTAAATGCTCAAATGTTTACCAGCTGACCTTCCCCTTTACTGCAGATCTGGGAATCGAGGTGCATACAATAAAGTTCAAACCAATCAACTGCTTTCAGCTGTTCTTGTGCAATGAATTTTTAAACATTTGATCATTAAGACCAATCTATATGCAGGTCAGTTTTCTGAACAGGATGGGAACAGTTTGGGAGCAGATGCCAGGGCACTGACTCATGAAGAGGGACTGTTAAAATAACACAGAGAGCACATTTATCTTGGGCCACCCATCAGGTGAGCACTACCAAGACCATTTCTTTGTTGGGTGGATGTACAGATCAAGACAGTTAATCTCTAGCAGATCACCTTTATTAATTGAATGGCAGCACACTGGCAGGGGCAGATTCACCAGCCTTGAAGTGGTTGTCTTATCACAAAGCAACTTCTCTGCAGGTTTTGCTCCTTCTCCAATTGGTAAATTCTCTAGAAATAGCACTCCATAGAATCACACAGAATCACCAGATTGGAAGAGACCTCCCAGATCAAGTCCAATCTATGCCCTAACAGCTCAACTAAACCATGGCACCGAGTGCCACATCCAGTCTGTTAAAACACATCCAGGGACGGTGACTCCACCACCTCCCTGGGCAGACCATTCCAGCACTTTTTAATTCTTTCCATAAAAAAAACTTTTTCCTAATATCCAATCTATATCTACCTTGGCGCAGTGTAAGGCTGTGTCTTCTCTGCCAGCTGCTGCCTGGAGAAAGAGACCAACCCCACCTGACTACAGCCACCCTTCAGGGAGCTGTAGAGAGTGATAAGGTCACCCCTGAGTCTCCTTTTCTCCAGGCTAAACAACCCCAGTTCCCTCAGCTGTTCCTTGCAGGGCTTGTGTTCCAAGCCCCTTGCCAGCCTTGTTGCCTCCTCTGGATGCACTCAAGCATCCATGCTGGTATTTACTTGTTTATTCCCTAAAACTGTCTTGCAAATGCTCACAAATGTGTGGGAAAATTTCAGCTGTGACTGTTTGGGATATGTTTGCTTCCAGCACCCACCACTCTTAATTCACAGAATTTGTGGTGGGCAGCAGCCTTGGGCTATTGATCCCTATCTCCAAATCACTTCCATTTTATCAGGGTGTCACTGGCTGTATCCAAAGGCAACAGTACTTAGGCAAATCACAGAATGTGGAATGCTGATAGAATGCTTTGGGTTGGAAGATCTCATTCCAAACACCTTCCAGAGCAGGGAAACCTTTCCTGAGACTAGGTTGCTCAAAGCCCCATCAAACCTGACCTCAAGGTTCACACAGGCATGGTCAACACAAGGTGGGAGAAGAGCAGGGGGGACTGTCACATGTCCATTTGTAATTAATCAAGTTTGGATGGTCTTAAATGCTCAAGTTAAGAGTGGTGTTGAATGGGGGCACAACTTAAGTCTTGTTTCCTTCACATGCTTATGCATTATATCTGGTCCTTATTTAAAGCCCTGTAGCTTTGAGGTTAAGGGAGAAAGCAGGCCAGTTCTGGAAGGAATAATTGGGTATATTCCATTTTTATTTCTTGTATCTGTTGAGGGGATGATAACTGAAGCTCACCTGATTTTATTAGCTATCTTAGAAGAGGCTTTCAAAGCCAGAGCTGCTGTTCTGAAAATCCATCTCTAACCATTTTACAGCAATGTTTTGTCATTTGCCTAATCTATATGTTCATTGATTCAATTCCATTTCCTTCCAGTTCAGTGCTCATGACTACCATGTACATGGTTGCTTTTGTACAGACATCTTTACCTGCACAGAATGTTGCACGTAAGCAAAAACACCTGAACACTATCTAGAAAAGCTGCCACCTTGGTGCCTCTGGAAACAACAACCAAACCATCAGAAGCGTCCAACTGAGGAGTTTGATTTGAGAATGACATTGAGAAGTCACAAATATTTCCTTTCAGCATTATCCCAGTTCTACAGCTGCCTCAGTCCAGGCATGTAGGCAATTAATTACCCAAAAATACCCCCAAACATCACCTAATTGTGCTTAGTGCTAAACCCAAGCCCTTGGAAAATGTCAACACTGGAATTGAACTACTTGGAGAATTTTAACAAAAATTTTTGGAGAGCATTTTCAGGAGCTGAAATCTGCCAAGGTTTTTGTAGCATATCCAGACACCATGACATGCTGGTAGCCAAACTAGAGAATATTTGTTTAACTCAAACGATAACATTTGGGTCAAGGTTAAAGAACCAGTTGAACAATATGACTTATTACCACAGGCCGACCCCAAACCACACTTGTAACTGCATGGAATGATGAAGAATAAGAAACAGAAATCTGAAGAGGCAAGTCTCATTCTCACACTTGCCAAACACATCACCTTGGCAGGTCACCCAACATGTCTGCGCCTCAGTTACACTGTCTGAAACACTGAGATAATAACAAGAGTCACCTTTGAAAAAACGTGAGAGATCCTCAAACAAAAGCAGCGATAAGTGTGAAATATTCATTATAATATTAAAGAACAGATGGCCAAAGAAGAGATCCAGTTAAAAGGACTGCCCAGAGTTAGAAGAAAGCTCTTGGTGTGACGTATGCGCTTTACGATGTGCATTCCCTCAGACAATACATGATGAGTCGGCTGCAGCAGTTTATGTTCTGGATTAGAGCATACGCATAAATAAAGCTACGTTTTTATGTGATCCCAACAAATAAATGGGAAGCACGGACAGGAATGTCTAGCTGATGGAAAAATGAGACACCACAAACAAACCACAGCTTGATGATAAAAAAAAGAAGTCTAAGATTTATATGGCACAGCTGGCTATGTGTAGTGTTTTTGTAAGCCTACAGCATCTGGTCACTTGTTTTAAATGTCTGAATAGATAGAGGCCTGAACCTTGCTCAACTGGGGAAAAAGAGGCAGTGTCTCATGGCAAACAATACAGCCATGCATTGAAGAACCCCCTGGTGCATGAGGAGGTCCACCTGACTCAAACACCAGGTAAGAAGGGACAGAAGGTCTCCTGCACCACAGAAGATGATTGCGAACTGCATGTCTGTCCTGCAGTCAGGGTATCACAGACATCCAAACACCTACATCCTTCTGAGAAAGCTCTGCTGCAACTGGAGCATGTCTTCTGGAAGGACATCCAAGCTCAAATATAAGTGACAATTTTACCATCTCATTTCTGTGAGCTCCACTGAAATAAAGTTATGCTAACATAGATCACTGGAGGACCTGGCCCATTGTCCTTCAACAGCTCTAAGAAACCACCCCAAAACACTCCAGATGTCCCTTTATGAATATAGATGGCATTTTTTCATCAGTAAAAACAGGGTGAAACGATAAATTCTGTTGCAGAAAGAGGAGGAAATGGACCCTCTTCATGTTTTCCTTTCAGAGTATTCAAGCCTTCCATTTTTCTCAGATTATATTTTTACCTTCATTACCTCAATTTTCAAGAGACATTGCACAACAAGCTGTGGGAGAAACATAGTCCCAGCTGTGGTGTGAGTCACTCCACAGAAGGAGGGAGTAGAGCTTTTTGGGCTGCAGGGCAGCACCACAGCAGCAGTAGGGTTGGCCAAAGGGTGGTGAGAAGGGAGAGAGGAAGGTACATTTTGTTTGTATACGAAAAAATCTATGGAAAGTCAAGAGGTTGAACAACAAGAATAATAAAGAAAGTGCAGCAGGAACACACTGAAGACAGCTAGATAAATCCAAAATCTGTGCAAATTGTAGCAGTCAATGGAAGAAGTGTCTAAGACTTGAAATATTTCCACAGCTTTTAAACTGGCCATGCTCTCACTGGAAAGGTAAGTTGTGGTAGACCCAACCTCCTATTTTTTAAAAGTCTCACAAAAACGCAAAGGTTTGTGCTCCCTCTGTTGGCTTTAGAAAAGAGATTTGGGTTGGTTTTGTTTTCCTCACAAATATCATCCTTCATTTTGTTCTGACATCAGTGAAAGGACAAAAACGCATTTGTGTGACGAGATGTTATTTACACTGAAGTTTCTCTTGTTTAAACAAGAAAATGGACGTGCTAATTTCAGCTCCATCCCAAATGCAAAGAAAATGAATAAACATTTCATAAACCAACTGCCAAACTGGAGGAAGATTAAAGTATTTCAGTACTGCAGAAGGAAATACTGCAACCAAAAGAGAGATAACACTGCACACACAAAGTTATAAATGTCTCATATAAGTCAATTGGTATCTGCAACATTGTTCTAGAGTTTACTGAAGCCTTCATGCTTGAAAATGTGCATTGCTCATAGTGTTTTCCACTGTACCTACTTTTCTTCTAGCATTGAAAAAAATATTAAAAACTGGGTAAGATGGAAAAGCCCTATTTCAAAACAGAACTAGAGGAGTGTGAGTCTGAGATGATATAGAAGAAAAATAAGAAAAAAGTGTGACAGAAGGATGGATCAAATTACTGCAATTTTTTTCCCCTCTGGTGTTAATTATTTACAATGTATGTTTCTTATCTACAATCTGTTTTTCACTGCATCTTGATTCAGCACAAGGGAGCCCTGATCTTGGTGGGTTTTTAGCTGCTACTGCAACACAAATACTAAAATACGATATTAGAGACAGTTGTTCAATTCTTAATTTTTAGAAACAGAATGTAAAGTCATTATCTACAGAATGTGAAATGGTTTTGGTTTAAATAATACTAATGACTTAGATGCTTGTTGGAATGAAATGGCAACACTGGCCTGAGAGGAGGCTTAATCCAAGGTCTCTGTGCCATAGTCATGACCTTACCCAAAACTCCCAATTTAAATGAGTGAAAATGGATAGGTGAGGCACTGCTACATGTCAAATGTACCATTTGGTTTGGTAGTCTTGAAAGTAAAAGGTGGATTTCCAGCCTGCATCCACAAGCCCATACTAAGGTGTGGCATTAAGGCTAAGAACTACCAGGATATATAACCACTATATAACACAGAAAGGGTGACCAGCTGACCCTCAGCTCTGAGGATTTGACAACAGCACCAGTTCAGCATCCCCTGTTTGAACTGCTGGCTCCCCATGCATCCCCTCCCTGCCTGGCTGAACTCGTTTGCCGCTGGCTCCCAGCCCAAGACTTGTGACATTGCAATTAAGCCAGGGTGGCATGTGGAATCTGTAGGTATTTTAGCCATTTTGCCAAAGATAGAAAAATCCTGACTGAACTGGAGCAGGAAAACAATTTGCTGAAACATCACCTGGAGCAGGAAGTTATTAGATGCTTGAGTGACTTCTAGAACAGAAAACTATGTATGAATATGTACACGAGGCAAAACAGATGTTGTCTTGACCTCTGCACACTGGAATCTTATAGCAGTTCTGTTTACTCTCTGCTGTCCATAATGCATCTTTAAGCCAGGTGCTGCCACTTATCAGGTATCTACATCTCTTGTTTAAACAAATGTTAACTGAACTTGACAGCAAAGGGGACCCCTGCAGCAAAATAGGCAGAAGACAGCTTTAAAGCTACCTTCAGTCTCACTCCTGAAATAACTGAAGTTTTTTTGTGTGACTAGGTAAGGAGTGAGGGTAGAAAGTTAAACTTTTGACCCCCATCTCCATGGGGTTTCATGCACCGTCTGCCTAGTTCTTCTCTGGCAGGGTGTAAGGCTTGGCTTTGCAGGCAGGAGGAGATCTGGTCTTCAGGATCTGGCAGGAACCATGGCATGGGCTCTGTCCCCTGCACATCATCCTCTGCTGGGTCCTTTGAACCAGCATGTGTCTTCTAGGGCTATCACTGAAACTCCTGCTTGCATCATAACTACTGCAGACTTTATAAACTGTTCCTTGCACCATGACTGCTGCCACCTGCCTCCCCCAGGACCACATCCTTGGATCCATTAGAAAGAGCTGCAAGAAGGCACTGTTGGCCATGCTATGAGTCTGAGAGCTGAACTCTGGGTCCCTCCTTTCCCACTGTTGCAGCAAGGTTGCTCTTTCAGGGTTTCATTTGGGTTTTTTATCAGTGAAACTCACATAAAAGGCCATAGTGCTCTGGAGTCTGGTCTTACATGATGTCCATCACCCCAGCAGCAGAGCATCTCCACCATGGGCTGCAGGTTTCTGTGCTCCCTTGGGAAATCACACAGCCACCAGCTGCAGGTGTGAAATTAAACTCTGTCACCTCTCTGTTCAGGGCAGCCCTAAAACTACTCAGCATGAAGCAAAGACAACAGGCACTTGAAGAAGGTTTTGCAGGAAGCTTCTGAGCCTCCTTCCCTCTCTCCTCCCAGCACCTGGAGCATACAGATGAGATAAAGAGTCTTCAGACACCCAGAAGGGTCTGCAAGGAATTTTGATGCTGAAGCTGAGGAAAGAAACATCACCACTGCAAGATCAGTTTGAGGGGTTTGTCATCAGCAGAGAGCCAGGCAGCGTGATCAAGTCTTCATCCATACTACATCATGATGGATGTGATGAAAAGTGGCCTTGTTTCAGAGCTGCATTTAGAGACTTTTTGGTGCCTGGTGGAGAGCAGTTTAGAGGATTTGGCACAGCTATTTCACCATCCAAATGCTGCTGAGGAGATTAGGACTCTTCTCCTATAAATAAATACTCCTCCTATCAAAACTAACTTTGGGTTGAAATTTGTCTTCTGATTGATTGGATTCAGTTTTTCTGAAGTGTCTGTCATTAACTCCCCAAAACTGCTTCAGGAATTGAGACAATCCAGCATGCATTACATGATCAACCTATCAATATTTTAATTAAAACTGGATTAAGGCCATAGCAAATAGGTACTGGTACCACTGACAACTTTGAGAGAACATGCTGAAACTCTGTCAGGATCCTGCTATTGAGTTTATTATGAAGAGTTCAGGAAATCCTAAAAAACTGGAGGGTGAAGAGCTGGATTAGGCATCTGAGATAAATCCCTGAAGTTGATTTCAGAGAACCAAAACAAGTGTTTGTGTAGAACCAAGGGAAGACACTTTGCTAAACTTTACAAAATGGGGAATGATGTAGATTTTGATTTTCTAATAAATAATAGATCTATCTAGTAAAGAGCAAGTAACTATCCAAAAAAAGTATTTTGAATATCAAAAATGGATTTGGGATGAAATTGATGTGCTTTTCTCCAGACAGGGAACAGTGCTTGTTCACAGCTAGAGCTCAATGCCCAAAGTCTGTCTTTTGCAGCTCCAGTGAGCTGTATCTGCAAGTGATTCCAAGTGCAAAGCTAAAAGTCATTTGAAAAATCAAACTTTTTGTTCCTGCAGAAGCTCAGGGTGGGGACATGCTGAAATAATCACCTGGACAAAAACATTCACTTGAACTATAGTTTTCTGTCTTACATCTTTCCCTCACAGCCAGTCTGTTACCTCCTGTCGCTTCATTAGAAGCCAGAAAGAGAAGAAAGATCAGGTCAAATAACTCCACTATCTCACAGAAGACAATTTCTAGAATTTCTTCATTCCCAAGGTTCCTTCCTTAATGTATTGCAGAAAAAAGGTCAGGTACAATGGGAATTTGGAACTTCTTTCATGTAACACAGATGCATAAAAAGGAAAATCACATTCAGGGTACAATACCTGATCTCAGATGCTGGAGGTGGACTCAGCCCATTGTCCAAAATGTACCACACTACTGAAGCTGCTGAATGTTCTGGATATGCCACATTTGTATATACAGAGTACACATACTCCTTCCTGACTCAATAAGCTCACCTTTGCTTCTCTGCCATTAATATATGGTGGAGATTTCTACTGATGCATTCTTATAGATATGTTATACACTAAGGCAAATATTCCTGTGTTGGCAGCACTGCCCAAGCCTATTCTTGAAGCATAAGACACAGAGTTTATTGAGGGGGAAAAAATCTCTTTTAACAGTATTGGGAGGACTGTAATTTTGTTAAAATATTTAACTTTTCTCCCAATACATTTGTTATGTAATGGGCCATAATTGTGTCTGGTTTTGGATCTTGAAAGTAGTCCCAACCTCTGAGACTACAAATTTCTTTTTACAAAAGCTGTGTAACTCATCTCAAAAATTATTAGGCTGTACAGAATCAGCAGTGATGTCTGCAGGATGGCATATCTAATTTATGCTTTAAAACAATAGTTTTAAAGTGGAAGAAATTTGCCAAACTCTGAATAAAACCAATCACAGAAACAGGTAGAACATCTTTTCCACTGAAACCCAAAAATGGACAACAGAGAGAGCAGGGAGGTGCTATGTTAAATGCACAGGTCTACAAGTTTGAAATTCCCTGATGAAATAGTCTCATCGAGTTCCCTCTGTCACTCTGTCCATTGAAACCTTATTGAGTAGGAAGGGGGTCAAGTAAGAGTTTACTGTCCCCCTGGACACCAGCTCAGACTGTGAGCAATGGCTTGTGTGGTCACCAAAGAGAACAAGGAAACCTGTAGTGGACAATATAGTGAATAATGTGTGAAACAGAGGCCAGGAAGGACAAAATCTTAGGCAGATTAGGTTGTTTTTGAGGATGCACAGCCTTCAGCCATGACAGTCTCATTCCTCATGTGACAAACTCCACAGTCAGCAGAACTACAGGCTGCCAGAAAAAAGCATCACTAACACTCAGGAGGTTTTTAGAACAGGACAGCTTGTTCCTGCTGCAGAAGTGGGAACACTAAATGAGCTCAATAATTTCAGTCTCTAAACCTGTCGTTACCTGCCCTGCTGCTGATAGTGCTGCTATCTTGTTACTTCTGCATGCGTGCTTCCTTCCAGGATTTTAGTGTTACACCTCTGAAAGGATATCTGGCTTGCTTGAACACCACGAGACTAAAAGATAAACTGAAACAAAACCCACACCTACAATGAGATGAGAAGAGCCATGCATTTCAATGAATGGAGGCCATACACTCCATGTAGACCTAAGTTTAGCTACAAAACAGTGAAGAGCAGCACTAGATCCACTGAAAGTGTATAATTTACCAACCATTGAGGCTTTGTTAATATTCGCCTTTTACAGATTTTTTTTTTTTTTGCACTGTCTGATTAGCTAATTAAAGTTGTAGGCTGTTTCCTTTCAATCAGAACTGTGAGCGTGTACCAGGTGCCAAACATCATGATGTGCAGAAAGGCAGGCAAGCTCAGAGAGGTGGAGGGGTGCAGGAGAGGCTCAGCTCTCCCAAATTACCCCACACTCAATGGTCTAACACATCTGGTTTGGACATTAATCCAGTCCTGGCACAAGGTTCACTGCCTCACCATGAAGAAGGGGTACAGCACCAGGTGTGGTGGGCAGAAAAACAAATCTACCACTGGAAAATTTGCACCAGCTTCACACAAGCCTGGCTGGGTTAGATGAGAGGGACAGCCCCTAGATTAGCATCCCTTGGAGCAAACTCATCTCCAGAGAGCTCTGGTTGGATGTGCTGGCACATGAGCAGGGAGCTCAGCCTGATCCAGCTGGGCACAGCTTCTTCTACCCTGAAAATCCTTCCTGACATCTTCACCTGGAGCTGTTCACAGCATTCACCACTGAAAATAGGGGTTTTCATTGTTAGCAAGAAACTGCCAGTGAAGAACTGATTGACAACCCCTCATAGAGCAAAACCAGCCCCAAAACAGGAACAGTTGCCTGTGGCTGTGCAGCACTGCCTTCTGCTTAAGAGAAGAAAAAAATATTTGGACCTCTTTGGTATCAACTGCATCACTGTTTTCCTTGTTGTGCTGCTTAGCAAATAACCTGGGTATGTCCTGAAAAAGATGAGATAAATCTTTGGTCTGAAAGCTGATTAGAAGGTCCTAGATCAAGATATAAATGTACTTAATACATTTACAGGTACTTAGTTTAAGATTTAAGTGGAAGATGGGCTTTCAAATTCCATGTTCTGAGCTAGGAATTTTCATGTTTCAGTTCTAAAGAAGGTTTATAGGTAAAGACATAATAGCACCTCCAAGATGCACTTGGCTGAGTTAAAGACTGCAAATGGAGCACAGTTTGTAACAAGGTTGGCTGAGATAAAAGTTTCCCACTCCTCTTCCAAAATCCCTGGAAATTACTGTTTAAATAGAATTATGCTGAGTTACTAATTAGAAAAAAAAAAATGGATTGAAAAAGGCTGTGTGGTATAAAACAGGGAAATTTTTGATCTTGTAAGGTGACCAAAGTACAAGACAACAGAGAGGAAATAATCAAGGCAAGGCAATCCAGGACTTCTAAATTTAAGGATAAGCTACAAAATGCTCTTTAGAGGTAAAGAAAAACCTTTAAATATTTAACTATAGTTGTTTTAAATGCAGATTGGGCTACATTTTCTTGGCATTGTGGATTTTTTTCCATTTCAAGGCTAGCAAACCTCCTGGAATCTTACCAATAGCCATGAAAGATTTAAAAATTTGAGTAACTGTGGTAAGAATGTGCATAGCTGATAAATAGGAAGAAAACATTTGGACTGTCTTACCGTTCATCCTAGTGTTCACAAATTTCTTTATCTAAAATTATGGCAACTGGAAAAGACCTAAGCTAACATTAAAATATTTAACCAAGAGTTCAAACACACATATTTTACACAGTGGTAGTTATATTTCTTTTGCCCAATGGAGCTCACAATGATAGTTTGCTTACAACCAGAGGGATCCAAAAAGAAATAATGCCAACACGCTCAGCATATTTCTAAAATATTTTTTCCGCTAAAATGTGCGTCATTCCAAAAACATGTCTGAGTGGTTATATTTTGGGTGAGGAACAAAATCAAGAAAAAGTGTCAAATACATCTTTATACTACAATATTTCACAGTCTATTATATAAGATGGTTATTTACACAAACAGAAGCTTAATATGTGCAAAAAGCAAGGGAGGGAAATCTTATATTAGGATTCGCTAGAGCAAACCAGCCAAGCTACAGGTAAACTGGGTGAGTAGCTTAGGTCAGACTGGGTCATCACACTGGCTAAAACCTGAGCTGGCATCACACCAGTGTAAAATTTCTTTCTCTACAAAGTCTTCCACATTCATTGGACAGATGTGTAATTTTGTACATTTGTTCTGTTCATCACCTCTGATTTTTAACTCAGGGGACACAACCACCCCTCAGGTCCCTGCATTGATTGCATCCATCAAGCCACAAATATTTTTGTTGTTCTCAGGTGGAGCAGGATCAGTGCATCCCACAGGGGTCAATTCACCCTCCCTGCTTCTCCTGTGGTTTGGCAGGATTGTGATGGTGCTGTGTGTGTGACAAACCCCTGTAAATCCCTGAGCTTCACCTTCAGGGATTGACTCCTGGGAGATCCACATCTACCTGCCAGTGTGCTCAAGGGCCCAACTTCACCCTCTGCCCTGGGAAGGACTCTAGTCCTGTTGACAGATCCCTGGTTTGTGGCTTGCCTGGGGTGCTGAGCAATTCTTGCTACCAGAAGTTTCTGTGGCTGGAAATTAATTTAGCTCAATAGGTAACATATAACTGCAAGAATTTTGGCAAGAGAATTAGGAGTTAAAATAGGAGAGAGCATGGGGAAAAGGTTACAGGGCTAGTCCAAAGTGATGCTAAAGGCTTTACATGGCTATGAACAAAAAGGAACTTGTAAATAGTGGTTTTGATAGTCTTTTCATAGGCTTGTAAGTGACATTTCCTCTACTTCACCTTACTTAAATGATAACACAGATTTGCTATGTTACATTTTTCTAGAAATCTTGCAGGACACTGAGAGCTGACTGTAACCTATTTATCCTTTCTGCATGCAGGAGAGTGTGTTCTTGGACCTTTAAAAGTTTTCCATTTGGGGGAGTAGAAATGTCTCCTCTAAGACCCAATTAATCATTGCATGCTGTGAGGCACCTCTAATGTACAGATTTAACGAGACAAGCCTTCCTGGTTTAGTTTTTTCCACCTTTGAATAAGTACTCCTTGACACATAAAAATCAAATGTAAACAGCGCTAGGACCAAAACCCATGTTCTTGGAACCGCACCTAATTTAGAACTGTAAGAACTTGGGAATGTTTATATTTCATCCCCAAAGTCTTCATCTGTTTATATCTAAGCTGCAATCTGAACTTAGACACAACTACAAGGCTCAGTGAAATAGGAGAGTGTTCCCTTGAGCCATAGTCCTGGAAATCCACCATCTTTTTTCTTCATTAATATCTAATCCTCATTTAGTAAGAATTTAGCTACTTTTATCCTGATGTGAAACTTCAGGGCTGCCTATTTCACTTTGCTGCCTGCTGCTTCTAAATGCAGCAGTGCTGGTGGCGGAGGTGGTGATTGTGAGTCATAAACACTCTGTCATTGTAACATGTCAGATTTGTCCAAAAGAAACATATTTTTATATCTTAGATTATTTTATTATTAGTTTAAGAAGGTTCGTTTAGCTCCTAGCAAAGCCACGAGGAAGAATTATGCACTTAAGCAGTTCTATCTCAGATGTGTAATGCCTTGCAGTCATTTAACATGCTGAGACAAACAAGAGAATCCCCAGAGTGCTCATCTACTATGGGACTTATTTCATACTGCATCAATAATGTAAATTGAGATGTGAAGATAGCTCCTTGTTTTTCTAAGGTATGATTACACTAGTGCAGACAACATCCACTCAGCTTCACTGGAAACACTGGAGTCAGCTCCCTGATAAAAACCTGGCCCTTTCTTTATCTGAACAGAAGAAAAAATTATACTATCAACAGGAAATTGTTGGGAGCAGCCTGGCTTTGTGAGATCAGTTGTTTGCTGCAATGTTTTCCAGGCCTCAGGTAAAGTGTTGGGAAACTCACTGCAGGGGTTAATATTTCTCTCTAATATGACTTCAGATATTACTTTTTGTTCTTCGCAATGAACTACCCTTACTCACATTTAATCACTGTGGTGAACAGCAATTCATATAAATAAACCTCACACAAATTAATTCAGCTGGATTTTTTGAGTCTATGAGGGCTCACCCGTGAAAAACTTGTATCATCTTACTGTGATACTTTTGGACAATTGAAGGCTACTTGGTGAGAAATGGAAGTCACCAAAAAATTCTTTTTTTCTCAGTTTGACCTTTTATCTGCCCTAGTAAGACACGCAGCATTATGCCTGGTTAACATCCTGGTGCAGTGCCCGTATCTGCTATTGTACAATACATCGAACAAACATAAAAGACATCAATCAAAATCCTCAAAATGTCTTTTTCTGCCAAGATGCATAAACGTTTCCTATCTCCCATCAAATTATTTTAATTACAGCTGCTGAGCTTCATAATTATTTTTAGCCAGGCTGGCTTTTCTGTTGTTATTGAACATATGATATGCAATATATTGCCTTTATACATCCTACTGGATTTTGTTATAGCAGAGCGACTCCTGTAGCTGAGATAGAGATTGTTTTTGAGTTATCATGAAACCATTTGACCTTTTGCTGGAGATTTTCCAGCATCTTTAGTATCTTACAAAAGATTTGAAGAGAGCAAGACAGAGGGAAAATTTTATATGTTCTCTCTGGTTGTTTTCTACTTCAGTTTTTCTTCTTCTCCCCAAAATGTTTCATACAGATGATTTTTTTTACAAAAATCCTTTAGCTCAAAACAAAGAAACAAACAAACAAACAAAAAACCAACCAAAAACCCCTGAAACCTGATATGGACAGAATCTTACTGACAAGAGGTGCCAAATCAGGGGTTTTTTTTCATGGCTAGCTATAATCCAAGATCATAGAACCAGGACCTTTATCTTTGTTTTCAACTACACATCCTTAACTTTGTTTCATTTTAGGATCTCTCCCTGCAGGCAATAAAACATAAGGTAATTCCTGAAAGAAATAAAAAGAAATAAGCTTGGCTTCAGCTGAGTAAAACCAATTGGGTTTCAAACTTACACCAGCAAGAGCCTGTATGTTTGAGTGCTACTGAAACACACGCCATTTATAACATGACAATAGTGATCCTCTTCTGAAAGACATTGCTAAATGTGCAAGTCACTTAGCCAGGAAGAATTTGTATTGCATTTCTGAAAGCAAAATTACAATAGCTGACAAAACATGAAAGTTTCATCATGGTGGATTAGAATGCGCACAAGGAATTCAAGGGAATTTATCGTTACTCAACATTTCAGCTGACACTCTTTAATGCATCTTTGGGGAGCAGATTTGTCTCTGCACTCTGTAGAAAACCCATGTGCATAAAGAGGTAGGATTACAGAAACCTAGTAAATAATATAACAAACAGCTAGTTAGGCTCTACAGCCAGAAGAGCAAATACGTGTTGTTCTTACATTGCTGATCCCCAAAGAAAATATCTTTCTTTACAGCTAAAACACCTGTTTCTTTGCCCAGGAATTTCCATGACAGGAAGGGATTGGCAGTTGTTTTTAAGATTCCTTGTCCCTCCCTGCTTGTCCTAGACCATGCTTGAGCAGGTTTTTTTACATCTCAATACATAACAAAGTGCTTGCAGATAGAAATCTTGATGCCACCTCTGCCTGTCAAGTAAGAAATGCTCCCAGCCGTTATGATTCCAAAGATCTGTCAAAAAAAAGGCCAAGAAAAGTACATAGCTGATATTTCTTAGACACAAGAGATAAAAAAATAAACAAACAAACAAACAAACAAAAAAATGTCCCTTTGGCTAAAAGGAGACACAATGCCAACTGACCTTGGATAAAGTCAGGAAAAAATTTGGCAACATTAATCCATTATTAAGAAAGACACCAGAGAGGAAAGGGAAGACATTCAGCTCTCAGTCAAGTAAACACTAGTCAAAGCTACAGCATGAAAACCCTGGGGCTAGATACAGAATCACAGAGTACAAACAAACTTAGGAAAACAAATGGAATGAACTGTCCTAGGCTCATCCTGGTGCACATGGCATCTTATCTAGCAGCTTTCAGACTACACTTCATACTGCAGCATAAATGGGGCATTGCAGTAAACTTTCAATGTCATTAGCTTTCCTTTTATTACTCCAAGACATTTTAATTATTAAACCAAAAGAAACACGGCAACACTCTGTGCAATCTTTTAAGGAATAGCTCTTGGCCTTGTCTCATCTGTACACACTGAGAGGAAACCAATTGTTTCTGCAAAGCTCAGGAACAAAACCAAGACTGACCATAAAACATCTCAGGGCAAAGCAATGATTTAGAGATGTGACTTTGTATGGATTTACACATCTAGTTATTTAAATGTGAAGGCCACAGTCTCTAAATGGGGAACTCTTGTTCTACAGGAGACATGGGTATGATCCCTTCAACATTATATTCAAGTATTAAGCTGTGAACTAAAGAACAAATTCTTTCTAAGATGCTCAGACACTAGTATATTTAGCAGGTGCACTTGTGTATTTCAGCCTGCTGTTACCTCTGTAAGAATATTGTGGAGTTCTGGATCTTCACTTTGAAAAGTACATTGAAAAATTAGGCAATTATTGTAGAAAGTCATAGGAAACATTAAAGAAATTGAAAAAGATGCTGTCTCATGGAAAAGCTCATTTAGCTTAACTCTGACGGGATCATGAAGCAACTTTATCACAGTCTGTAGAAATTGAATAATGCACTTAAAGGAAGCTCCCTGACCACTCGCCAGCCTCATCTCAGGTTGCAGTGGATCCTTGGTTTCTGGAAGTTTTTAACTGTGCTTTTTAAACTGAAACTAACCTAACAATTTTGTCTGTTTCTGGAATTTTCAGGCCTGGGTTACACAGGAGGTCTCAGCGGTTGCATATGGGTGCTCCCACCTGTCCTTACCTGTGTTTTACTGCCTGGCATTTCCAGTTCTCACTGATGATCCTGACCATTTTTTATTTGCAAGAAGCCCATTAAAAAATCATGTGCTACAGCACCAACTCACACCTGTCACCCATTGTGGGCAACTGCTCCCAGCATCAGCAAATGCTGCCCAGTAGGACTATCCTGGGATCAGTCTTACCCTTCTGCACACAGTCATCCTATTCTGCTCCCACTGCACGTGGGCAGGCACTGCTTTTACCGCCTCGGATGTCTTTCCACTGTGAAAATCTCAAATTTTTCCTAGATAAGAAAAATCCTCCCCTGATCCCAAACTCTCCTGCCCCACAGAGAATATTCTCCATACCATCTCCAGGAAGGATCCCTGGAGCACACCCTCCCATCCACCTCTTGGGAAAGCAAACAAATGAGGATGTGGCCCCACGCCCTAGTATCATATATAACACTTTTAATCATCTTACCTATGAAAAGTGCCGTGTAAGCTCTTTTTATCTCCTGGCTAGTTTCATATTAATATATTATCTCCCTGCAACTCATGACTACTTCCAGCTAGTGCCAGAGAAATAGGAAACTGTTTAGATGCATTCTCCTGTTCCTATGGCAAAAAAATCAAAGAAAGGAAAGGCAAAAGTATATTACAGAGAATTGAAAACAGGTACCTTTTATTAATGTAGCTGATAGTGCTGTACAGTTCACTGTTCTTGTTTAATTGGGCTACATATTGATTCGATTGTGGCAATGCAACTAGACAAATGTTCCTTAATTACATTTTAAATTCAGCTTTCTGGGGCTGAAGGTGCTTTTGAGAGCGACACGAAGCTGCAGCCTCGGCGCAGCACGGGCTGACTCAAAGTTGCGCTAGCGCTGAGCGGTTGTGCCCAACGCTGAACCATGGCAAAGCCTTCATTAAAATAAAAAGCAGCTCTGTAATGATATTTACATGACATTCAAAGTGCTCTTTGTTCTTGCCATAAAATACATTCCAGATAATTCCACACTACCCACCGTAGCTCCCATTATTCAATTTCGCGATTTTTCTCGTGTAAGCAAAGTTTTTTTTTTGTAACATGTTCACTAATTATTACTTTTGTAGGAAAGGTTCAGAAGTATTTAGACTCCTAGGAGAGTGAAGACAAATGCATTATAGAAATAATGCATTTAGCCTCCAGGAGTAGCCCTCAGCTCACTTATAAAAGCTCTTGCCAGTCAAATCTACAGAATACAATTTGACTCAACTCTGGGGGAAGAAAGAGAAACACTTGCCTGCCTTCAAAGTTCAAGCAAAGATGCTTGAATTGCAGCTGCCAAGATGGGAGGTGGCAGAAAATGGAAGGCTTGAATCTAGGGGGAGAATAAGTAAAAAAAATATTTATACATTCTGTCGTTCAGCTCTAATTGCTTCAAAGATTATTTATTTTTCATTTTTTTGGAAAATAGCTTGCAGCTTCTTAACATATTTTTCAAAGAAGGAGCTGGAAGGCATAATAAAAAGCAAGCAGGGATATGCTTTCTGAATAGACTGAAATAATTAATGTGAGAATGCTTCCGCTTGAGCATTTTTTATGAACAAAAAATACATTATTTTTGCTTTTAAATTGGAGATAATTTGTTACACGGAAGTGGTGGTTTCTTTAATCTTGAAATAATGCTAATTACAATGGTATTTGGGATCTGAATTTTTTGCAAAGCTATTCCCTCGTTTGCTGCTGACATAACGAAGTTACTTACAGACTTCAGAGGCTTGTGGCACAGCCCCACTTTGTTTGCCTGCTGTCCCTCTTGGTTTTCCAGTCCCAAACCTCATTACTCCCCTGATTTGATTATGTGGGGGTTTCATATCCTCTAGCTCACAACTGCTCCACCAGCAGCTGGTTGGAACAATCCATGGTCCAAACACAATTATCCTAAGGTTCTCCATCAAGAGCAGATCTTCCCAGAGTGTGACCAAAGCTCCCAGTCACAGCCAAACACAGAGGAACAGGATCATCTCCCCAGAATATCCCACACCACAGCACATTTCCAGCAGGAAGGTAGGAAGCTTTTGTCTGTTTATTTTCCACTGAAAAACAGCTTTTACTTATTTTACTGTGGGATTGCCAGGGAGCTTAGTCATGGAGCTGCACTGGGCACCTGCACAAACACAGACGAAAAGCAAACCCAATCTTTGTCCTAAAATCCTGTAGTCAGAGTGTATCTCTGATCAGTTACACGGATGTGCCTGGACACTCCCTTAGCACCCCTTTGATTTCAAATCAAGGTCAGTTTGATTTAGCAGAGAGATGGATCCTGAAGTTGAGGTCCTGCCCCCTCCTTTTCCATGGGCTCTTCCCAGAGGTGTTTGCCACGCCGTGGGGCCACATGGCAGGAATTCAGTGGGTGTGTTTACCTGCTGGAAAGCACATGCAGACACTGTTTCTGCAGCCACAGAGTTTCATTTGGCAGAGAAACAGGTGCTTATCCACCAGGCAAGGCCGACACTCCCTCGTCTCCACTCTGAGTATACAAACAGGGAACGTGCTGCAGGTACACGGACGTGCCGTGTTCCTTTCTCCAGGCATCTTTCATTATTCAGCATGTTTTCACCGCTGAACAACAAATTGTTAGTGGTATAACAAGACAGGAACACGTGTTTGGGTACAGTGTGCTACCTGCAAGGCCTGGCACTTGCTCTGTTGAGCTGCAGTTCCCCACTCTGACAGGGTCAAAGCAGCAGCCAAGACAGCAGTGAAGCTCCTGGTGGTGTTGAGAACAGGTAGATTAGGAAGTGTTACGTTTTTCAAAGAGTGAAGATGATGAGAGTACCTATTTTTGTGTCATTTTGCAGGGCAAATATTACCTCTCCTTCATAAAATACATATATAGCCCAGAATAGAGACCCAGATGAGGTCTTAGGTAAAATGATGTCCAGGTTCTAGACCCCAGTTACCAGCAGGCTGACAGTGATTCAATGTGATCAAAGGAAAAGCAGAAGCAGAGGGAATTGATTACAATGAATTTTTTTTAGCTGTGCTGAGATTAGTGGTGAGCAAAACATCTGCAATGATATGTCAGGAAAACAGATCTAGCTTTTATTTTGAAAAGTATTAGCTGGGTCTGAGGTAGGAAGACGCACAGACCTATGAATCATCAGCATAGAGGTAGTAGTTAAATTCATGTTTTAAGATGGAGATGGATAAGGCCAAGCCTCTAAAATAAAATCAGAAATAAATTTGAAAGGTGAACCAGCAGAAAACAGAGATGTAAGACTAAGAAACAAATTTTAAGAAGGGTGGGGATGAAGGATATCAACAGTTCAAGGTAGTGACAAGTTCTAGGAAGGTTATTCCTGGTGCACCCCTCTGCCCTACAGCAAGATCAATTATCCTCCTGTCTTTCCTTCCAGAAGTCTGCCTGCCCTGCTCTGGATGGCCTCCAACAGTGGAGATCCCACAGCCTCTGCAGGCAGTCTACCTTAGTGCTTTATTATCCTGATTGTTATGAAAGTTTCCTGATGTCTAACCGGAATCCTTCGCTGTAATTTAAGCCCATTATGTCATGTCCTTTCCATTATGCACAGATTGTTTCTGTCTTCCCTGCCGCTGTTTCTTCTGTAATTACTTACATGTCCCCTCTCAACTGCTTATTATTTAAGCTAAACAACCTTGTTCAGCCAATCTGTCCTGCTAGCTCAGAGTTTTGAGATGTTGTGTTCAGGCTCGTCTCCAAACAAATGACAACTTTTCTTGAAATAGGGAACACAACCAGAGAAAGGGCATGTACAGAGAAGGGATAACTTCCCACCTGTCCCAGGGATTGGTCTGTTTGAACACTGCAAAACACAGCAAGACGTCACCTGGACCCTCAGCCAGGCTGGGATTGGTGATATCAAATCAGCCAGTTTCTTTCTGTGTATAATTGGGCAGCTTGTTATGGTTAAATACCATTGTTTTGCACCCATAAGAGTTCTATTTCTGTGCTCAACTGTAGCCTGGGCAGGAGTCTGTTCAGAAAGATTATTTAGCTGAGGATAGAGTGCCTCTGTCCTCTGTATTTCCTACACATTGATTTTTGGTATTGTTCCTTTGGAGAAAATGATAAAAAGCTATCAATCTAGAATCAAATTATTTTTCCATCAGGCTTTAATGCCTATTGCATCTGGGCCCAAAAGATGTTTTAAATTTCTGTTATTTACAGACTTCTGGAGTCTGTGAAATATTCAGAATGACATTCTGTAAATAATATTTCCCATTTTTTCCCCCTGCAATTATTTTTCTGGAAATAAGACACTCCTCTATTTGATGTGTTTATATTTGTTTAAAAATATGAGCCTTGGTGTTTCAAATCTATCGGTCTCTGCAAAAATATTTTCCATTACTAGAAGTGCATATTCATGTTTTCTTATCTAAATGTCCCTTTTACAAAATGTCTACAGAAAAGTATATATTTCCAACTCATGCAGTTTTGCAGCACAACTTTATATTGTTCCCAAACCATTTGTCCCATCAGACACTCAAAGCAGCAGCTGACTCTGTTGGAGTAAACCAGCCCACATTTATAGTTTCCTTCTTTTTCCCCTAGCTATTAGCCTAGAAGTCTACTCCTGTTGGCAACTCTTACTGCTGTGTAATAATTTAGCAGCTACCAGCACCCCAGCATGCCTGTGATGGTGTAGTAGCACAATCATTAGTTTCTATTCTGCAGTGGCAGGATGTGACAGGGAGTCTACGATTTTGGATGATTCTGGTGTCAACTAACTGTGACACTCCATCAAACCCTGCATCCTTAATGTCATGGAGAGTTACATCCTTTCATGGGTGATAAAGCCTGGGCATTCTGACAACCCTGGTTTAAGTGTCCTCGTTGGCCTCGCTAGGCTCATGTCACTTCATTGTTTTATAACTTAAATTGTCTCATATTGAAAATGAGGATTCAATTTGAGATTTTATTGTTAACCTTTAAGGGCCTTGGAGCTCAAAGTCTACTCAGGAGGTAAGTGAAGTTTATGCTCCAATTCTTAATCTACCTTCAGTTACAGACTTCTGCACACGTACCCCATTGCTTCCTGATAGCTGTCTGAAAACTTTCCAGTTTTTAGTGACAGAATGGAATGAATGTGGATCTTCAGCTGTTCTCAGGGATGTTTTTAAAGATGGGTTCATTTTTCTTCTGTTTGTTTGAATCTTGCCACTTGTTTCACCTTAAAATTTTATGTTAGATCTGGAAAGAATTGTTCTTGCCCAGCCTCCTCTTTGAGGAAAATGCTGTTAAAAAACAAAAATTCAGTGAAGCTTCCAAAGGGCAAATGCTAACTTTTAAATTGAAAATGCTTTAAATTTTAGTTTATAACAGGAATCTTCTTTGTTCTTCAAGTGGTCATTTTTCTTTTTATTAAAACCTGTTATTATCACAGAAAGCATTGCTCTTTGTGAAATAACATTTCAGTAGTCAAAACCCCAATTTTCCCTAAGGAAATATTTCAAGGGAAAACTTTTTACATGCCCTACTTAGCACCAAGTCTTCCCATTTAAACACCTCCACAAGTGGCCAAAGTTTCAAAAGAGATGCTCTTCCACTTAGGCACCCGAAGGAAGCGTTTGAATTCTGAGCAGCTTTTGAAACATCAGGCCACCTTGTTTGAGGTGTGCGAGAGAAAGACGTGCCCTTTTCAAGATGTAGCTCCAATGATGGGTCCTTAAGAACTTTTGAAAAATTCCCCTTTAAGAAAAAGAGGATTAGATCAAGGCGTGAATATTCCAGGCATAAATACAGCTATAACTCTGAAATCCACCCTACTGCACGTGTTTATATGGTATTACAGCTTGCTTTATCTTTGTGTTTTCAGTGCAAGTGTTTTACATATGGACTTGAATGGATTACAAATCAGCTGCCTTGAGAACAGCACAAAAATTGTTGCTGTTGGGAAAGGTGCTGGTTTTGTGGCACAGAAACACACCTAATTTTGCTTGTGCAGTTGAGCTTTCTCGAGGCCAGGGCTGACATCCAGCATGCCATTAGGTAAGGAAAGAGGTCCATGGTGCTCCAAGCTGGCAGAGAGCTTGCAAAAACTAAGCTTAAAGAGAAGTGGATCCAAGCCAATCCCACTGTCAGCTCTCAGATCTACTCTCTTGTTCTTCCCCTGGAACAAGTAACCTTTTGCCCTACCATTTTGTAAGGCATAAACTAACTTCTTAATTAGGATTATTTTTTCCCCTGCTGGAAAATGTATTAGCAAAGATTATTGTCAAAGCATAGAACTGTTTTTTCTTTATCTGGCACAATGCTGCTGTAGAACAACCAAGAGGTTCACAGAACTCTCTACATCAAGATGCTGTGCAGTATTTGCAATAATAGCTCAGAGAATACCATGAAATTTGGTGTTTTCAGTCATGCTGAAGAATCCTCATCCTTTCTTTGTATCCCCCCTCTCTGTTTTAATTCTGCCATATCATGACCTGTCAAACTCTATTATTTTTCCTCCAATAACTGAGTCTGGACACCTCACAATAAACCAAACAGTTACTGAGAATATTCATTTGGATACACTTCATGGGATGCTAAGAAAATGTCAAACTTGAGGAAGGTTTCCTTCCATTTCCACAAGTCAACAAAACCTCATTGTCAATAACATCAAGGACTGTTGGCAGATCTAATAAAATCAACATAGATTTATTTTCAGTGGCCATTGCCAAGTAGAGATCAGCAAGAAATAACCACCCTTATATTAAACACACATCTAAAGCCAACACGGTAGGGGTGAAGGATGCTTGTGAAAGAAATAAACAGCCTTCTCCTGCTTGCATCATCCCAGAGATACTAGAGAGATTAAAAATTCCTGTCAATATACGGGCTAAAATCACCCACTGTGAACAAACTCATGAATTACAAAGGGCTGGCCATTGCATCAACAAACCAGAAGATTTTATCATCAGAGTGCTTTGGTGGCTCCTCTCTGCTGTAAACTCTTGTCACACCAACCCCCAATGAAGCCAACAGCATCAAACAAAAATGCAGCAAGGACACATGTGAAACTGGCAGAGAGGTTTTCCCATACATCCCTGCTAGGAAGACAGAAAGGCTGTTTTTGTGCTGCAGTCAGAAGGGTGATCTGATAAAGCACTTTGCTGAGAGCCCTTCAGCAGAGATAAGCCCATCTGCTCCAGAAACAATGCACAAGGAAAAACAAGGCAAACCCCAAACAAACAAGCAACCCCTGGCTCATCAGGATGTATGAGTGAGGAGTTTAGGCTGGATATATTTAAACTGATCACCAGAGCTGTTTCTCATACATATATACATATATATATATATGTATGTATGTATGTATGCTTTCATGTAATTATTTTCAGATGGTCAGTGCAGATCAGACACTGGACACAAACTGATTTTCCTGCTGTTCCTAGGTGCTGCATTCAGAAGTGGCACTATCTTGGCTACTTTCCAAACTCCACAGATCTTCCTGAACTCTTAACCTACTCCTCAGTGCAGAAGATAAGTCTGGTGATGAAAAAGAAGAGTACTAACAGGTTCTCTTCGATTTTGAGTAGATCAGCTCAACCCAATTCAGCTGACTCACCCGCATTACCAAGGTGAGGGTGGAGATGCTTTCCCACTTTGGCTGACACAGTTTTGTTGGAAGCAGAGCTGTCTGCTTTGAGGACTGCAAAGTATCTGCCAGCAGTACATCCACTACTCATCAGCTAAACCATCAGTAAACATTGACACCAATGAGCTCCTAATTTGGAATTAATTCTCCTATATGACAGAGCTGAGTGTGCTCACGTATTTCTTGACAGGAAATAAGGCAAAACCCATGGACTTAGTTTACAAAGCTCCACTGATTCTCAGCTATTTTGGAGAAACAAAACACTCCTGGTCTAAACACTCCTGACCTATGTTTATTATCTCACAACCAAAATTTTTGTGATTTTTTCTATCCGTGGCTCCTGGTGAGTGACACTTCATCAGCTGACATTAAAGGGCATACAGAATGATATTAAATTTAAAATTAAATTTAATAATTTAAAATTTTGATAATGAAATAATTTTAATAAAACAATTCAACAATAACATAAAAATTTAATTTTAATTTAAATTAAAGAATTTAAAATTGGCAAAGCCAGGCACTTCTTAAGTAAGAACATAAGAAAGGCCCTGAGAAGTGGTAGAAAAGATCTTTCTAGCCTGGTATTTCATTGCCAGGGCTGAGAGGAGAGGTTCTGGGGAAGTGTGCCTGAAGAGAACAACAACATGGTGCCTTCTGGAGATGCTCCTGAGGTGAACTCCTGAGGTGCCAAATTGTAGAAGTATTGTCAGGAATAGATTTTCTGTGGAACAAAGTTCATATTTGATATTAGGAAGAAATTCCTCCCTGTAAGGGTGGTAAGGCCCTGGAACAGGTTGGAAATGTCCAAGGCCAGGTTGGACACCGGGGTTTGGAGCAGCCTGGGACAGTGAAAGGTGTCCCTGCCATGGCAGGGGGGGGGAATAGAATGAGCTTAAAAGGTCCCTTCTCACCCAGACCACTTTTTCCTATGATTTTGGGACTAGGAAATAATATTTTTCATTCATTTAGGCATCTTCATGTTTGACCTCCTGACTGAACTAAACACTTGTCTTGAACTACGTCTTTCACTTTGTCTACTTTCCTTTCAAATTACGCTCAGTAACTTTTATGAAATGATTACACATACGATTTAAAAATCACCTGGTTTGCTAAATACCATCACCTGCCTTCTAGATAAAAACCAATAATCCTTGGTGTTTCAATCTAAAATTTAATTTTGTCTCTGAATTTATTTTAATTTCCTCAGCACTTCTGGATTGCCCTTATTACACATAGCAAAAATCTTATTTCCAGTCTGGCAGTAGTCCAGAAGTACTGCAGCCTTTAAAAAAAGATTTCCTCCTCCACACCTTGTCCTCATCCCCTTTTCTTGCCACAGAGGACTGATCACCCGTGGATGGACAGATGGTCCCCTGGATGGCTCCAGCAGGTGCTGAAGAGTTTTGAAATGCAGGACTCATGCTATGCCTGTCCCATTTCTCCCTTCTGTGCAGGCAGCCACAGTAGAGAGCAGTTCAAAAACAGTTTTCATTTAAGCAAAGCCAGAATAAAAAAACTGGAGAGTAAAAATGACACTAAAGTACTCCACAAACCCCAATTCTCCACTTAAAAATGGTCACTCAAAGGCACTACAGGGGTAATAGCAGAAATGCCTGGCCATTATCCTGCCACATTGCTGCTCTTTCCTGGTCTGTCTCTGTTGGGACTGATCCTATTAGCTCCTTTAAGAAAGCAGAGATGTGATTGCAGAGCACTTTTGTGAGGTGGCCAGGGCAGGGACTCCTTTCTGCAAGGCTTATAAATTCTTGAGCTCTGTCCCAGTGGTAAATAAGTCACTGTAGTAAGGAATAATGCTCATACATCAGCCTTCTGCTCTGCAAGTTGTATGGTATCATTTGTGTGGGGCTGTGACTTAAAAACCTCAGATCTTTCGATGGCCACAAATGGACTGGAAATAGCAGATGCATTTTCATAGTAGTTATTGCATGTCTGGAAAAAAGATTGCTGAGACAAACAGCAAACTGCCAGGATCAGAGTCATCTCTGCTGACTGAAAAGGGCCTTAAATGCAGTGAGAGCACAGACTGGATGAGATTCTCCTGCTCTGGGCACTATTATAGCCTCCAATAGAGCTGTCAGAGTCCTTTTCTCTCTGCCACTCAGGTTGGTGCTGCAGAAAGATGTTAAGCATCTGAAAGGAAAACCCCTGTTCCTTGTGGAAAACCACCAGGTGTGAGATAATTAAGCAGCTTTTTGTGAGATGACAGATTTCTTTTCAGAAGTTCCTGCAGCTCCTGTTCCGCGTCTGTGCTGTGCTGGTTTGGGTGGGAGGCTGGATTAATTTAACCCATGGAGAGACACACAGGAACAGGGCTGATGTCCCTGGGACCTACCTGGAGGGTGGACAAAAAGGACTTGGGCTTCCAGTAATCTTAACCCTCCACAAGCATAAACTGATCACTTCACATTAAAAAAAAGAAAAAGCCGATTTTGCATCTGACCCGCTCACCCTCATATGACGACATGACATCTTAAAATCATAGTGAGTATTAGAAAAATTATGTTTTAAATATGGGCCTTTGTATATTTTATCACATTCTCTCCTGCTGTGGTTATTACCTAATAATTTTTGACACTAGTGATTAAATATAAAATTTTTACATTTTATGATTCTATTTCAAATACACAATTGCCAGCATATATATCAAGGCCAAAATTAGGTTCTTCCTAAAGAGTCTGTAATTATATTTATGCATTAAAATGTCAGCTGTTTAAAATGAGTGATTTCAAACAATATTTTTATGTAATTGTTTTAAAAATCAAACTATTAATCAGACTTTATTGTCAATCTCAACTAATGGCTTGCTTTTCAATATTTTAGACCACTCAGGATGTTCTCTAACTTGAATAATCTTTATCAGCAATTTAAATAGTTATTTAAACAACAACCCAAATGGTGAAAACACTCAGTAAACAAAATCTCCTCAGCACCAGAACTCAGCCTAGAGGAGGAGAAAAATCCATCACTGAGAAAGCACTTCGTGGTTTACTGCTCTGTGCAACACTCAAAATAAGAGAGAAAGGAAAAATCAGACCTTTCTTGAGGAGGTCAGGAGCAGGAAACTTAAAATTCTATTTCAACAATGATTTATTTTCCTGGCCTCTGTTTCCTAGATCTTTTTATACACTTGCTTAGGAGGCCAGATCTCCCTTCCAGTCAATAATATATAAACAAAATAATCTTCGAGTTCTGTTCTTCCCTAAAATGGTGTTGCTTTTGCACTTAGTACATGTCACAGAGCCAAGCTGGATCCCTGAGTCAGTGATGTTGCTGTTTACTCAAATGCCACTGGGTATACGAATCACATTTGAAATAACGGATATTTTTAATATCCCAGAAGATGAGCTCACATAGCACAATAATTTCAGGCCAACAGCAAATCCCAAAGAATTTAGGATGTGGCAGCCAGCAAAGATGCCTGGCTGGAACACCTCGAGAAGAATGATTTAAAAGAGTGGGAGTAAATTTATAAGTTTTTAAACAGTGTGCCAAGGGAAAAATAAGTCTTCTGTACATCTGCCTACATTTTTTTGAGATCAGATTTCAGTGACTGAATGATAAAACAAAATGAAACAAAACAGGGAGGAAAAAAAAGAAAAGAAAGAACCCAACAAAAACCAGATGAGTGGATTTGCATGGGAGGCAATTTATTCTTTAGTTTGCCTGCAGGAAGAAAACAAAGTGATATTGCAATTTGATAAGTACATACTTTCAAATATTACACCTAGCTCAATCACAAATATGGATTTCTGGATCTTAATTGCAGCTTTTAATTCTGCTTTGACAAATTTATGTAAATAAATAGACCTGGAACGGACAACCCCTGGAAGTCTAAATCTCTTTTATGGAATCTGCCTGAGCTTCCCCACTGGAGGCTATCTGTAAACTGGCTGTGAATTATTGCTTGTGCTTGTTTCCCTCCTGAGCAGTTCTCCAGGTGACTACAGCTGCTGTTTAAAGGAAGCATGAGTTTTTGTCTATCTCAAAATGCAAAGGGGACTGTGGCATTTTTTGTAATTTTGTCAAATATCTGGTATAATTTCTGCATTTTCTCCTCTCTTTACCCATGGAATTATGTTTGAAAGTGATCACCCATATCATGGGAATTTAATACCTTGAATTCTTGTATTTGCTCTTGGCTAACAATACCTAGAAAAAGCAATGGTGACTTAGCTACACTGCCATATTTCTCTTGGTCACACTTGATTTCCACCCAAAATTATGAATCAGTCCATATTTGTTCATACTTGGCTTGGGACATCACTTGTCCCAATCATGGAATTGTCCAAGGCCAGGTTGGATGGGACTTGGAGCAACCTGGGATAGTGGAAGGTGCCCCTTCCCTTATAGGGGGTGGAACAGGAGGGGTTTTAAAGTCAATTCCAACCCAAACCATTCTGTGATTCTATGGTGACACTCAGCCCACATTTGCCAAAATATTCATGAACCTGGCTTAGTCTCTGGTTTTTTAATAAAAGCTCAAACAAACCAACTTCCACCCTGCCACAGTTTTTTTTTTTTTTTTTTAAGGAAATTTTATCGTTATTCTAGGAATCAACATTCTACTTGCTTAGAGGGTAGTGAAAAGTTATTAAAATAATAAGATTGAGACACAGTGCAAATTAATCTGCTCAGGACTGGAAGACTTTTGCATGAAATTAAAGACTTGTAAACAAAGTATTTCAGATGCTTTAAACTTGACAATGAGGATGACATTTCAGGCTGGATTATAAGACTTCACCCAAAAGTTACAGTAGCCCCCAGACAGATAGCCAAGGAAAAAGAAATTACAAAGGGATTTTCAGATTATAAATCTGGCACAAGGCAAAGTTTGATTATTTTGATGAATTTGGCTCAGACAGCAAAGGTATAGCTGCAGGTAAAAGAGACCACGCCTTCATGTAGCATTTTTCAATGTTTTTTGGTACAAAATTATTGCAGTTACTGGAAAGGATAACTACATTTTCTGAGTGCTGGTGAGTCCCTTTGCCTCCTATATTCAAACTCAATGCCACCAAAGTAAAAAACAGCATGAGGTTGAAAGTAGCAGTAAAGAAACCACCACCAGGAATTATTACATACTACAGGATCCCCTAATTCAAGCAATGATACTTTCAGTACCGTTTGACTCCCTGGACAGGTAATTCTGCTAGGACTGGACTGCATCTCCTGCTCACCCAGAAATATGGGATACACCAGGAAAGTGCATTTTTGAATAGAAATCAGACATGTGAACTGTTCCCCTGCCTATTACATCGCCAGGTTTGCTTCATGTATGATGGGAAGGGTGTTCTTTTCTGTCCCCACAGTCATGGTAAAGCATTTTGTGCACACTGAGAGCTCCTTGCTCACCAGCAGCACAGGCAGTTGGCTCTGCTCAGAGATTTCCTGACTTTTAAGGCTGCATTCTTCCAGCCAGTCTTGCTGTAGTTTAAACTGCATTGTATGAGTTTCCCTTTCCTTTTTGGAATAGTATAATTTGCTTCATAAATTACATATGGTGGAAGCCTGTTGAATGAATAACCTTGTTGCACAGAAAATTAATTCTTTTGACAGGTTTATTCCTTTAACAGATATTTGGTGGAGGATTTTACTGCATTATTGTATATATTGTGGCTTGCTGCACAGAAAATGTTTCACAGTATTTCAGCAGATTTATTCCTTTAACAGAAATAACTATTCCTGTCCGTTTACCATTTGTTACCTATGAAATAAATTTCTTAGCTACAGATTCTTAAAAGAAGCTCACTTATTTTGCTCTTGTGTTTCATTTCAGTGCAGAGAAAATACATTTTCCCTTCAATCAGCATTCATTTAAATGCATGGTAATATATACAGTTGTAATGAACCATATTTTGTTTGATTATGTTAATCTCTAACAGTGTTAATTTCCTTATATATATGTTTATGTGATTTTTTTTTTTAAATTAACTTTCTACCATGCCTTACTAGAATATCTTGGATTATTTAAGGCTCTGCACACTATCTTGGCATGAGAATTACATAGCACAGATAGCACGACAGCAAAGGAAGTCAGATTGAGTGCCACATGACCTGATTTAAGCAAGGCTAATTATGTAATTAAGATATTGAAACAGGAGCCAGAATCTCTGAGTGCTGCTCCTAGTTTCGCCAAGAACCTCCAGTGGGACATTTAGCATTTAGCTTTTCTGTTCACTAGTTTTCCCTGCTGGGAGGGGGGGCGGTTCTGATATTCAAAAAGCAGAATACACACAAGAAAGCTTCTCTGGGTGCACTGCCTGCAGCACACTGGGCCTCAGATGTGCAAAGTCTTTGTAAAATAATTCCAGTAGTTTGTACTGTTTTGGTTTTTAAATTCATTTATTAAATTTAGGAAAGAATGAGTAGATTTATTTTCTTTTCCTCTTCCCCCACCTCCATCCTCTTCCTCCTTCATTATTTGGATGCTTAATCTAGGAAATTCAAGTTCTGTTGCTTTGAGATTTAGAATTTGGTGGATAATCAGCTTCAGGAAACTGATACCCTGCTCGTGTCAGTGATGTCTACCCTACATTATACTGGGACCCAAGAAATAAGAGACAAAGAAAATAGACATGACAGGAGTTTACGACTGACTTCTCACAAGATATCAAGACAAGAGACACTTGTGTTGTATCAGTACAAACGTCTGCACACCCAATAAACTTCTCCAAATAAATGCTTGTAGACTGCTGGCATAAAAAAAAAAATAAAAAAGAAGGGAAAAAAGAAGGCCCAGAAACTGATTTTTTAATAGCATGAGATTTTTTCCAGTATTTTTTTTATCAATGCCTGTACACTTGAAACATCAGAACTTTCCTGTCCAAGACCACAGGTCTCCCTTAAACTGAGAAACACCAGCATGGTTTTTACATATTTGGAAATCAAAACACCATTTTTTTCCAAATCCAAAAGCAACCATCCCAACTATCCAAGACAGAAAACTCTCTCCTCAAAGCACAAATAAAACATATTAAAAATATAAACATAGGTAGGTAGGTAGATGGATGGATGGATGGATGGATGGATGGATGGATGATGGATGGATGGATGATTTACAATTTTGTCTGGAAGACTATGAATTAATATTCATATGGTTCTTACAGAAGAGGAGAAAGACAGTGGCATACACATGAGATCCCAGTCCATCACAAAAATAGGCTCTATGTAAAAATCATGTTTGCTTTCTTTAATCATGGGAGTAACTTTAGGATTATATTTGGCTCCACTATCATATTCTTCTAAAATACTTCTAAACACTTATCCTTGGACTGGTTTCATGGATCTGATGTGTGAAAAATTACAAAATACCATGTGGTGAATGTAAAATCAGAGACATGGCAAGGTGATGTGAGTGCAGTGGGACTGCAGTTTGGAGTGGTGGAGAAAATGGCACGGACAGCCATCATCTCACACCCAGAACCTACACCTGTGTGGATTTCCAGGGCATTTCACAGGCCCTGCTCAGTCCATTTTCTGCTCTGACCATCAATCCCAACACCTTGAGTCTGAAGCACAAGTCTCCAAAGACAACAGCGTCAACGCTTAACCCAAGCGAGTGAGGAAACAGAAGCTTTGATAGGTCACATAAATACTTTGGAGGTGGGTGGGTGACAATGTGTAAGCCATAGTGAGAGCTTTGAATGACTTTCCTGCCGTCCTGCCGGATTTAGCAGTGCTCAGACTCATCTGCAGCAGAAACGTGACCTCCCGATTTAGATCGCACAGCTCTCGAATAATACTCCAGGAATAGGTTTCACACTCCTGATCCAAGCTGGTCTGGGCTGGCGATCTGAATATTCCAATTGCCCACAGATAGGGCAAGGAAGGATGTTCTTTTCATTAATAACTTCTTTCTATATCAAGACAACTTGTAAGTCCTACTAAGAAGGTAATTCTGGTAAGGCAGAACTTTCAGGAGAGAAAACTTCACCAGCACAAACATCCCAGAAGCTGCTCAATGTTGTGTTTCATTGAAAAAAAAGAAACAGAGAACCTGACTCACTACTTCATAAATACAGCCAGCTAGAGTTGTATGGCAGGGAAATGAAAAATCTAGGCTAGGCTAGGAGTGAATTATTCCCAGACATACAGACTGATGGCACTGAGACCCGTGGCACCAACTCAAGTCAATTTCTAGGGGTAAGGGGAAATATTATGGACAAATAATATAGACTGGCTGGACTGTAAGGACTTTTTTCAATTGCATTCCTCACACAAAACCTAAATCTGCAAAACACGTGTACAATCAGACTGTGTTTTAGTCCTGTGCCCCCCCCCATCATTTCTTCACACCAAGTCTGTTCTTTCTGAATTTTCTCAAGATTAATGAGCAACTCTGCAAGTGGCCACCACATACTCCTCATTTTGCAATTTCTGGGGAATACCCTGTCTCAATTGCTGTTGTTTAATTATAGTCTAGTAAAAGAATATTCCAAACTTCTCTGAGAGAGAGGCCAATAGGTATATGGAAAACACATGAATATGCAATTTTAACAGCTGAAATTATATATATTTGGCAGACCTTACCTAATGGTTCAACCAAATCCCCTTGGCAAGCTTATGCCAATGTTATTTTTACTGTTTCACTGGTTTGTTATATATGTAAAAGAATAATATTTTATCCAAGTTTCAAGGCAGCTGGTTCATTCATGATAGGCCCAAAAGGCAGCTTTAAAATGGAAAAAAAGTGAATTATTTTCTATGGTGTAGCCAAGAGCACACTCAAGGCAACTGTTTGTATTTGTCACCTTGAAAATCAAACAAATTTTCAATCAACAAGTTACCCACAACTGGAATTTGAAATGGTAAATTATATTTCCCTGACAGACACACTGGAGTTCACAACAGAATGATTTCTTTTTCTTTCCTTCACAAGGACCAATCCAAAAGACATAATGTGAGGAAAATACAGAATTATACTTTGAAAGATTTGGAAAATGCAAGTTTGCAATTACAGCAATGGCTGTAAATTTGATCTGTGCATGCCTGTGCACCTATACAAGCATACCCTCACCTCTTCTGCTGTACTTGCCTTCCTCTGTATTTGCATCCAACTGTCTTCCTCACAACGACCAAAACACCAGAAATTTGAGGATGGCACACGATTGACAAGGAGATTTTAGTCGTGGCATCAATTTAGAAAATTCTGAATCCTAAAATGCAGCTTGGAAACGAGCTGCCAGCAACACCCTCTGAAGCAGATGGTTCCCACCACTTGGAATGCTCCTTTCTGTGCACTCCAGTGACTCCTGAAATAACAGAGCTCTACAGATCGGGGAGGAAGATGAGTGGAAAGTCAGACAGTGCTGAGCTCCACTTAGCAGCCTCTTAGCAGTGGTTTGGTCAGTGCTCCTCTGCCCACTTGAGAAGAATCACTGTCAGGTCATCACTAATGACACATCTGTATCCTATCCAGGGCTGTACTACAAACAACTACTGGATAACTTTCAGCCAGTGTGAGTCAGACTTGTTAAAAAATAGATATCAGAGCAGGATGTCATAAACTGCAGGCCACTGGCATAGTTCAGAATAATTGAAGCAATGGATGTGAAGGAATCTATTGTATAAATTGTCCAATAAAATAAATTACTTATATAAGGTGTCTCCAAGCATGCTGGAAATTAGGAATCATGAACAATATCACGTGGTGAATAAGGATCATAGTTTTGATAGTCTGGATACTTGAGGAAGGGCATAGTTTGCCAAGAGTTGAGGAAGGTTATCAGTCACATGACATTGCTAAAATCATAATCTCCTGCCTTTCTAAAATGTTCTTTCTTTAGGCCATGAGTTACTGAGAACAGTGAAGGAATAGCTAAATGAAATGCTAAGGATTTTGCTCCACAGGGTGTCAAATTAGATTATCCACCCTTTAAAGCTATAAATACATGAATTATTACACTTGTTTTACAAATGAAAAAACTGAGGCATAGACAATATCTAAGGGCTTTTTAAATGTGAATGACTCAATAACATTCTGCTATTGTTTATTATCCATATTCCTGTTTTTAAATGACAGAACGTAGGCACATAGAAATGAAATGACTATCTAAAGTCACACCAGTCTCCTCCTTTAACCTGATAAATGGGTAAGTAGGCATGCCATTTTGACATACTAATATATGTGTTAAGGTATTAATTTCCCATACATCTTGAATGTATGGATCATTGGGGAGCAATTTCTGTTGAAAACAGCAACAGTCATATTTTTCTCACTAGAAACTTTTTTCTTATTGTGATACTTACATTAAATGGAAAAAGTCCTTGTTTTTCTCTAAGCTTGGCAAGAACAAAGACTAAAAGGCATACTAGTTTCTGTGGCAGAAAAGAGGGATTTGGGTCTGGAATGCACAATGGTCAGAGCTGAGGAGGTGGGATTCCATCCACATATACTGGCCTACAGAATACTGGTGTTAAATCCCTCTCAGTCCATTCAGGGTGGGCTATTTTTGGTGAAAAATTAATCAGCGGTGTTTCAAGGTATTTAGGAGGGCAAAGAAGCAATGTCTTTCCTTTATGGCTACACTGCAGTGATCAGTGCCTCTGCAGGTGTGTAATTTAAAGAGGTGCTAGGAGAAAGACGAGCATAACCAGGAAGGATGCAGGGTGTATACGAAGGTGACTGTAGAGGTTGCAGCTGAATGACTGCAGGGCTGCATAATCCTCTATCAGATAACACTGGAGTTTATTTGCCTTGATTTGAACTCTCTGCTTAGAGCCAGGACACAATGTTCAGAGGTTAACAGGGTGATGCCACACAGCACAAAATAACTTGCATAGAAAAGTTTCTCACAGAATCAGGCATGACAGTCCAGATCCTGGCCAATGCAGATCACTACAACAGCAGTGTATTCACAGAAACTGCATTTCAACCACCCAGTCAGTGCTGTAACACTGCAGCTCTCAGATTAATCCCAGCAGAACTAAGCTCACCTTCCACAACCCACTCACCATTCAGCCACTTGCTCAGTCTGACCTAGAAATAATTAAAAGTTTTCTTAATGATATTGACCTGTGTCAGGAAGCAAAGTCTCAATTCATCTGTTTGCCTCCCATCCAGTGCTAATAGTCAGGAATATACCAAAAAGGAAAAGTGACTGACTTATCAATATTATTTTCCTTGTTCTTGATCTAGGTCATCAAGTAGATTAATATGTAGTTGCAAGCTGTTCATTCATTGTAGAGGAGCATGTACATAGCAGGAAATATCTCCCATGGCACTGATAAACTCTCAGAGGCTATAGGCCAAGGTGTTTATGCTCCAATGGAGACATTTGTGCCAAGTACCTGCTCCCAGTGATATAGTTATAAGCATTAAACTCGAAATGTAACTTTAAAAATCTATTACGGTCTATAGCTTTTATTATTTCCAAGACGGACAACTGTGTTGGTTATTATCAATATGTTGTGAAAGGGGCTCTGACGCCTGGGATTTGAGGTGGGGGATGGGGAAAAGGCACGAGGGAACACTTAGACCAAATGTTAACAAACTGATAAAGCGTTGCAAAAATGTTTGAGGCAAATGTTTGCCTTTTCCAGCCCCACACCAGCTTTCAGCACCACCCAGCAGGAGCAGTGCGAGATAACCTTTAACTGATAACATCCACACACTTCCTTGCCAGGATCCCTCTTGGTGACTAGGATGGCAGTTTTTCCAGTCTCTCAATTTCTAGGATCTTCCTTCCATATTCCTCTCCTGATTCATCCATCTGTTGTCTCTATGGATGTCCCACAGATTTACCCAACCATCACTATCTCTGAATCCACTGTACCTGCTACTGAATTTTCACTGTCTTCCTCTTTGCTTTGTACTCCTAACTTTGCCATCTCCTCAAGAGCAAGTCTTTCTCACTTCTGTGAGGGAGGACACTGGGTTGAGAGACACAAATTTCTCTCTTGGCTTTGAAGTTTTCCTCTTTGTTGCCAAGTTCATCTCAGTAGAAGGTTCCTTGCCTGTGGCAGGGGGGTTAGAACTAGGTAATATTTAAGGGCTCTTCCAACACAAACAATCCTGTGATTCTGTGATCTTTTTGCTGGGAGCATCTGTCATGAGCTCAGATTCCCTTTTTTCCTCCCTCAGGTTTTCCCTCCTGGCTCCTGCCCTTAGTGGGTGAACATCCCTCTTGGTGTACCTGTGGCACAAAGGCCACCTCTGGCTGCTAGTCCCTGTCAGGGACACTTGTGTCCCCTTCAACAAAATGGCAGGGGAGAGGAAGGAGAAATGGGAAACTCATTATTGCAAAAATCCTCCCAGAGCCAGCACACACAGAGAAAAATGCACAGAAACAGCCCATATATGACAGTCACAAAGTAAAATAACCTTAAAAGAAGGAAATATGTTTCCAGTACATTGACACACTGGAACATTCTTAAACTAGATTTGTATTTAAATTGCTTTAGAGGACAAAGACACAAGATATGTCTTCAAATAATAAGTTGCTTTTCTGACCACATGAAAATGTGGAATGTCAACAGCAGTTTCAGGCTGTTTACTTGTAAAATGGGTTCTTGCACCCATTTTAAATGGGTGAACTCTTTGATGTGAATCCTAGGGCAGCAGGACCCCCATAAGACAACAGAGAACTTGGCCTTCAAAGTTTCAGGGACCTAACCCCAAACCCTAACAGAACCAAACCCCAAAAAGTTGTGATTTCTTGTCCTGAATGATTAGGCTTGCAGTTTTACAAGATGAGCTGCAGCCCACTTCCCCTATGAAAGAAAATAAGCAGTCTCAGAGCTGCATATCTGGGTTAGAAAAACATTTACATACATGGTCCTGTTATTGTTCATTGGTATTAAAAAAGTAAATCTCTGCTGTTAAACCCACTAACACAACTTCATCTGGAATGATGACAAAAAATAGATCCAGTCAAGAAAATATTTGTGTATAATCCAGACCCAGTCTGGGATGCTCTTGTGGCCATACAAATGTTTTCCTCTATTAACTGACATAATGAAATTTTTATACTTTATGTTCAAACAGGCTATAGTTCTAATATTTTGAATGAAATTTATAATTCCTTTCCTTCACCAGCTGATACAATAAGACTAAAATAAGCACTTTTGTAGGCTCAATGAAAGAAACAGGTCAGAGTTAAACTTTAGAAAACCACCAAGGAAAACAAATTCCACAGCAAAAATAAAACATTAAACGCTAAAAAAAATCCAAAGACATCAGCAAAATTATTTTCCTACTTTGTTGTGACATTATGAAGAAAACAAAACTCAGAATGCAAGTTTTGATTAAAAAATCTGTCAGTTCACATGTAATTTAATATGGAGTGACATATACCGCTACAAGGTACATTTTAACATTAAAGACCAAAACTCCAATGATTAATATTACAGTGATGACAGAATGGGAGTGCCTTATTTTAATCCTGTTTATCTCAATGGGGTAATTTATAGATCACTCGACATGTTCTAATAGCAGGCAGAAAAAGGTACCCTCTAATATCCACTTGCTTGCAAGATCTGACATTTGGAGTTACATGTTCAGAAAACACCAGCAACTGCATTTGTTGGACATATATACAAATAACCAGTCATCCCACACACAGTTTATAAAAAGTGATCTATTAATAACAAAACAGCTCCAGCCATACGGCCTCTTAATATTCAGGTAGAGTATCAAGTGTTTAAGTTAAAATAAGGGCAGGAGCACAAAGAGTGGTCAGGGCATTGATTTGGCTGCCAAATATAGTTTTTACCATCATAAATCTCTGGCTGACAACTGCACAAAGGCTGCTTTACCTAAACCCTGCCAAGGAAGGGTGTTTGCTGCCGGATTGCCTGATAGTCACTATGACAACTGATGCCACAATTAGACAAGTACAATCCCACTTTCAAACAGGCACACAAGTCATTAATTCAGCAGGACTTTTGTTGACAATATGTTATGAGGGAAATATTTAATGCAATTCTGAGGCTGATATATTCTCCTGTTATCTGTAGTAAAATAAATTGCAAGAACTGATGAAAACAACCATTTAATTAGTCTAAAGTGAGCGAGGAAGCTATCCTGAACATTTTGGTTTAATGAACTCACAGGTGCACAGAGCTCCTTAGAGTTGCAGTAGACGATTTGAAGAACATGCTAAGAAAGATGTCACATTTGGGGGGACAGCAAAAGAGAAAGAGAATAAAATGTTTTGAAAAGAGAGCAAACAAATTGCCTTCCCAAATCTCCCATTCTATGAAGATATCCATGAGCATCTTTTCCCCTGTGTGAGGGAAAAAATCTCTCAAGGGCTCAACAAGCTGATCTGAGCAAATGCAGAGGAATAAGACTCTGATCACCACTACTATGACATTTTCCCCACCTAGGAGAAGTGAACTGACTTGTTTACAAAACTATTTCCCACTTGATCTGTTCTTTGAGGCCACTGGGAAGGTCATGAGCAAAGCAAAAGAGTCATAGGGAGAGGCAAATGCAGAACAGAAAGAGTCCCATACAGCTGTGAGTGTTAAACCTAAAGAAAGGGCTTGAGTGAGTCAGGGGACAAAGATCAGTGAGACACTGACTCCCATTCACAGCAGGGACAGGGGAGCTCTGAGACCCCTGCCACAGGAGCTCCATGAGTGTCCTTTGTCATATACTGCTGTAAAGTGTGACACCAAGGCAAGAAGTATCTGACATTTTTGGGCTTGGGTGTCAGGAGGAGGATGAATTGACTTTGGCTTGGGCAGGAGCATGGTCTGGGGGATGTCCCAAGGGAACAAAAAAATAATGCTACATGTGGATTCTGATGGTGCATTTAAGGTGAAAAAGAAGAGAGGTTTGATTGCTGGAGCTGCTGAAATCTCCAGGTGGTTAGAGGCTGAACCCAATCCAATCCATTTCAGCCTCACAGCAACCAAATTTGTGAGGGCTGTGCATGAGCCCTCCCTGTCCAGATCCCAATGAGTTCAAAGCCATATTCTGCACTGCTGGTGGGTGGGGGCATGGGGCACAAACCTTAAAACTGAAGACAAAGACATAGTCACTGAAAGAAACCTGACCTAATCACTCAAGAAAATGATGGTAAAGATGGTCCATCCAGCCCCAGTCCTCTCTGCTCCCTTACATACACAGGAATCACTGCTCTTCTCCAGCTTTAGCTACTAGATGCCACATAAAGGAAATGAAATTTATTTTATTGAACTGAAAGCATAGTGCATTCCACCCTAACAGACCTGGTATCAAAGTCTGTTACTAAATGTAAGCCTGTTACCTGTGATCCCTCGAATAGACCTAATTCTCAACAAACAGAAGAATCTCTGTTTGCAGCCACTGTGGAAAATGGGCACAAGAGCCCCAGGAAAGCTCCACTGTGCCACGTAAGTGGAAATTATTAATAGCTTTAGAAAAAAAATACAAAAATAAAGCAGTAATTTTGGTGTGTGATTCCCTTATACCAAAACAGGGTATCTAGATGCTTGCAGCTGCTTCTGTGATTCCCAAGATAGAGCAGGTCTACTGTGTGCATTATAAAGAAAATCAGATAGAAACCACACTAAGATAAACAACATTAGTCATGCTACTTTCCTCCTCACATTATGATGCTTTTAAAAATCAGGCAAATATATAACATTCCAATTTCACACACAAACTGGTACAGAGAAGTTAAATGAGTTACTCAAGATCAAAATGCAAGAGGGTAGGTCTGCTTCTTAGATCTCCTTGTTCATGTGTATGGAATATGCCTGGAGTTGGACTTCAATGGTCCAGCTTAGGATATTCTAGGATTCAATGGTCCTCTGTCTATCCAAGTTATGAATTAGACCAGAATAATTGATCCTGTTTAGTAATAACCTGATATTTGCAGGAGAATATGAGTGATGTCTTTTACCAAAAAATCAATGGCTACATGAAAACTTCAACTTCCTTTCTAAACAAAATTCCTCACAGGCCACTCCCCTTCAGGGAAATTTAGCAAGAGCTTAGTCCAACTTCATTGCAGTTAATAAGACTTCTGCCTACTTAGAACCAGCCACAACCATTTTCTCCCTTTGCCTCCCCTAATTGCTCCTCGTGCTGAAGACTACAAATAATTCAGCAACTATTGGTAGAGGAAACATACAAAGCTAAAACTATTGCACTAAAATAAATTTCCATGTTCTTATGCCTTGTGGCACTAATGGATGCTTGCCTGCAGGGTTTGTTTTGTCAGTATTAATTTTAATTAGGAATTAACTCTGCAATGTGTCTAGTTTCTTCACCCCATTTTTCCCCCCGCTGGATTACATTTCAGTTGCATCATGCCTCCTTCCTAAGGCTTCTGCAAGGGCTCTGCACAATTAATGATAAAGATTCCAGTTTTCCACTCCGACTCTTTCTCATGTTTGATTACATCATTCTCTTCTAGATAAGTGTGTTTGTTAACATAATGACATTACTGTTCAATTTTCGCAAAACAATTAAAAATGTGTTTAATTTGAAGAATCTCAGTTGTTTTATTGTCTGCAATTAGGTATATTAACTTCAGTGGGAGTAGTAAATACTAATAAAAGTGCTTTGCTGAGCTGAAGTCATTCAGAAGAGTGTACAGACAGCACAAGTGCATACTTTTTATGTAAGAAATTCAGCATGATTTTGATGTATACAGGTTATCAGAGTAACTTCTTGGAACACAGAAAGGATCCTACATTATAGCAACAGACAGCATTTTCACTCTCCACCAACCTGGCTACAGAAAATACATGCTTACTTTGAATGAAAACTCCTTTTGTTTTGCCTGACAAACATTAAAAAATAAATCTACTCTGATTGAATCAATAAGGATCCCTGCCCAATACACTACTTAGTAGCAATATCCACATTTTTTTTTCCATGGGATTAGTTTACTGTTTTTCAGATGAATGCGTGATGGCATCGTTAGCGCCAAATTCTTATGTAAGAATTATTAGATATTTAAACACCAATGTTTGAGTGTCCATTGTACACTTAAAATAGACGACTGTCAGCTCTTGTAAACTCCAGAGCAGAGCTGAAACATTTATCTGATCTGAAAGCCATTTATTGAAACTATATTTTGTGCCTTTCAAGTGGCGTTGCTATTATATAAGGGGAAAGCTGGAACTAACACTGCAAAATCCTAATGATCCTCGCCTGCCTCACACAAGTCCAGTGGACCAGATCCAGAATTCATCGGAAGTGACAGGTGCCTGTCAATGCCAACATCAATGGCACTGGGCAGGAAGGAGGGTAAATGACAGTGATATAGGAATTTCAAATGGATTAGTGGACCCAGACACAGCTTGATGAGGGAAGGAGTGATAAGAGTGACAAGGAAGGTCCCCCCACTCCCTTGGGTGAGATTTCTGGCACCTGTGTTTTAGGGTTGCAATATGATGATTTTGCTGGCAGGGGGTGGATTTCTGGAAGAATATTATTAAGTTTTCTTTCTCAATGCTGGTTGTTCAGTGGCTGTTTTTGTCATTAAAGACCAAAGAGCTCGGTCGTGGTGGGGTTTCACACAGAGTCCCACTGTCCTAGGTGACCTCTTGGTCAACATCACTGCTTAATTCTGCAAGATCAGTACTTTTAACATTTGGAGACTTGAGATTTCCTCAAGGCACTACAGCACTGCATGCTCCAGTATTTACTGAAGGAATATATCAGGGTTTCTGTATACAGCCACCCAACATGCGGAGCTATTAAAAAATAATGTTCATGCTGCTTTTATTTTGGTCTATGAATAAATATACTCTGCAACTTCCTTCCAAAACAAATGTCTTCTCTCGCAAGGCCTGCCATGTTATGCTGCATCTCTGCACATTAAAAGTTAAAAAATTATTTATCCTGAATTGTTAAAATTTTCATTAATGGCAATTTATGTCACTCAAAGCAGCCTCCTTGGGAAGAACATGGCATACTTGTACAGACCTATTATGAGAGTTGTCAGAAACATTTGTCCTTATGAAATATAAATAGACAGTATGTTAGATGATTTAGTGAGGGATCTCTTATTTATTTAAAAACAAACATGTTTTTTTCATTTCTCCTTTCAGGAAACCAGGTCATGTAGATTAGACAAGTGGGTTCCCAGGCTAATGGTAACGTGTCTGTAAATATTTTCTCAAAAAGCTTATCCATCTCTCCAAACACCCCAGGCTTCAACCTGTCCTGGGGCAGAAGGTGTCACCTGAGTCCTTCTCCACTTCTCCCTGAGGACACCAGGGCTCAGTGAGACCTCACTACATCACCTCCTTCCCTGGAGATTTGATTTCCAAAGCACCCTTGTGGGAACATTTTCACCCAGTGCATCATTTCTCCAATACTCACAGCTCTATGGAGCTGCCTCCAAACATCAGGTGAAATTACTCCAGGAAAAAAAAATTGGGCTGTGCTGCCTTGGAATTAAACCTGGGTGGGTAAACAAGGATCATCCCTTTGTTCTTGCTGATCACAGCTTAACAAAGCTGGGTGCAGAGCTCTGCAGTGATGCTAAACTTAATTTTCCACAACTGCTGAGGTTCATAACCAGAATCCATTTCAGGTGGACATAAAAATCCAGCCCAATATTTACTTGCCACTGGATACAAATGTTACCTAGTGAAGTCTGCACTAGTGTCAGAGAGGTGGATAAATCCTTCAACTTTGTTAAATGTGGAATAAAGGAGAGAATAACTTGAATTAAATTCCTGTGCCCACTTGAAATGATGTCTGGCTGTGCCTCTGTACCTGTGCCTGATTTTTGCATGAAAATATTCTCTTTGTCCCTATCTGGTGTTCTCCTTCAAAAAGGAATTGAGTTTAAAAAGAAGGCAATAATGTAAGATTTTTAAGCAAACAGTTCAATATTTCCTTTAAAATGTTCTCTGTATTCAAGAGCACTTTGATTTCTATCTTTTTTTTTCCCCTCCAGGCTTTGAAACTGTACCTCTTTTAAAAAAAGACCATCCCTGATTTTAGTCTTTTGTTCCTTTATGAGCTTTGTCCCTGACTTTTAAATGTGGAGAGAGTTGAGAGGCATGTTGTGAGAGGAGAGAAAATAAAAAAAAGTAAAAAAAACTTGCAAACTGTGTTAAATACACCTTTTGTTCATTATGTTTAATATAACATTCACTATGAAGATTGATATTGAATTATACATTAATTTTAATGCTAAATAACTTTTCTATTTAAAAACCCCTTAGTTTTCTTATAATGTACAGTAATTAAAAAGTGAACCAAAAGAGGCAGCAATAAATCAGGGTGCACAATGCAGTAAAAATATTATAATTAATATTTAACATACGTTTTGATTACTTTTAGAATAAGTACAAGAAATATCAATTAGAATATATATTCAAACTTTGCTGCCTTTCCCCCATTATACTCTGGAAAGGGGCTATTTTTAATTCTGGATATTGCATACAAAATAATACATAGTCCCTAATTAAATATAAGGCTGCAATTCAATTGAGAGTTTCTGCTGATGTCATAAATAATAAGAGCACAGCTCGAGGTATCAATGAATGGCAGCCAAAGCCCGAGATTGAATTACAACTTCAGCATTCAGTCTGTGGATCTGTATTGTTATTTGCAATAGATGGAAAATGATTATTATTATTTTTTAAATACAGACAAAAAGAAGGAAATTTGAATTCAAAATCTGTGACTCGGTGGTGGAAGATTAGAAGTCTTGTGATTAGAGAACACAGCTTATTGGAAATTGAAATGTACAAATGTGCCAGGCAGCAAATCTGTGGTTGAGGCTACATTCTGCCTTTTCTTTGTCAGGTTTTTTTAAATCTATGGGCAGTTAACGTCTAAAAAGTCAAGTGCTGGTGTCATTATCAAGAGTTTTGCCTCTGCCTACCCTACCTGTGTCCAGCAACCACCACTGGAGCTGCCCAGCTCTCACCTGGCCTGGGGGTCTCAGCAGGGATTAGAAATCCTGGAGGCAGAAGGTGCTGCCAGGGTGAAAATCAGTGACACCAAGTCACCCCAACTCTGCTGGTGGAAGGAGCCTTCCACCCCTGCAGTCTTTTACCCCCAGTGGGTTTTCTGCATAAACCCCAATTATTTATCGTTTCCATTCAGAATGAGTAAGGGCTGTACACTCATGTGGGCATTTTACCCAAATAAATGACCCCTTAATAACCAGAAGGATTTTTATTTATGTAACATATTGGATTTCAGTTATGTTATGGCAGCAGAAAGAAGGTAGTTAATCAATATGAAGGCTTGCTTTCAACAGACTGCACAGCACTCAGCATGACAAGATCCCCTTCTGCTACACCACAGGTCACTCATTTGTATTTTAGGGCCATTTTTCCATGCTTAGCACATCCATCCAGCCATGAGGATGTACCCCTCTCCATCTGACTCTGGTATGCAAAAAGTCAACAATTTAAAGGTGCTAAAATGCCACAAGTCCTGAGCAAGGTGTGAGACACAGAGCCTAAACCATGCTGGTGGCTTTGGAGGTGTTTGTCGCCTCTTTTCTGCCCAAACTGGGCATCACAAAGTCCCTTCTCATTGCTCCCTCCCCTCTCCTGGCTCAGTTTGTTCAGATAGTGGGGGACAATATTTCCCCCAGCCTAGGGAAAAGTAATGATGGTTCTGGCACAGAGTCTGGTCTGTTTGCCCTGTGATGCATCCACATGAAGGGGTGCAAGGTGCCCCCCTCTCTTCCCTGGGCAAGTCTGTACTGAGGGCTGGATCCCAACGTTTCAAGAAAAAAAAGTTTGATGGTTTATAGTTGGAAACACTGTGACTCCCTACAGCTCACATGCTACCTTCTGACACACGCTGGCTAAGCCAAAACCCACAGATTTTTCTTTCCAAAATCAGTATATTGCTGTCTAAGAACAAGTATTTGTCTCATTTAGGCTAAGAAGAATAAAGAGCCAAGAGGCCCTGAAAACACAAAATGAAGCCCATTGGAATACAATCTCTCTTCATATGGTAGGTTTTACTCAATATTTAAATATCCTATTGTTCTTAAACACATAAATTTTATTGCTTTTTCCCTAAAAAGAGCCATTTCCTAAAGAGTCTTAAACTATACAATAACAATTGTCATGATAGCCTGTTTATGCCTTCCAGGTGATTTTTTGAAGGGCAGAAAATATATATTTCTTTCAGACTTTTGTTGTTAACTCCAAACAACCTGTAGAAATTTTGATGGTCACCTTTGTAGCATCTGAATAAGGGTTTAATTGTGTCTGTAACTGACCATACAGACATGGACCATGGTTTTCAAAAAGCTTTGCCCCTAGTATAAAGAAACCTTGAAAATCTTGTGAAAGCAGACAAGGGAACAGTGAATACAAGATGCAAAATACTGAGATGGCCCTTCCTAACACACAATACATCTCAATGCTTTTTATCAAGACCAACATGAGCAACATAATTTACTGCCAAAATAAACCTGCCATAAACACAGATACTTTGATATTGCTGATAAACAGGTATTTCAATTTGTAAAGTATATGCTTATGCTGGTATGGGGAGATGTTAGTCCCAGGGTGATATTTAGAAAACACAAACAGCTGCCTCTGTCCCCAGATGCTCATAACAAAGTAATAACAATCTTACTCCATGATAAGCTGCTATAGGTGTCTTAGTTACCTCTCTCCTATGTTTCACTTGATTCTGAATTTATCAGGATTTTTTTTTTTTTTTCAGCTTTTTGGTTTCAGAGATGATTTCATTAAGGCTAAGAAGGTTAAGGTCCAGCACCTGTTGTGTGACTCTTGAATTTAGACTTTTCTAGGTTCTTTGAATAGTGTAAAGGCAAATCTTTAACAGACACACCTCTGGCCATCTCCATCCATCAGTGAGACCCTGACATATCCAAGAAGCAGTGCCTGGAGGCAGAGGCCAAGTTCCATCTCTGCCAGCTACAGCTCAAATTTAACCCTACCTGCACTCAGCGCCGACCTGCACGTGCGGGGTTGTGTCTCCAGCCACTGCTGCTGAATTTGGTCCAGCCAGGGCCTCATCTGCAAAACACATTAGTAGGAAAGAGGTGTTAGATGATAGATTCTGTGGCTATTTCATCTCCGTCTTCAAATAAAATGCCAGCAGAAAAATCAAGGAAAATAACCCAGTGGTTTGCTGTCCTGCAAATATTTGGTGCTGCTTTGGGATGACAGACCATTTCTGTTTGGAGGAGGAAAGGCTTGGAGACAGTAGCATTGTATTTCTCTCACTCCAAGGTGGACATGGGATAACAGGAGAGAAGGTAAAGGAGGGGAGATGATGTATCTGACTGGGTGTCAAGGACAGTAGACAGATTCTGAGGGCAGAGAGAAACACACACCAATCCAGTGGTGCAAATTCATGGAAGGGTTTGGAAAACCAGAGGAAAAACAGTCTGTCAGGCTCCTGGGATTATGATGAGTTTCTCTCTTACTATTGATTGTTGTCACCAAAATACATCTGCTGCTTTATGCAACTGAGGCTTCCTATGAAATGCATACATAGGCTCAATGATTCTTATAATTACAGGCTGAAAAGAACTTTGCATATTCATGAGTATCACACCATTTGTCACAGCTGTAGACCTCCAGTAAGCAATGCCTGTGATTAGGGTTTTGTTCTTCCCAAGTATATATTTTTCCATGAACCCTTATTGGTTCTGAAAAGTTATGATCTTAACTCTCCACTCCTGTCAAACACAATTTTATTCCTTTTTACTGCCAGCAATATGAATGAATTCCTGCTTCTACAGCCAACATCAGGACTAGCCGGAACTGGAATTTGCATTGATGAGGCAGTATTTTATTTAACTAATGTAATAACCTACAAAAATCTATAGTTGGAGTGACAACAATTTTATTATCCCAAGTAAAGAGCTGCCCATTCATTTTCTCCTCTGTGATTTAAGACCACTAACCTCTAGACCGCCCTGCTCATAAACAAACAGGTCTTGTGGACCTTCTTAGGTTCACAAAAGAGGTCAAATGAAATAATAAAGACCTGGTATGCTACAGGATGTACTAACCATTAAGCAGCAGATTAAAGATTGAAAGTTTTTGAAAGCTAGACAGCCATGTATGAAATCTAACCCACCCCATGGACATTTCAACATAAAATGGTAGTAGAAGTGAGAAAAGTAGACTTTTTTCCCTTCTGAAGCTATATTTTTCTAACACAGAAGACAGAGAAGTGTAATCAGTCATGGTCAAAACCCTGCCAGTGAGTATTACTTATTTAGCCTCATATTCCAGGTGACTCACAACTTGTCTACCTGCCAACATCTGAAAATAATAAGTTATAGTAAAGTTATTAACTAAAACTATGTGAACTTTGAAGTAGCTAAACCTAAATTAAATATAAACACACAAAACAGCCTGGGGCTAATTAATCTAGTTTGGGCTCAGCCACCTCGCTCCAATTTTGTTTGTTTGCAGTTGTTTTCCCCCTTCCTCCTCCTATGTGGTCTGCAGAGAGGGATGATCTCGAGGCTGGTCAGGGGCAGAGATTGCATCTTTCCGCTCCTCCGATCAGAAAGAAACCACTCTTGACAAAAAGCTGGTTTGCAACAAGCTCATCCCTCTGCATGTGCTGGGAAGGAGGGGAGCTGTGCTGAGGCAGATGTGTGCCAGCTGAGAGCCCAGCTCTGGGAAGCCTCGTGCCCATGCACCATGTGTGGCTGGAAGGGGAAGCCCATCCTCCTCCTCCTCCTCCTTGCTGTCAGGTATAAATTCCATGCTGGAGGCTTTGATGACAACATGGTGCTCCCTCCAGGAGCTTCCTTAGAAAGATCAGCCTGAAAGCAGCACCATGGGATTCACCCTTTCCTTGTTTTTTAGATTTTTTTTTTTTAACACACTGAGCTCTTTTACCACTGATGAGGCTCTTCTGCCATCCTAGGCAGGCGGACAACATGCCCAAAGATTATGCAATGTTTAGAGAGGTTATGTTGGCCTGGTCATCTTTAGTATTTCAGAGGTTTTAAATTGAAAAAGTGGAGGGGAAAAAAAAAAAAAAAGCTAAAAATAAGCTCTTGATTAGGTGTGGGAAAAGTGAAGATTCGAGGAAATCTCAGGGCTGCAGCCCCAGCACGAGGTAACAATAGACTCAAAACACAAAAAAGTGTCAGTGCAGTTCGCTTGTAAAAAGAGGAAAATGCACAATAGCACAACAGTGAGTTCACCTATTATATAATTGGAGGTTGTGTGTACATGTGCAGACAAGACGACAGAATAAAAAGCCTCCTCTAGGAAATCCAAAACTTGGCAGCTTTGGCCAGGTAGAGTATGAGGCGGGTAGTGTCTAACAACAAAGAGAAACAGTCTGTAACTAAGGTTTGAATCAAGCTACAGCTCTCCTTGCTAAACAGCAGCCAGATTTACTGCTGCAAAACCCATAAAAACAAAGGGAGAATAAGTCTGGCACGAGAAATAAGGCACAGAGAGAGAAGGGCAGAAAAGGAGACACGACGTTAAATACACCAAGGCTGAGTTGTGCATCTGATTTCATACGAGGATAATTTGGAGGGCTATGCATAAAGCGAGAGGATTTCATTCACACAGAATTTCCACATGGTGTGAAGTGCCTTTCTCAGGGGGCCAAAGGAAACCCAGCCTGCCTGACAGGAGGGAAGAGGAGCAGCTGCTATGCCTTCAGCCCCACCAATGCTTTGCTTTGGCATCTGGGGTGGCTTCCCAGAGCTCTTCTCTTTCCCACCCCAGAGTGTCCACCCTATCTCAGAGATGTCTAGGCTTCACAGATTTTGTTAACTGTACAGCAATCCTTGATCTGGGCTTGTTTACAGGGATTTTTCTGTCTCTTAGAGCCTAACTGTGTCCAACACTGGCTGAGGCACACGAACTTACACAGCAAGAAACACTGATTCTGGTGCTCTTACTGTACGAAATGAAATGTTTCAATCAAAGCCATACTTGATATTTTCCAGGGGAGATGGCTCTATAAAGATATCATTGACTTTTTTGGTAGAAAGTATCTCTACAATCTTCTCTTACAATCACTTGTCAGATAATTTCTATCCCGAAGGTGTCACAGATCTTTTCACACTTATCCATATTAAAAAAAGCCAGAAATCCTTTCCTTAACATGAATTTAGTGTATTAATAATCCTTTCCTTGTTACCCCTTACTCCTACTGCTACTTATCCCAGGGTTCTCATGCTCATTTCTAACTCAATTGCCACAATCCATATACATCCATTTTGGCCATAATGAAACTATAACCAAACCCATCAATTTACTTGTTTCCTTTTCCGTATCCACCACATCAGTCACAGCTCTCCAAATGTTTCATCTTTCTGGACTTCTTACATTTAGCAAAAGAGAAACATACTAAAATTCACTAACAGCAATAAAAATGCTTTGGTGTTATTTTTTGTTTGGCACAATTCCTTCTGTTTTCTAATCTGCAGGAACTCCCATGTCATCCAATAACTATGTCACTGGGATTTCCATCCTGAGTCTGCAACAAAGTTGATGGGAGACTTCTCTCTAACCCATAACCTTGATGCACACTCAGGCTGTATTTTGAGATGTTAGGAGATCATTTTGATGTTCCTCCTGATCAAATAGAGTATTAAACCTCAGATTATTAATGTATAGACACAAATATATCTCTCTTTCTTATTAATATCAAGATTAAAAGGTACTTGAAAGCTAATAACTTGTTTCCATTTTAAAACTTATAATACAGTAAATACCTTACAAATGATGATGTATGTGCTCATAATTGACTCATTAAGTATTTGCCCAAACAACAGACACAGGGTCATTAGCAAGAAGCTTGAAGTATTCCATGTTGTGTGGAATGTGGGCTGCATTTCAGCAGATAAATGATTCCTCCTTTCCCCTGTTTGAGACTCAAATTCTTGATGCACCTGTGAACTTACAAGATGAGGGTTTGGGGTTTTTTGCTGTTTGTTTTTTTGCCAAACTAGATGACAGAGATAGAGAAAAACACACTGAATAAATTCCAGAACAGCTGCTCCTACCTAGGTTTCTTTTCTTTTAACCTCCCAACTGAATAGGAAAGTCAATGCATTATTTTGGGACTTTTATTTTGGCAGAAGGCTTTGTAGCCACCAGTGTTCAGACAGACCCCTGGGAGTACACAGGGAAGGTTGCAAAGAAGGTGGGTTCAAAACAAAGTGACAAACAAGCTCAGACAGAATCCCAGACAGGATTTTCTTATGAACTTTTTTCACCACCAGTGTGAAATCAGTCACCTCTGAATTTTGACCACACTTAAGATGTGGTCAAAAAAAAAATTGTAGTTTAGACCCATTCTGTAATGTTTACCATTTCAGGCCAGCTCCAACAGATATGTAAATACTTTACTTGTATGAGCAGTCCCACCAAGGTCTATTTGCATGCATCAAATTAAGCACAGGTAGCATTGTTTGCACAATAAGAAAATAATTCCTTATGACCCTAAAATGCATGAATGTATCAAAGAACATTGACAGAGCCCAAGCCAGTAGATAGGTACCTAACTTATTTAACTTTTATAAATATGACTAGTCTTGTATTCTCATTTCTAATTGCCTGAATACATTTGTAAATCTATCTCTTAATACCTGAAGTTTAAGCTTCAGGGGCATATTCTCAAGAACAACTTCCTTTAGATCTCTCTGCAGAGATACCACTGTTTTCAGGAGAGTTAATAAAGTCCTGGCAGGTGCAGAATATAAATCCTTACCAGTGAGGGGTACAAGTCTGTTCATTCTTATTCATGAACTGTGTATTATTTATACAATGTTTGTGGGCTCAGCAAAGCAGAGGATATTTTTTAAATAAATGTTTATGTTCAAATAACTTTGCTAGTCTTATCTAATCTACCTTCAACATCTTAAGCGCTGTAGGTGATTTTAAAAGTTCACAAAATATCTCTCATCTGCTTTTACACATTGAGTTTGGCAAAAACCAGACATCTGAATATTTAGCAATTCTGACACACAAAAATTATCATGATGCCATCAAGTATCTTAAATCTTTTGCAAAAGAGTGTTAGCAATTTATCAGTGGGAGGATTTTCCTCTCCTGCTCTTCCTACTCAACCCCTGACTCATTCAGCTCTTTATTGATTGAACTTGTCCACTCCAGCACTGCAGGTAAATGCTGGGCTCTTCATTTTCCACAGGGAGAGAGGGGCACCACAAGCTAAGGTCTTGTCCTTGGAAATGTTCACTCAAAGCACCCAGAGACTGCTGAGGGGTGAAGTCCTTAATATCTGCAAAGATCTAGGCATGCTCAGCCCGCTCATGACCACAGGGAAATGGCACAGCAAGCTGGGGTTTGATTTTTCAGCTGCACCCTCACCACTAGAGCATCCTTTCTCTCCTAAATCAAGTTAAGAGTCACACTCTATGAAGAAAATCCATTTCTAATCCTTTACTGGTTCATGTTGGTAGCAGCAAAATCCTCTGTCCCATCCAGAAAACTGTGTCAAAAATTTCAGCAACGTAATATAATTTTATTAAGTTTTAATCCAAGCTCGTGTTTTTTTCTTTAATCCTGTTAAGTTTTGGGCCCCTCTAATCCCTGCTAGTGGCACTCAGCTCTACAGACCTGTGACACATTGTTCACACGTGCACACTCAGAGCACTTTGGCAAAACCTTCGGGGAAACTTTCTGCCCACAGACAGGAAATGTGCTGCAGTGCTGAGCTTGTACCAATCTAGTAAAGGCTGAAACGCCCTGGTGAAATGCAGTGTCACTGTCATGCTAGAGCCACACTTTGGCTGTCACTGAGAGCCTGATTGACCACAGAGTATTTCCCAGTGACACAATGGCCAAGGTTTGGTCTGCATGACCATTGCATGGCTGTGACACCAAGCACACACGTGTGAAACCCACACCAACAATCAGGCACTGTTAATCTTGATTTCTTTAAATTAAATATCTACGGTTTTTTATCCATTCACGTTTGAAGGGAATGACCCAGTTACAAAATGGAGTGCAGGCTGGGAAGAGAAGTAGGTGGAAGGGGAAGAGCTTGATCCTGTTGGTAAGGGAGGTTACAAGTATTTGGGTGTCAATTCATATGAGAAGTTTCACTTGACATTTTCTGATGTGGTCAAAATACTCAACTCTACCAGTTGGGGTTTATAATAGGAATGCCCACTCAACCTTAGTTCCAACAGCCACAATTGTTGCAATATAACACAGCCTCACTGGACCCACTCAAGGTGCATTTTGATGATTTGGCTTGCTGTTAACATGCAATCCCTGGCAACTCCCAGGCATTAGGACTCTCCTGATTGTTAAAATGCTCTGTCTGGACATGGCTCAGACTTGCTCACCTCATGAGTGCTGTCTTTAAGGCTACTTTAAAAAAAAAAAATCCTTTTTATTTAAAGTGACAGAACACAGGAAAATGAATATACAGCTTATGAACAACTACAGTGATTGTAGTGCTCTGACTGCACATGTGAAGATTACCCTTCTGCAAGGAAGACTTTGCTGCACCTTCCAAGAACCAAACCCTGCACTGGTTCTTCCCACTACTGAGCAAAGGGTTCCATGGCTCGATGCTCGTGGTGCATTGGGAGGGGGATGTGGAAGGAGTAGAACAGGACTCTATGGTCTTTGGAAGCTGGCCAGGGCTGAGGCCATTGGATCTAAATTTAGGAGGGGTTTCACTTAATAAGGCTTGCAGCTGTGCATAGGTTGGGGTGTGAATTCCATCTCTCCCGACATACAAAACCAAAGCTTTATTAAAGGAGCAGTGACTTCGAGCTGTTCTGAAGTACCCTATCATTTTCACTACCCTGTTCATCTGTTAAGGCATTTATATGACACATATAGGAAATAAAAGCCATCAATAAACCCTGTGTTTTGAGTGTACAGATGCAATGACCAATAATAGGGTTAATAACCAGGAACAATGTGAACAGAACCAATACTTTGTACCAATATAGTTTCTCACAAATTAATGTTCAAAAGTATAAATTCCCTAACCACTAGTGTCAGAGCTGGAAATATTATTGCCTCTGTTTTATACGTAGGAAAACTTGGAGCACAGAAAGGCTTTGTGAATACCCAGAGCCATTCACAGCAATAGCATATCCTTGCTTTGAGATCACTGTGCATAAAGTGCAATGCCAGGGCAATATTTTGGTGCTGTGTATTTGGGCATGGCTCAATTCAATGAGACCTGACCACAATCTGATACTCTCCAAATCTTCCACTAAGGAGCACAGACAGGAAGAGTTCAACACGACAACTTTCTCCTACTCTGGTCCAGCCAAAAATCAGTGCAGGGGTAAAATAAATAAATTAGTTTCCTAAGCCTTCACTAGAAGATAACTGAGGAGGACTTGCCCAAGTGCAAATTTTTTATTTTATAGTATATATACTGAAAGTCTTTTTTTTTTTTTTTTTTTTTTTTTTAATAATTCTGTGATTCTATGGATTTTCTGTTTAAAGAAGGCTTCAAAAACACTTTTTTTTTCTTGAGTTGGTTTTAACTCTGTATTTGTACGAGCCCACAGTTAAAAGTAAGAACTTGTGCTGCAATATTAATTGAGATTTTTCTCTACATTTATACATATGGGCCCAGTCTTGCAAAACATTTCCATGTAACAGTTCTCAGACATGACCTTTTCTGCTAAGCCACAGAAACACAGCCATCCATTGTAGTGCTCAGCACCCTATGTCCTGTTTCTTCAGCATCCTTTTTCTTGGTCTGGATGAACGTGCTCATTTATGATACTGCCACGGAGAACATTGCTCTAACACAAAACTTAATCACTTCTCCCTTTGTGTCTGTCTTCTGATTGCCCCATCTCTTCCAAACTAAAAATAAGTTCTTTGTATTCGCTAAAGCCCGTTACAGCTTCAGCTTCTCTTTCCATTGTCTCTGGTTTGCCATTAAATTGTACTAAGTGCTCTGAGTTACACCATGACGCAGCCTCCTTTGCTCTAGTTAAATTTTCCAACATGCACATTTCTGCTTTTCCCCAGTCTATCCCCACAGGGAGAGAAGCTCCTCATAAATACCTAAAGAGCAACCTCCTCCACTCTCTTATTTGTTATTCCTCCTCACCAGCTCGGCAGGGACAACAGGTCCAAATGAAATCTTTTTTCTCCTCCTGTGTTTGTGGTCTAATAATGGCCGTATGTTTGACCATGACTCATTGGATACCTATGTATTCTCCCTGGCAACGAGCAGAATTGCTCCGTTTTTGAGACCAGACTAGATTGGGTTTACCAAGGACAACATAAAAACAGGCCAGACTTTATCCTTCTTAAAACATTTCTCTGCTCTAACTAAAAACAAGAATTGTAAGCACTCTCAGACAAAGACCATCATTCTGTTTGGCATTTCATAACACCAAGCACAGTAGAGGCCTGGCCCTTGCCTAGGACTCTGAGAAAGAGTTTAGTTATAGAAATAAAATAAAATAAAATAAAATAAAATAAAATAAAATAAAATAAAATAAAATAAAATAAAATAAAATAAAATAAAATAAAATAAAATAAAATAAAATAAAATAAAATAAAATAAAATAAAATAATAAAATAAAACAAAACAAAATAAATCAGCTTTTTGAGTGGAGCTTGTATAATAAATACCTGTCTTTATATGTACAACTGGAGAAACAGCCACATGTGCCTATATGTACCTGTTAGACAAGTACACAATGTTGCACAGTCACATACACACAGTGATCACCATTAAAAGCTTTTCAATTTTCCACTTGCAGAGATGGTTCTGTACAGAAATGGAGTTGATGCAAAATAAAGCTATAGTTATTCAAAACTCACCTTTTACAATATCACCCAACTTAAGTTGTTCAAACTATCTTGCAGCAACTGATTTTTTTTCCAGTTGGCTAAAATACCTATTGTAATACTTAGCTGTGAACAAAGTGCAGAAATGAAGGGCTTTGAATTGTTTCAAATTAATGGCTATAAAGTATGACTTAAATGCTTTTATTCAAAACTAATTATTTGAGAGCAGGTATTCTTATACTTCTTTAACAGCAGGATGCAACATTTTTAGCATTATGAAAAAGAAGCTTTTGCCATGTAAACTCATGGGGTGAAATCTCATCCTTGATCTTCAAAGTGTGACAAAGAGCTATTGATTGGGAGCATATTGTCATTTAAATTACAATTAGGGATGGGTGAAAGGTGGTTATTCAACAATTCAAATCTTTTTAAAAAATGCTGTCAAGAGCAACTTAACCTTAACCTAAACACACACTTTTAAAAACTTCTGTGAGTTTCAAATGTTTCAGAGAGCGATATGATGTGTTTAAAGCAACAAATCTGTAGATTTCGAGAATAACGTATAGTGCATTTTATTAATGCTGTAATTAAAAAAGCCCTTGTGGAACGCTTTCATTCCCTGTTACCATGAAACACACATTTGCTCCAAAACTGAGCGAGGGAGGTGGAAGGGGAGGTCTTTGCAATTTTTAATCAAATTGTATCGCTCAGTTCATCTTGCTAGAAGAGCTAATAATGTGATTTAAAATCCAGATCCAATTTCTACTATAATCAATGCTAGTCCTGTTCTCAGAGGAATTTGGCTATGATCTCAAGAGTCAAGTGGAGAAGAGCACTAGGCAGGTCTCAGGAAAGCCAATGCAGTTTGGGGTTGCTGCTGACCCATTGGCAACCTTCAATAAGCCACCACTTCCATCCTCCATCCCTCTGAGATCCCAGAATCTCAGCCCAGAGTCCATATGGACCACAAGACCCTGCTCAGGCACCTGCAGTCACAGGAAATTTTAGTCACTACTGAACTGCCTATGGTCCACCATGAAGGTTGAAACCGAGCTGGATTTTGCCCAGGGGACCAGCCAAGGCAACAGCCTCCCCTATAAACCAGGAGCTCAAACCTGCCACTCAGCAATGTTTTGGGCCCTTGTTGGGGTCTAGATCCGTGGTCTAGCTTCTATCATGACACAGACACAAGCCTCAGTGAGAGTCCCCAGCAGCGTCACCTGGCGTGTGCTGGCAGGGCTAGCAAAGGGCTGTGCCAGCTTCTGATGGGCTTTTCCTCAATCTCATTAGTCAGTTTGAGTTCAAGCAGCTCTCTCTCCCCTTTCAGAGAGGATTATGCTGCCCTGCCAAGTTAGGAAGAGCATTCCTAGCCCTGCAGGACAAACAGCTTCCCAGACCTGTGTTTATTTTCTTGGATGGCATATGTAGCCCATTGTGTGATTAGGTAGCACAGCGGGGTTCAGAAAGTGGAATTTCCCAGAGTGCTCTGGGCCCTGGATGATCGCCAACATTGGGATCAGAGAGGAATGTTTTCTTTCACTATACACTGGTGAATGTGGCAGAGCTCGAAAGAGATTTTGACTTTCCCCTTTAGCACTTGGGAGGTGAAGACTCCTTTTTGCCACATATACAGTGGGAATTATTTCCTTGCCAATTTATTACATATATGGCTCCCGCTCCAATATTGCAACAAAATCTGCGGAACCTGTTAGCTTTAAGTAAATTTACATCAGATTCCCCATGGGCTTTTCTTGCCCTGGTGTGTCTGTGTTCTGGTGGAAAGGGCAGAGCTCAGAGTCTCCACCAGATTGGCTCAGCTGTCTGTGCTCCTTGGGCAGTGCAGGATGTGTGGCACATCAGCAAGGACTGTAGCTAAGGTCAAGCTTCCCGTATTTTGAACTTGTTGGCACAGACAAGCTGCAAGAGGAGGAGGAATTATTTTGAACAAAAAAATCCCACTGATCTGTTTTGGGAGTGGTGATAATCAGAACATCCTATTTAACTTTTGACCACAGAGCAAGGGAGAAGAGCCAGCAAGGTTTTAGGAGGGAGAGCTTTTATATGTTTCTTTTTTCTGGTCTATTTCCACACTGCTAAGTAATAAAAAGGAAATTTAGCTTAATATACAGCAGTCACAACATTTGAAGCTATTCAGTTGTCCAGAGAACAGTAACTATAGTCCAGAATTTTCTAAATTGTGAGAAGTATAAACTTTTTACTGTGAGGATGGTGAGACACTTGTACAGGTTGCCCAGAGAAGCAGTGGCTGCCCCATCCCTGGAAGTGTCCAAGGCTGCATTGGAGGGAACTTGGAGCAACCTGGGATAGTGGAAGGTGTCCCTGCCCGTGGAAGATGGGTGGAATGAGAGGATCTTTAATGTCCCTTCCAAACCAAACTGTTCAATGATTCTATAGAGTAGTATCAGCAGACAAAAAGAAGGCATTGTATAAATCTTATTCAAAAGTTTGTTAAGATCTCTTTTAAACACTGATATACTAAAATCTCTCACTAGAACAGCCCTGCTTTATTTGGGATAGGGACACAAGACTTTCAGGGCTTGCAGAGTGAATCTCACTCAGCTTGCCTTGGGTGACAGAGGGTCAGAGGAAACATTTGCTGCTACTTCATTTCTCCAGCTGCATTTTTACTGCATAAATAGATGAAATGGGCAACCTTACTCCCTTACTGATAGCAGCAACTCTGTGCTTGCTAACGGGACTGCCATCAGGAAAAGCACTTTGTTTTGCTGTGCCCAAGCTCTCCTCTCCCATCTTGCTGTTTATTGACAGAGTTCAGTATGTATTTAATAGAGAAAAGACAGTAGGGCCTGGATCTCAGCTGGCTAGAGTCAAGTTTGTAAAGACAAGAAGTAGCTTCATCTCAGTCACCAGCTGTGATCAGTGGGGGGAGAAAAGAATCATGCACGCAAGTGGTGCATCCATTTGTTAACCTCAAGAAATCAAATAAAACCAGTTTCTGAAACTTTCTGAACATATTGCAAAGACCACGAAAAGGGAAGCAGCAACTGGCTACAAAATTCGCAAGTCATTGATATATTGAAGTACTAAAAGAATATTGTTTGTCACTGCAAATAGGCAATTTACATTATCATTGCTTTAGAGCTCCCAGAACACACAATATCCATTGTATAAGAAATTACTGACGGCTTCTATCATGGTTAACTCCTATTTTGTTAACCCAACACTTTGCAAGGTAACACGAAAATTTGGAAGCGGAAGAGTTTTTTGATGAAAAGCGTGCACATAAAAATTCGAAACGTTTGGCGAGGCAGCATCCAGCAGGGAAAGGGAGCTGGGATGCGAGATGCGCCAGTGCCGCCTTGTGGAGGCTTCAAACTCCGTCCAGACCCTGTTTACTCAAGCTAATGGCTCATTTGCAAAAAAACTCCCCAATGCAGGGCTCTTTCATAACATTCGTACAAAGCAATTCTGCAGATAATAAATAAAACAAAAGCAGAGGAAAGCTGGGTTTAATTCCGGATGTAATCCTTACTTAGGGCAGGGTAGCACACTAATTCTCACAGTACCAGAACCAAAATTTTTTTCCAGCCATGCACTTGGCAGAGGACTTTTTTTTTTTTTTTTTTTTTTCAGGAAATAGTGTTTCCGGTTGCTATCACCACAAAAACATCAAATCATCAACAAGAAAAACAGTAGGGAAAATGCAGTAGCTTTGTTCCCCATCAGTGCTCCCTGCTCATCCTCTGTCCTAGGGCACTGTACATGCTTAACCTGAGCAGGTTTTCATGTCAGCTCTCCAATCTTCTCTGCTTTGGGTTAGCTTAGCAATTGTCTCACTCAGTATACTTAGTTTTACTGACCCAGCCATAATCAGAATGGGCAGATGAAGATGAACTTGCTTTTAAGAAATCGTCTCCATCCTAAGGAAAAAAAGAAAATATCTAGGTTTGGGATTTTTTTCCTTTCTCTGACAAGTTTTGCTTTTAGATGAGGTTTTTTACCAATATTCTATTTGATCTTTAGTATCTGAAATCCTTTTTCTCAGTTCAACAGACACAAGTTATACGACTGTTTCATACTGATTACTGAAAAGAAAATACCTTGCAAGACATTTGCTTCAGATGGGACTCGAGTCTCTCTCATCTAGCTCACTCCTAAGGGGTATCTTTTAGCCAAATGAGTTGGGCTACAACCAGAAGATGAAGTTTTATGGCCCTGAGAGCTTTGATTCCTGTTCATAAATATGGCAGCAGCAACATTTAACATTTTCAATCACTCATTTTCTTGGGAGCTAGGGAAGTGTTCAGATATATATTCTTAACCACTGCTGGTTCATTCAAGATTTTTTACAACGTGCATAATTCTCATGGGATAAGGAGTTGGATAAGTAGCCACGAGGCTTCTGAATTATCACTCCAATGCACAATACATTTTGTTTAAGTTATAACCACATAATTTAAACTGCTTACTTAAATTATAAAATACTCCCAACCCCAAAACCAATGCATTTGCATTAAGTAACATTAATGTGGGACTGGCTTATGCATTCCAAGATTTTGTGGTTTCCCAATTAGTCCTCCAGTAACAGAATCACATTATCATAATTTTAAGGTGTTACGAATGTGATATCCAAATTAAAGATCAAATTCCCTATATTAAGAGTTTCTTCCTTGAGGGCTTACCAACCAAACACAGGCTCTGCAAAGAAGGAGGTGTGCTAAAAATGCTTATTTTCCATATCCAGCCCCTGCTTTCACAGCAGCAAGGAGTGACTCTGAGAAAGGCAGACTGTGAATAGCCCTTAGATGAACACTTCACAAGGTTATTTCTGAAGAGCAGGGGAACCTCCAGAAGCAATCTTTAATTACCAGAAGTTCTCAAGTGGTAAATTTTCAATAATTTCACTAACATCAGCTTATACAACTGAGATTTGCTCCAATTCATTTCTGGCTTGCACACGATACTGATATCTCATACAAACTAACCCCCAGTGCCAAGTCCAGGTCTATGGAAACTGAAGAGTTTCATTTACTTTCCCTCTGGAACAAGATGCTGTGACACAGGGGCTGTACAAGGCAGCCTCCTTCACCTCAAGGTTGGAGAATATTACTGAAACTTTCATCAAACAGAATAATGATTTCCATCTGTAACCTAACTCGCCCAGTGCCTCTCCCAGTTCCTGGTAACTTACTTTCAAGGCACAGAAACACTGCAAATGTTTGGATTTTTTGGCTGCCCAGACTTTAAAAGGAAGAGAAAAGAGCTTGAGTTACCGTGTCAGCCCAAAATGGGAGAGGTTAAAGTTCTCAAAAGATATATAACAAATCACTGAAATGAAATGAAATAAAGTACAGCTGTATGCTAGAAACAACTCAAACAACAGCTCAAGCTACACTCACAGCAGAGGTAATTTTAAAATGCCTCCAGTAATATTCCGACATGGACGTCCTGCACAGGTGAAAAAGGAAAATTATGTGATCCTTATTCCAGAAACATCACCCATTTCTGCAGTGACATTTCTTGTGCACTGAGGTATTCAACTCAAAATTTTAGCTAATAAGACAGCTTCACTTATCCAAACACTGAACTTCCTAATCTGGACACTCCTTCCTTGCAGCAAAAAATATAAAATAACAAGTACCAGCCTCATCTGACAATCTTTAATCAGACTTGGCATTAGTTTAAAGATTGATTAGGTATGTAGGACATCAAAGAGTAAACCCCAGGGAATGAAAATGAACAATGGCATTATTTTCTTACAAGGGCATTAAGAATAAGTTGTAGCTAGATAATATTTATGACTACTATAAACCCACCTATTTTGCTTACACCTCAAAATGTCCCAGAAATATTAATGGACCAATACTGAAGAATTTCAGAATCACTATGTCCTTTAATAAAAACATAGGAAACTAAATCTTTTAGACTTCTAGGAAATATAAACACAATGAAGAATAAACAAAATGTTTCAGGTCCATTATTTAATTTAAAAAATGATAGAGCCTATAGCAAAGTCTTGATGAAAATATATACAAAATTTTAAGTCTAAAATATTCCATTCAACTCAATTCCAGAAAAGTTATTTTATTCAAATTTTACTCAAATTTTACTCAAATTTTTCATCAAATAGACCTATAGCTTGCAGACAGCCTAATGTTATCCCATTTCAGCATTTTCAGGGTAACTGAAGAAAAATATTGATGCAGGATTTAAAAAAGAATAATAATAATTTAGGGGAAATTTATTTTTGTCTGCCTTATATAGAGAAGGTTCAGCCCAACAGACCATCGAGTTGAGGATCACACAGGCTCCTACAGCTCACTGGAGCATTAACAGCAGCAGCTTCAAACAGTCTGGCACTAATACACAGCATTTTTAAGATGGCATGGCTTAAGGGGGGAAAATAACTTTGCAGAAGTGCTGGCACCTGAGAGAAATGCCATTGTTTTCTAGATATATCTGAGTTTACAACTTGTCAAAATAAAGTTGCCATTAGAAAATGATCTTTTGGATGCTTTCCCTGCCAGGTTCCCACAAGTTGGTTTGAACTGGTCATTTCCAGAAAACCATAAATAGATTTGCCCCTGTGGAGTCTCAAACACAGGCTTTTAATTCAGTCAGCACACAGAGAAAAAAGAAATATAGTGTGACAAGATTTCTTTTAGACACCTTTGCATTTTTTCCTTTTATTGTGTATTAATATTGTCATTAAGTATCAATCACTTGGGGCAACCTGCACATTGCAGGAGGTTAACCTGTATTTGAAATGCCAAATGTCAACAAATCACACAACAAAGCCCCTAAAACATTACCAATAACTCACTGTAAAGCTCCTTCCTTTCTCTGCCCTTAAGTGATGCATTTGTCCAACCCCCAAAGCCCCCCAAGGCCACCAGATGTGCATTGAGGGAATCCACACCTTTTACCTTCCCAACAGGAGCAGCCTTTAGGTGGGAATTAGGCTGAGCAGCCCCCAGCTCTGCCAGCACACACCTGGCACAGACATGGACCAGAACCCCATCTCTGCCTCCAGTTAAGTCTAATCCTGACTAAATGTATTCACCCTCTTCCCTATCTGCACCAGGACTGAAGATGACTCCTGTGGGAAGCCCAGCAGCTGAAGGACCAGGTGCTCACTGCTAGGATAATTATTTTGTAGCTGTCACAACTGGCTGTTAACACTTCTCTCCTGGCCTTCCAGCCCTGTGCACAGTTGACTGCACTGTTTTATTCTCTTAGATGTAATTTTTTTCTCCTTTTTTCTTTTTTTTTTTATTATTTTATTTTTTTTTCCCACTTGATTCCTGGTGTACAGTTCTCCATGGTGGGAAATACCAATTCTTGGAGGGATGTATATACGATGCTCTTTTAAGATTCAGAAAGCCTTCCCTGATGGCTGCATGATATTTGAAGATTGTATGAAAATACATACAAGATGAAAAACAGAATACATCTTTTTGTGCATTCAGTTTACCTCAAGGTCAGGGGAATTTTGCAGGAGAATCTTTTCATCAGCTCACATGCCTAAACAGGAGACCTAAACCATTTGGCCCTGTAACTCCATAACTTTATTCTCTGTGCCATCAGGAACACTGGCAATACCAAAGCAATCATTGGTGTATTTAATACTGTACTCAGGGTTAATTTTTTTGCTGGGTAGCAGACCAAAATTATGTGGTAGTTATCAGCCAGTTGAAAAAATGAGACATGGACATAAAAAAAATTTAAAAAAGGAAAAAAGCAGATACAAAAAGAATATTTAGACAACTAGTGGTTCTGAACAAAATTAATTCCACCCAACTCTCTCAAAATATAGAATATTTTCTTTGCTCTTTTTCCAGAGTTTTCCACACCGACTTGCATGAATAAGTCAAACTGGCAGCTGCAACATGTAAGCAGAAAGGAGATCATCAACTTTTGATAGATCCTCTTGTAATCAACAGGTTATGTGGCAGGGTTTTTTTTGAACATGAAGAAATATTGGCTCAATTTGCTTTTCAGTATAACTCAAGCTTCCTTCAGTTTGGTAGCATAAAAAGATTTAGCAAATTCAACATTCAGGCAGTGATGGTTTCTGCAATGCCCCAACATAATGTCATTAAGTGCTCAACAATGACTTTAAATAAGTAGCTTTTGGAAGTTATATGTCTTTGAAGTTTCATTAATTAGTCATATCATCGGGAATGTATGGCTAAAGTAAATTACACTGTTTAAAATATCTACTCTTTCAATGTGAAAAATGAAAGGATCCAGCTACCTTGTCTTTATACTAATGAAGATATTATTAATTGGTTTAGCAAAAACATAGATCTAACCATAATGTGCAACAGTTATTAAAGATAATTAACTACAGATCATTGGTTTGAAACATCTAGTCCAAAATGATTTCTGAAGGGCACATTATTCTATGAGATAAAATAATTAAATTTCTAACAGCTGCATAAGACAACTGTGGCATATCTAGTGTTTTAATTTCTTTTGTTCTATCCTCATGGTATTCCTCTGTTTTAGATTTTGAAAATGCTACGAGTGTTTCATCGTGAGCAGCCTGTGCAGCGTGGTAGACTGGAATATTTCATGTCTGAGGAAAAATGATGATTGAAAGAAAAGGATTAAAAATGACAGTGCAGCTAATAATACACACACGCACGTGTGCACGTGCACACACATAAAGGCAGCTACTCCTCGTCGAAGGAGAAAAGGAGATGGTAGGAAACTGATGAAACAGAGGGTTAAAAATGTTTCCCTTCTAACATTAGCTACACAAGTCCTGCTCAAACTAAAACAGCACATTTGCAAATTAAAGAAAACCTCGACGATGAAGCAATGCCAAATACTTGTAGATTAATTAATAATGGAAGCATACACAGGCACATAAAATTAAGCAAGAACAGTTAAAAAAAAAAAAAAAAAAAAGAAAAGAAAAAAAAAAAAAAACGGAGGAGCTGGAACAGAAGTCTGTTTATTAAAACCCATATGTTCCAGGTCCAGAATTTCTGAGCTCACATCTGCTCCGGTACCATTCCCAAAAATGTTTGCGGTCAGTATTTATCCTACGTGCCAGGACTCAGTTTAGCATCAATTTCTTGATCTCTTTTTTTGATAACTGTAACCTACAAATGCTTTCAATAGCCTGGATCTGCATTAATTAGAGTGCTGTTTGCTTACAGCATTAGATCTCTCCCCATGTTTTGTAAGAAAATTCGTGTCCCAAAATATTCCTCATTTGCAGCAAATTTAGCTGCTTCAGCAGAGAGGGAGATTTAGACAGGAAAGGCAGGGAGGCAGGAAATAACATAGTTCAGTCAAGATTAGGTGTGTTGCTAGCTAATGTTGATTTAGCAAAAGAAAGACTGAAAAAAGGCATTACCCAGTGCCCCAGAATCCATAAAGTGCAAACAACAGTATGACTTTATTTTATTTAATATTCCATATTTGACTTTTATTGTAAGAATTTTTTTATTGGGACCTACTGGTTCCTCTGTGGCTCGGGAGGGTGGGAAAAAAAAAGTTATGAGGACCCTGCAGGCTTTAAAAATATATATATTTTAAAAGCCTCTAAAACAGTGGACAAACAGTGGCATCATTTACTTCAGCTCCCACACATTACCTCAATCAGGCATAGAAGCTGTGATACATCTATAAATATAATTTGGGGTAAAAGAGGCTTGGAAAGATCACCAGTGACAAAAATAATCGGAGTGTTACATTTTTACACAGAGAAATTTGGAGTCATTTTGAGTGTTCATTGCCACAAGGAAAAATCCTATCCTCCAAATGTCTAAGGAGAGATGAAACACATGCAATTTTTGGGCAATTCAGGGGGTTTCTATAAGGTACTTTCCACTCTCTAGAAATAAGAAACAATGGAATGGTCTCTGAAGCCAATCCCCTCCCACCTTCCAGCCCTTGTCCACACTGGGACAGTGCAGAGGCTGCAAAGTGCTCCCAAATCAGCACAGCTGGAATGGTGTAAGGGAAAACATGGGAAAATGGGGGAGAAGGTCTCTCCCCACGTGATGTTTAAAGTGGGTACACTGCAAGTGGGGAACACCAGGATGCAGGGGAGCAGAAAACTCTCAAGTGGGAGACACCTGTCCATGCTGCCCGTGGTTGCAGAACTCCTGCTTCCACCCCAGAAATACACTTTCCCTGAATATCTTCTTTTTTTTTTTTTTTTTTTTTTTTTTTTTTTTTTTAATTAAAGATTCCCAGACTAACACATTTTCCAGTGATCTTAGTCAAAAAGCCTGCAGAGGATTTTAGAAGAAAATGTTACTGTGAAATGGAAGGCTTTCCTTGGCAGAGTCACCCTCACTCTCCTCATGGCGCTGTTGTGTGAGGCGTGCATTTGCAATCTTAGCTGACCTATTTGTTGATGTATTTCAGGTAGCCAGATGTCCTGGTACTTTAGGAATTCAGAAGAAAATGATATTCAACTGTTTGTCCTGGTTTCGACTCGATCAGCCAGCTGGCCATCCACTGCTCCCTTCCAGCCCTCCCTCCCCCACCAAAAGCCTCCAGGTCACTTGCTGACCCACAGCACATCCCTCCCTACCTTCCAAGATGAACCTGGGGTCCAGCTACATCTGTGCTGAGGCCTCTCGTTGTGTGTCTGGCACACAATGAATGTGAGGCTCTCCAAATGTCAGAGCATGCCAGCTGATGCACATTGAGATTTAGAGCATCACAGATTTCATTGCACAAACAAATGCTCAAGAACTTGACAGGGGAGTTGCCATCTTTGCAAGGGAAGGAAAACTTGCCAAGGGTGATTTAGCTACAGGTTAGGAGAGCACTGAGGAGAGGAGTAATGAGGAAGGCTGGCCAAGCACTGGGTGTTGGGGAAAACAGAAACACAATCAATCAGCCTGCAGCCAGGTAGATCTCCTGTCTCACCCTCCAGGTGCTCCAGCTTGCTTGAATTCCTGCTCCCAGAGGAAGAAATGCCTCAACCCTACTGCCAGCTGCCAGAATGTCCTTACACCAACACAGGTTCACTCAGCCAGTAGTGCACTGTGCCTTGCAAGCATGGGCATCTCATCTGCACCTGAGCATGATGGCAAAATTCAGTCAAAAGATCTTTCTTGAGAATTATTTCCTTCATCAGGGAAGCCATTTGTTCAGGCTGAATGATTCACGTCCCCAAATAAGCCACCAGTCCAACATATCCCAATAAAATTCATGCTCCTCTCTGCTCCCTCTATACCCTCCAGCCTTTCCATCACTGTCATTTATACCCCTACTCCCAGCCCACACATCCCCCTGTCCCTTGCACATGGTTTGGCTGTCAGCACCTGGAATCCCAGGCAGAAATATTGCCCCAGAACCTCTGCTTGCCAAGGGAGCATCTCAGTGCTCCATGAGCTGGGGCAACAAGGGGAGCACAACCCTGGCTTTCTTGAAGGTTTTTGACCTCCCAGCACCTGTTTTTGCCAGACAAGGTTTAGCAGCCCCACTCTGCTGCAAGGTACCACCTTTGGAGACTAGAGAGAAGCAGCGATAAGGATGGGAAGATGCTTGGTGAAACATTTTGGGCTTCAGGCAGGGATTAGCCCCTCTTGCCTCTCCACAGCTTCCTATGCCAGGGGGTTAAATTCAAGAAAATATGGTCTGGGAAGAGCAAAGTCTCCTATTTTCTACAAAGGAAAGGAACAGCTGCTGAATACCTGGGACAGCAAATGTCAATGGGGCTCCATTAAAGTTCATTCTGCTAAAGGGCTGGATTTCCCTTTCCCTCAGTTGTATAACTCTAATTTCACTGACTACAGTGATTCCACAAGTCTAATTAGGCCCCCAGATAATAGTCAAAGTACTTATTATGTTATCTTTTCACTGATTTTATATTATACACATTTGTCTGTTAAACATAATGATACAATTTTGCAGATTTACAAACTTCGGTTGGCAACCCACTTAAACATCACAAGCTACCTGCCACTGGTCTGGTATGTTCTCTCTTTACAGCAGGCCCAAATGTTTGTTTTATGCTGTCAACGGAGAGAAACTGTTTCAGGGGGGAAAAAAGAAATAACAAAAATAATTGAACATCAGCCACTGAACCAGCAGGAACGCAAAATATTTCCATGAAAGGGAATCCAACAGGACCAGCGATCTGTAGGGCAACTATTCTCAGTGTGAGGAGGAAGAGTGAGCCAAGTGCAGAAGCCAGGCTTATTTCCTCTCTCTCTGCAGCATGTCCTATCCCAGCACTTTCTGGAAGCAGGGTACATGAAGTTCCTAGGCACGGCCATACTATTCCACCCCCTGCCGGGAAGCTATTTATTTTAACAGCCACAGAATCTTTTCATTGTGTTTCTGGTCTAAACAGTTGGCTGTGCACGGGGGAGAGGTACAGCTGCTCCTTTACTGGGAGCTGTGGGAGCCAGAGAGGAGGTGTCAGGAAGGAGCAATGTGCCCTCCTCCCCTGGCCTCCGCCAACCACACATAAACAAAGTCACTAAAACAAAGGAACAACAGTGAGTTCCTAGGTTGAAAATAGCCCTACACTCATTCAGGAAAAATTCCCACTGGGGTTGCTGATGGATGGCACTGCTGTTGCAGTGGGGGGCAGCTGAGCATCTCCCCCCAACCTGGAGCCCCACAGCTCTCCCAGATTTGGTGCCTAAACTTCCTTTCCGAAATGGTTTCGGATGTCCCTGGTTCCTGCACTGTTGCTGGAGGATTATTCAGCAATGTATTGTATTATGGGGTGTCTGAGTTGCAGTGATTTCAGAATTTAGGAAAAAAAATAACAGTAATAGCAGCAGCGAAAATCAGAGAATAAACACTTCCTCTCTCATTATCCATGAGTTCTGCCTTGCCTGCCAAAGACTTGTAGGTATTATTACACCCTCCTGATCAAAGTAAGGATACCATTGTCCTGTTGTCCAAAATTTAAATTTAGATTGTGAATTTTACACTGGCTGGGACTGAAGAAAAAAATGCACTGCCTAAATAATATTTCAAAGATGCTATTTTTTCCCTTGGACATCGAAGTGGTGAGGTGGATATGAAGATCTTTTCTTCATATCTGTCTTTAAGAGGCTTATTATTAGGTGCACTTTTAACAAATGTTTGTCATTTATTCACAGAGTTACAGAGACACCTGTTTCTAAAGCTGCACCTTACACCTCTTATTGGGTGTCGTTCCTCATCTGGGTGGGTTTAGTTCCCAGAAATAAACGGAGCTTGTAGAACCCACCTACAAGGGGTGTCTGCTTCCCATGGCATTCCCTGGCATCAGCCTGTTCCTGGGCCCATCCCTGACCCCTCTGGGCACCTCCCCAGTGATAAAGAGCGAGCCCAGGGAGATAATTCAGCCAAGGAATCTCCCACTGGCCACAGGAGAGAAGAAAGAGATGTTTGCATCTGTGTTGCATGAGCTCAAACTGCCATAAAAGACGTTACTTAAAAGCCTGAGAGATATTATTTATTTTAAATTGAAAGCAAACAAAGCAAACATTACTTAACTGTGCCTGTTTTTCCAGTATCCCCCTAGACTTGCTGAGGGACCCTGGAACTATGGCAGGCATTTTATCTCTTCCTCTTCTAAACAGCAAGTTAAAAATTAACTGCTTCATCTTCACATTGCTCACTCCTTAAGTAGTTTAAACTTACTTTTAACTGTTACATGCCAACAAAACAGGTTGCTTAATTGATTTGACCTTTCACAGTATTTTTTAATTTTCAATCTTAGTTTCATTGTTCCATCTGGCACTTTAAAACGGCATCTGGTTAACTGTACTTAACCAGCTGATCACTGTACAGTTATTTTTAAATGTAATGTATGCTTAAACAGATGTTATTTTTATAGATGTAGATCTAAACTGCACTTGTATACGTGCTATGTCTGCATAAGCTCTTTCTGCAATTCAAATGTTGACACCAAAAATTACAAGCCAGAATGCTTATGAACTTCACTATTATGTTACTGCACTTTTTTGCAGCTTGTTAGGTAAACATCAATTCAGTTCTTTTTTCTCTGTTCATTGCACATAAATAAAACATTAGCATTTAGTTTATAAAGTGATGAACATTTTGCTGTGTTGGATTTAGCTTTATAAATACAACTGCTGTCAGCAAGAAAAAAAAGGATTTATTGAATAAATAATAAGAAAGCTAGAAGAAAATAAAAGTATATATATTATGCAAAACACTATGTCTGTCCACAGGTCATATAAGAGTCTTATAGAATCATAGATATCACATGTGAGAATATTTAATAATGGTGCATTTTTGCAAGATACACTTTGTCTCCTGAAGCAAGAGCAGAGTGGTAAAACATGGTCCAACTCTGATGGCTGTAATTGTTAGCAGCAAGTGGGGGCTCCATTTTTATGTTTTTATTATCATGGAGAGGCAAATTCAAAGGCCCTGTGAAGTCAGGAGTTTTACAGAAGCAACAAAAATGAGGAGCAAGACTAGTTTAACCAACTATCACTGGCAATCTATTAAAAAAATACAGCTATATCATAATTACTAAATTTTACTGAATATTGTCCGAGTTTGCAGTTGCAAGTAAATTCATATTTATCCACTAAGATAAAGACCTCATTCTTCCCAACTGAAATCAGTGTTATTTACCAGGGCTTGAACACAGGTTAGCCAGAATACATATTTTTTTCCATGCATTTAACATCTATAATTTGCTTAGCAAATGACAATTTTTGAATCCATGTGTTCCTTAGGTCTGAGAAGCATGAAATAGAGAATACAAGCACCCGATCTTAAAAACTCAGCTTGACTTTTAGATCACCAAATGGAAAAAATTTTCCAGTTAGGCTACTGATTTTTTTCCCAGGAAATAACAAGTTCTACAATATCTAATATATTTTCTCTGAAAGAACTTAAAATGCAATATCAAAAAGAATTTGGGCAATAGGCAAGGGCGTGTGTTACTGCGCACAAAGGAAGTGGCCACGCACTGAATATTTCACAGAGAACTTTTAAGTATCATTCTCAAGGTTAAAAATTGCTGTTATACATAATACCTCAGTAATTGATAGACATTTTCTCTCTCCAGAGCCCATTTTCTGTGAAAAACACCACATAACATCTGTTCATAAACAGTCCTTCTGTGAGAACACTGACACAGGTCTTGAGCTTCTACTGGCTCAATTCCCCTGCCATACACAGATGGCACGAGGTATTTATACAGCTGAATTCTTTGTAATACAAGCTCAACTATATCTTCAGGTAAGACTGTGGGCAAACATGTGCTTATGCTATTCTGCTGACTTACCCCAAGTCATTTAAACAGTTCCCTCTGACACAAAGACAAATTGTGTCGTACCGTTCTGCAAGTGTTTTGTCTCAAAATCACCTTCAGCAATCAGCACAGAGCTCTGCAGAGATAAGGACATTTTGGGATGTGGGAAACCCGCCGAGTTTAGTGTTAATGAGCTAACAGTTATATTAAGATTCAAGACTCAGGGCTATTCTCCTTGATTTTGATTTATCTGTTCTCCTTCCATTAAAAAAAAAAAAAAAAAAAAAAATTGTTTTGATGGTATAATAACTTGTTCTTTTGTGTGCAAAATGTTAAATAAAGAGACAAACTTTGGCATTAAACTTTTGCATACAGGCAAGGCAGAGTGTAGGTTACCCACAGTTTTTTATGTGCTATGCTAGCTATTCCTTCTAAGCAATTCTGAGTGAATAACACTTCGTAATACATTCAAAAATTGCTTTCCTATTTATCTCCATGAAATGATGGAAGGCTTCAGTTGACTTCTGAAGAAATCTAGGTGCCATGGCACCATCTGCCAGACGACATCCTAGTCCTACGCACACATATGCCCAAGCTTTGGCTGTGGTCTGTGTACACTCAAGAAATAAAGCACATACGTAGAGATTTGCAAGGTGAGAGCCTTGAGAACGAGACGCTCCAAAAGCAAGGACAGCCTGTTGGTGTTTTGAAACAGGGGGGGAGGAAGGGTAAAGTAAACTTTACCCAAAATTTCAAATGTACGATGAAATCTCCTTCAATTGTTCTTTTCATACCTTGACCCTATTACTGAAGTTACTGAAGTCCATGGTGTTTACAGAGAATAAAATTTACATAAAAACATGGGGAAAAAAATCTGCATTTTTGACAACAGAATCTTTTAATTAGGATACATCCTGATAAAACTTTGGGGGAAAAGAGATATTTTAGGTCACTCTTTAAGGCAAAAGTAGTATATACCTGCAAGGGTCTGGCCACCAATGGCTTCCACTATATATGAATTCTGATTTTATCTGTGGAATGTTTAATTGAAAGGTTTTTCTGGAACTATTAATCCTGCAGAACAAACCAGGATGCACCTTCCCTGCTCAGGGGATGAGTTTCAAGACGCCTGTGCCTCTGCTGGCCAGATGACCCTGTGATGATGGGGTCCACCATGCACAAGAAGGGTAAAGAAAACAGTCCTAGAGGAGAGGAGCAAAGCTCCTGTTGTATGTGGTGGGACTGGGAAATCCTCCAACAGGAGCAGCACAACTCTGCTATTCCCAGAGCTCCACTCAGAGTTACATCTACCTCAGCAGTTTCAAATATGAAGAGGAGTCTGGATTTGTCTATTGGCACGCACGGCTATGGGGACTAGATGGATTTCACAGGGCAAGAGGTGTCCCTTAGCGGGGGACCAAAACCAGTTTAAAAATTTAAGAGTGGCAGTTAATGCAGTAAAAGAAAGGTGGTTCTGTTTTCAGCTGCACTGCAGACTCCCCACAGGGTGCAGGCATGTCACTGCATTGCTTTGGTCCCTGAAAATGGGAATATTACTGATGCCTCCTGGTCTCAGGAAGATGTGAAATAAGCCCATTTCTGTTTGTGATATGCTTAAATACTGTAGCCATCAAAAAGCCAATAAATAGCATGTCCTCACTAAATGTCTTTGTAATACCCTTTTTAAATTTGGTGGCTTCTCAGTTATATTTGCTTTTTTTAAGCTGACGGGGAAAATGCAGTCAAATACAGATAAGTTTGAAGAGAGATTATGTGGAAATGGATGCTACTTGCTTTTTTTTATACTTTATTATATAGGAATTAACTCAGAATGATATTGGTATCATTCAATTTAAATATAGTGCTTGCTTATGGCCTGTAAGATGATCTGACACATTGTAAGCAATGCCTTGACACAGCGTATGTGATGAATACAACTCAGTGTATCAAACACCAACTGCACTAAATCCACAGTAATGCTGCCTTTTTGTAAGTTCTTTATGCTCCAGTAGTTTTCATTTTTATGATAAGTATGAACCAGACCAGCTCAGAATATGTTCCACCAAGCGCTTGTTCTTTTGCAAGAATCAGTCACCTAATATTTATCAATTAAGGCTTGTAGAATAAATAATGCAGGGAATAATTTTATAAGAGATGTTAAGAAATCATAATTCTCCAAATATAATTTGGCCTGTTTCTCTTAACACTGAATGATTTTAATTTTTCCTTGACTATAAATTCTCCTCCTTGTTACTCAGCATTGTTTTACTCAAATGATATTTCAACTGCACTTAATGCACATTATAATGATCGTGTCTTTAGCTTTTTTCTTTTGAAGTTGTATTTAATTACAAAATAATATCCTGTTTGAAGAACACTGCTTTGATATGTCCCTCTGCATTTAGTAATTATAAACTTGTTCTCATTATCAATATATTTTGCATGTTGTTATTTTGTTGTGTTTGCCTATTTTTTGTTTTTAAACCTAGGAAATATAACTTGGGTGACAAGAGGTTTTGATTGCAGATTACACGGGAAGTAGAAGCCCATTTCAGAGCCCTGATGTCCACAGCCAAGACTCAGTAGTCCATGACTGTCATCAGGATGAAAATTCCTGGATCAGAAATGTGAGAAACGGATCAGTGGCTGGGAGGTGACTGTGGGGATCAAGAAAGCCAGCATGGTCCATCAGCCCCACTGCATTGATCTGTTGGTGGGACTGCATTATAACTAGCAGGATAAAAACCCACCAAGAGGCATAGCCAAACTTAAACCAAAAAATAACCTGAAGAAGGGATTTACACTGCTCTCTCATTAGCATCTGAAAAGGGATTGGTAATCTCTAAGCTTCATGTGTCCAAAATGGAGAGATTTAAGGTATTCACATTTGCTAGCATTTTTGTGACTTCCGAAAAAAAGGTGTTTCACAAATGAAAAGCCATTACAACATCCAACAACATGCAACAAAACCATACATTTATAGGCAATGCACATTAACAGAGCTGCCACACTCATAATGAAATCTGCTGAATAATTTTACTGAGAAATTAATCTATCTGCTGATATCTCTGGATGATTTTACTGCAGAGAGCAAGATGCCAGCTCCTGCCCTGACAGACCTCAGCAGCAGAGCCAGAAATGCTGGGGATGCTCTGCAAGACCTCCTTGATACACTGGAAGCAAACACACAAACACAGAAGGGTTAAATGAGTGAAGCCTTAGGGAGGTCTGGGCAAAACTTACTTTAGTTTGGATTTAGACCAGAATTTGCCATTTGAGTAACCCTAACATATACATGACAGAGTATAATGTATGTCCTTTTTCTGAGCTGGTTTACATAACTACCTCTGTAGACTCTGGTCCAACAGTGGTGCCTTTTGGGAATTTCACTGTGGTCAGTAAGATCTTTGTTTTAATAAGGCTGCATAACAAAATATAGCTTTTGCTGGCTGTAAAATATTAAGTGGGAAATATAGTGTAGGGAAATAAGAGGCACCTAGTGAAAAGGGGTGGTGTTTTTTTAATAAAACTTCCATACAATCATAAGGCACTGGAGGAGCTTGATCCTTCCCCCTTTATGTATTCACATTCTCTGTGATGCAGAGGGGAAACGTTAACTTTAATTAGTGCTGTGGACCCTGCAGGAATGCCCTGTACATAAGAAAAGGAAAATACTTAAATATGTGAGCTGGAAAGATTTTATGTGTATATAGTTGGTCATCTGGTTAAGTGTTTGCAAGATCACCCCAGAGACTGAAGCCACTCCAGGACAAGGACCTCATCTTCCTCCTGGTGTCTAATGCACCTCCCTGCTGTTAGTGCTATAATAAATAATAATAATCTGTTAGCATTAGGTGAGCATCTCTCACATGATCAATTTCCTGCTGTTGCAGGAGGGTGAATGTTGGTGGACTTTGATCCTTCCAAGATTTTATGTTTCTATCACAAGAGAATCATAGCACATAAGCACATTTTTTTACTAATGCAGTAAGTAAGGTGGCAATATATATTGCACCGACATTAAATGAATATTAAAAGGAATTGAAACCATTTCCACATCATGAGGGGAAAAAACCTCCAAGCATTAGATATACAGTAGCGATTCAACAAAGATCCCACTTTTAACCTTCTTCATAGATTAAGAGTCAAATCCATTAGAAAAAGAAAAGCCAGTGTTAAAGGTATTCACAGATGTATCTTAAAATACCAATTTTCTTTTTGAGTCTGTTTTGCCCACTGACAAACCTCCCCTTTGCCTCTCACACACAAACACCCTGCACACCACCCCCATCACTTTCCTGCTCCCCCCTCTCATGTCATTGTAACATCTCAATAATGTATTATAGTACAAATTCTACATGCACAAGGACTTAGTTTGAAGAAAAAAGTGAGATACGGCACTTCTGCATATAAATAATACAGGCAGATGTTTCAAAGAGGGATATACATAACAAAACATCTTATTTGTTGGAGGGTATCAATTCTGTGTACATTACACACTTGTAATTTACATTACTTTCTTATTTTTGTTACATCTCTGCACAGCCATATATTAAATTAGAGATTTCAAACCAGACTGAACAGTCCTCTTTTTACCCCTATTTTGTTGCATCTTGCCAATTCAATGTTTTATTATGTTTTCTGTCATAATATTACTCTTGTCCTTAGAAAACATGTATTTATTCCCACTTGTAATATAGTGTGACTACTGTAAAAGCACTGCTCAAAAGATGACTACAAATTCTGCCTGAGAATAGAAAACATGAACTCTTCTATTATCCAAATATTTTTCAAAGATTTCGCTTTTGCATGCATGTCTGTTGCTGACACACATAATGAGATCATGGGAAAAACCACACAGCTGACCTGAACTTCTGGGTATAGAAGTATAAAACTATGAGATCTCATAAACCCAGTGCATGACCCTGTGCAGTTTTTGGACTTAAAGAACTAAATGCTATTGTGAGAGGAATGAGAGCCTACGTTTTTTTTTTTTTCCTGTAGCATGGCAGAGTTCAGCTGTATTATATTTACAGTTGTCAATAAATGTAACGACATAACATGAAGCATATAGACATCTCTGGTCTCCAGCCTCACCAAGAGAATATCCCGACACCTTCTTGTCACACACAAGGCAGATATTATTTTTATGCACCAAACAGTAGGCAGGATGCAGCAACAGACTGACTCTGTGCTACCACAGTGTGTCTGAGAGGCTGTCAGCACATACTTTGCCTACTTAACGTTGCTCTTTCAAATAATATAAAAATACTTTGGGCTCAGAGTTTCAACCTCGCTCCTGCTATGCCTGACTAGTAAACAGGGAGCCAGAGTTTGGTGCAGCATCTGAGAAATACCTTTATATATGGAAAGGGTGCTCTAGGAGATAGAGGTTACATATCTCAGCTGTTGAGCTCTGCATACAAGACTAGTTATTAAATTTAAGGGAAAATTTAAGATCTCCTAAAGATTATAAACTACCCTTAATTAACCCCCACGGATCCCATCGACACTGGAATGAGCATAGCTAAATTAAAGGCATCACTGTATATAATCTGGAAGCTGTGGAAGCCAGAACTTTAGCATATAAGTATATAGAACTAACTCTGTCCTCTGAGACCCAAGGATTATTTTGGTTTTTAGGATTTAGGTGAGCACTTCAGAAGAGCACTAAATTCTGAAGGAAATGCAGAAGTCTGTTACTGCTTTAAAACTCAATTCTTTCAAACATACATAGACAGAAAAATCCTTTTCCCCAATAGTACAAGTGCTATTAACTTAGAAAGGAAGCATTCTCATTACATGGATAAAATCAAGCATCAAAACTTAGTATAAAAGGCAACAATCTAAGGCTTGGCTGTTCCAGCAAGACTAGAAAAGATTTTTTAAAAATTATATTAGTTCTTGGAGATGCTAAATTTTTTTTGTTCATCCCTCACTTTTTATATTCCATTAGCTTCCCATTTAACTATAAATAAAGGATGAGTGAATGGTTGGTAACACAGACATGTTACAGTATAACCAAAGTGTTTATTTCTTTTAAAATCTTACCCCTGTATACCTGGCTTTGATTAAATAAACGTCAGAGTGTGAAATAACAAAACATAAATACCTGCCTAAATTAGAAGTTATATATTCTTTTTAAATCATGGAAAATTCTCCTCATCCCTGCGTTAGCTGGTAGCTGCACTCAGTGTTGGAACATTGTTTATTCTTTACTAACTAATCATCCTTCATGGTCTTTCAAAAGTTCCTGGCATTTCACTAGTTTACACATTGATTGAATACTGTTCCCAGAACTGCTTGTGGCACTGTGCCAAATGCTGTGATAATCAGCTGGAAGATTTATTCCAGTTGAGGAGTGTTATAAACATAAGGATTCATAAGGCTCAGCATCAAAATGAATACTGATGCTTTCTTTGAGAAGGCTGAAAACTTTGTGAGCCTTCAACAAGACACAAATAGTCTTTGCAGTCTCCTTCAATATACAGGCTTTGATTTCAAAAACATAGTCATTTAATTTGGTTTAAATATTAATGACTATCAGAGGTTTTAACAAATTAAAATATAATTTTACAGTCACATGTGCAGAGCAAATTGTACATGAGAAACCTTAAGGAAATTCATGGATTAGCTACTGTGCACAGGATCAGACACATTTTCTGCAAGAGGATATATTATTATACTGGGAGATGGGTGGAGAAAGAATACAAAGGAAGCTGAAAAAATTCAAAGGGAAGCAGCTGGCAGGTAAATGCATTGAGCCTGAAAGAAATAATAAGGAGAAAGGCAGTGAGTGGAAATGGAAAGGATAGTAATTTCTTAAATAAAGCAACAAGAAGTAGAGAGAAATGTAAGCTACAGATGAGAACCCTGAATAAAATACAGAATAGCAAACATTCCCAGTTAGAAAGAGGGAATTGCAACTTGATTACTGGCCTAACAGTAACAGTAAATTAATATTACACAGACTGAAAAGATGATACTGAGACTATCAGCTTAATTAAGAGCCAGTGAAACCACAGAGCATGGCTGACTGACATGTCCAAAATCCACAAGGCTAAGAAGTGCTTACACATAAATTAAAAGTAGTAAAATGGATGAAGCAACTTCATTGCTTTGTATGGCTGCTGCCTCAGTGAAATGATGCTGGTAGCAGCTTAGGGCACTGTAAATATTAAAGCCATGATATTCAAAACTTGCAAGTGTGGGTGTCCAATTTGACACATTTGAGAGCTGCCTTATGGTCTTCCAAACTTCTTTGTCAAACATAGAAATTACATTTCTGAGTGCATGCAGTCATGGTAAACTACCCCTTTCTGATCAGTTCCTCAACACCACCTTCAAAACTCATTTGGGAAGCTCACTCTTGAGCACAGAGGAGTCTCCCTGCACCTTATAAAAACACTGCCTCTTGCATGTGTGCTCGCAGTTCCCCACACATCCAACTCTCAAATCACTCAAATTCAGTTTAATCACTGAATTAAACCTCCGAGCAGTCATCAGGGCCTGCTGCCCAACAGGCATCTCTCTCTGTGAAATATGGCAAATGCCAGAGATTGACCTCCACAAATATTATGCTTCATTTAGGAAAAAAAAAACAAAAAACAAACTCAAAAACTGATACAGTTCCTGGAGCTTTTTATGCCTTGTGTTTTCTACAGGCCTCAATTAAATATTTCATTGATGGGTAGAATGGGGGTGTCACCAATATCTAAAACTACCAAAAGCATTATCACAACACAGTCTTGACTTCCAAAACTCTCAATATATTGTACATCTACCCTTGGATGAGACCAAGGTACAATATTAATGATGAAAGGGAACAAGGGATCTTGTGTTTTCCTCTTTGTTACATGAGAGATTTTCACTCAACAAGGCAATTTTGGGCAGGCAGTGGCTCTTTGGAGGCAGGAATCAGGTGTTTAGTGTGTGCTCCTGTAGACAAAGGTGATGTTTTCTCACAGTAACAGAATTAAGCATTTTAAGAGCTGCCAAAATATCACACAGCAGTAGGAAAAACAGTAAATACTCAATAGAGGATTTTAGTATTTTAATGAGTGCACATTTTGAATCATTTGAAGAAATAAGACATAAGCAAAGACTTGCATGTTCTGACAGGGAATGTCTAGATGTTTGCAGCAAGAAGAGAAATTGGAGAGGGAATGAGGAGATGTGAATTACGATGTTTATAAGAAAATAGTTTCTTGGCAATGTTTCATCTTCTTTCTAACATGATTGCTATAAGAATGAATTAGTGTTTTGCTTTTCAAAAAAGAAAAAACAATTTTTAACGACAAAACAAAGCCTCCTCAGTCCATTTGGCAAAAGACTTTTGATACAGACCTCTTACTGACCAGTCCTGAACCACGAGATTCTTATGGAAAAGGCTCTAATGAGAGCAGGAAACAGCAATCAACAATCCACTCCTTAACAGTGACTTAAAGGATAAAGAAATAGTGACAACATGGCTGATTTTCCTAAGAACCTAACATTGTTATTTTGGGGATTTTCTCAGATGCCAAAGGGAGGTTTCTTGGTAGAATTTAAGAGCAAGAAAAAGAGCCAGGCAGCAGCAGAGGCTGTTGGCAGCATGGCCCTCCAAAAGTACCCTGAATACCTCTAATACAGATACAAGCACTGAAGATGAGTGACTGAAAACCAATCCCTCTTCAGTGGAGTCACCAAAAATAAGCCAAAAAAAGAGGAACAGGATATGTCAAGGACAATTATGCTTATGTATCTTCTTTGTTCTGCACTGATGAGGACCACTTCTCATTTGAAAGCCCTGTAGACATACAAATATGCCCAAAAACATGGAACAGAAAACTGCATCATTTCTCATGGAAAAATGAGATTCTGCTTAGAATCTCATGGGTATTTCCAATCCTCTTTGAGGTATGGATCCCAGAATAGGGTGCATTGCTCTGTTTGTGATCTTGACACTGCACATGAGGTAAGACCTCTACTCTTCTACCATTTCATTTTCTACTTTGCATTGCTGCTTTTTTCTTCACGTTCTTTGGCACACTTTATGGAAAATACTGCTGAAGACCTGCTCCTGGATTGGTAGTGTAATGTACATGCTAAAATAGAGGGTGCATTTGATTTCTATTCTTTCAGAACGTGGATGTGGGGCCAGTTGGGGAGGAAGAGGAAATGTCTATAACTCCAGTCTGCACGTAGTTTCCTATTTAAAATATTGATTATGCCAAGGTGAGAGGAACAGTCAATGTCGACAAGACCATTCAGCAAATGGGATCTCCAGAAGGGAACAATACAAACAGACTTTTGATGCCAGGAAAGGGTTTTCAGATTCTATTTGCTTTGCTCATACTGCTTATTAAGATAATTCTGCTGGACTAGTGCACAGTGCATTTATTATTGCTATTCAGTGCTTTATTAGGAAACAGATTTGAAACTATTTGAAGATTTTTAACAAACATTCACAGGTCATTATACTTGAAGATGACAGATATTTTATAAATAGTCTTTGCTTGCAGCATAGTAACTTTGTCCTGCCAAGGTAAATAATAGGCCCTCACTTTAAAAAGTAAGGTGGGATAAAGCTGCCTGTGAAGAATGTAACACAGATAAAATAAAACCAATACTCCTGTTCTTCCTCTGCAACTGGACTTGAAGATAGCTGACATAGTTAGCAGCTTCATAAAATGAGATTTCCCTCACAGTCAAATGGTTTAATATAGATTATAGAAAGGCTCTCTCGCTATCATTTAGAAATTAGTGAAATATGACAATCTAAATTAAAGACTAAGACTGGCCTGTTTCTAAATGAGAGATTGCAAATAGCCATCACAATACCTCCCAGCACACAGGTAATGCTGTAGGGAGTGGCTCCTTGACCCTTATTCCATCATGCAGCACACTGTGATCTCAGAACTTAATTTTACCTCTTCTGCAGATGGAAAGGTCAATGTTTTTACTTCTCAACCCTCCCCTCTTCTCCACATTTATGCAGAGATTACCATGGAAGGGGAACATACTGATCTATGTTGTTTTTTTCAGTCTTTTGCCCAATTTATATTTTGGGCAAAATAGCACATATATACTAAAAGGGAGTTGGATGAGAAAGGACAAGTTCATATGTAGATAAAAGTGGAGGGAATTTTTGGTTTTGTTTTAAACAAATCAAGGCTATTTGGCAGGTATTCTTGATGTCTGAACAGTAACTGTTCCTGTTCCAAAAGCATCCCTGACAGGATGAAATAGGCTGTTATTTAGCTATCTATAGTCAAAGTACAGATTAGTGAAAATTTTTCCTTGGCAGCATTTTAAAAGAGAGGAGCTGGGACCTCCATCAAAACTAAATCCACAACGATGCAGAGGACAATGCTGGTCATATCTGAAAGGTGCTGTCCTTCCCCTCTACTAATACTCCTGTATTTTCCAAGCTGACATTTATCTAAATAATCCTGTCCATGCACTGAGAGCAGCAGTTTCCAGAGAAGGTGAAGGACATGTATTGCTGAGAGCAATCATGAGTTGCTCCCCTGCAAGGGCTGTGCATCTGACAATCAATCCATAAACATGGGAGAGCGAGAGCAAAAGAGACCCTTTAAGTTATTTCCCCACATTTCAAATCTACTTGACAACAAATCTGAAAGTCAACTGTAATTTTAATCATCCAGTAATGTTTTATGTTAGCCAATTACAGGGCTCCAAGAGATTAGCTGAATGTTTCATGTCTGAAAAATATGTGACTGGGACTAATTCACTGGACCCTTCTCTAACCTGAGGTAGGTATAAATGAGTAGAGCTTCACTAAAATCAATCGAGCTGTATCCAGTTATACTGTCACAGAAATTGGTGCTTTAGACTTAGGATAATTTTCCTAATAAAAATAAATTTTAACCAGTGGATTTTTTTGACTCATACTTGTAATCTAATATTTCAGGCAATATACAGACCTACTAAATCATCTGCTTTCCCTGCATGCATTCCAGATGAGCTTTGCTTTTTACATCCCTACCTACTAGGAAGAATGCTCATGAAACAACCCATAATTCAATTATAAGTACCTCCAGGAACCTTCTAATTATATGTTAGGCAGGTCAGAAATGAAATGGCCATGCTACCCTTTAGTCTTGGATAACAGACTTGAAACGGTGAAAAGAAAAGTTCATCTGTTCATTAAGAGGCCAATTGTAATACAGTTAAGGGCTCCAGTGAGCTGTTTTGTTGAGATCTGAATATCCATGAAACAAACCCCTCCAAAGCTGGATGTTTAGCCAACCCTTCCCTTTCAGCAAAGAATGGGGAGCTGCTCTGGACAGTGGGTAGTTCATTAGCCATTTGCTTTCTCTTACATTAAATTTTGGCTGTAGGAGCTCTCGGGACTGGAATGAAAAACAGCTACAGGTACTTAAAGATACTATCGTTTTCCTGAAGATTTTCCACACTTGGTCTTAATTAAATCTCCCATAGGATTGCAGGGCTTTAAAAAAAATTAATACAAAACAAGAACGTGTCCATCAGGCAGGTTTTTCTAAGCTCTGACAGCTCTAAATGCAGGCAGCTGCAATACAAGCTTGTCCTCAAATCCTTGACAATGACCTCAACCTCAGGGTGAAAGATAATGTAGTTGCTATGCTCATTCTGTGTGGAGTGTCTACTGATCAGAGGCTTGTGGCAAAATATGTATATTTTTTTCTTATGATATAGACTATTGTTCACTGGCAACTCAAGTGATACCACAACATTATCTCTCTGACAGTTTATTTTTTCATTTTGAAATGGGAGGGAGTGGCACAAATTCAAGCAGACTTTTGCTTCAACAGCTATAGAGAAATGACTTTGTAATGCCTCCCAAATTAACCCCTTCAAAGCCAAAAGGCTGAAGGCAAAAAGAAAAATTAAGCAAACAAACAATCTAATCCCAGGTACTTTATAAGGGACTCCACACAGACACCTACACCAACAGGGAATTTTCCCTGTAGAGGGGTTCCTGTTACATTTAGCAAGGTATAATCTGGGAGCAAGCTTCCTTCAGTGGTGAAAAGTGTCACTTAACTGATTTTCTTGACATAATGACAATTTACATCCTGAGGATCTTCCTCAAAGTGAGAATCTGGCTTCAGTATTTAAAGGCAGGTAAATTTTGAGCCACATAGGAACACTGTAGGAACCATAAATGACAAAGGAAAATTCCTACATTAAGACTTCAGTATCAACATATTTTAAATCAGTTCTAATTATCATTGGTATTTCTCTAATAAATTAAATACATTTAGGAAGAGCTGTGGAGATATATCCTGATGCAGTCTGGGGGTGCAGCTGCCCCAGAGCTGGGGAGGGGATGGATGGGTTCGGCTCTGCCTGTGCTCCACAAGGACAGAACATATGGAAATCTGAGCTGCTAAATATCAAAGTCTTTGTCGCTCAAGTGCAAACTGCAATTTCTGTCAGTGTCTAACCTGGCTGGATTTTGAAGGTTTTCACAATAAAAGGCATGTTATGACATAAAGGCTGTCCCCTCACCAACCTTCAAGTCCCTGTTCTGAAGCCTGGGCAGAGCAGACCTGTTCAAAAAGAGCAGCACGATTGCACTGCTTGCAAATATTTCTCACAGGAGCATACAAAAATAGTAATTTCAAGTGACACTTGTTAAGCACGGTATTTCTCACAAAGAGGAAAACCTTTCTTCAAAGGCATTCTGAACAAAAATAGGAAGAGACATGGATAATGCAGAATGCACTTTCACTACACATACCTTTTGGTGGGTGTGCACTCTGAACATGTCTCTTCTTATTCAAAGAGCTGGGAATTTTTACATTACATTAGTCAGCTAAGAAGTTAAGGGGGGAAATAATAATTTTCATGTGGGAGCCAAAACGAAATTATTTAATACTTAGATGAAAACAAAAAGAAAACTTTATTCTGGATTTATTCAAATATTTTACCATAGAAAGGTTTGATTTGAATGTGAAATTCCTTAAAAATGTTAACATGAAAGTAAGCTAAATTTGACCTTGAAAAAATATGCAATTTTAAAAATTAAATACTCAATACATAATTTTTGTATGTCAAAAAGAAAGATATTATTTAAATGGCCAAAAATCATGTAAAAATTTTGACCCAAGTGTGTATAGAGAATTAATTGCTTTGTTACAGCTTAGTATTTTTTCCAAAATCAGTCCAACCTGCCTTTAGTACTGGTGGGATTCTGAGAAACCATCATACTATCATAATTTTTGAGCTGATTTCACAAACTGATGCCAATCTAGAAATTATCTTGAGCTTTAGTTACATATTATAAGTGTTCAAAGATGTGGTTTCTTCTTTTCTTTTCATATGAGAAGCCAGAGGCAGACACACAGTTTTGTGTGCACAGGGAAAGTTTGTGTAAAAGCACAGAGTTTTTTTAAATTTAGTCCAATAAAAATTATTTATGCATAGCTACAAGTGTTGTGTTTAGTATTAACTATTTTTGTCTGTTCCCTTCTCCTGATTATCAGTACTACTGAGAAAAAGACTGGCCTTCCAACAGAAAAAGAAAAATTTGGAGAGAAAATCCTGGTCTCCCTTCATTTTCTGCCCACACTTATTTCAGGTGAATCACATCAGACAGATCCATAATCTGTGGGATATGACCCTTAGATTAAAATAATCCTGCAGAAATCTATAGCTACTCTTTTGTCAAGTGTCTCATGCTTTTTCATGCCATTTTTCCACTTCAAGTATGTGTGTCTGCTTTTTTCCAAAATGCTATTTACTCGTGATTGCTATTTGGTCCATTTTAATGATGTTTTTAGAATATGTCTCACTAGATCCTGCCAAAATATTTCACTGCTCCATTAAATTCTCTTCCAAATATTTCAAGATTTTAGTTTTAGTTTTATGATTTTTTTTCTATTAACCATAAATCCCACAGTAAAATAGGAGAAAAAAATAGAATAGAAAAAAATACCAACAAGAGAGGTATATGGAGAATGTGTTAACATGATATTGTCAGACATTTATAAACTTCTTCCAATGAACTTTGAATTACCCTGATCCTTTCATATTTTCCAGTTAACATACATACATCTGCTCTGCCATGTAATCAACTGATTGTTACACAAGCATTTGCTGAAGCTATGACAAATCCAGATTTATGAGGTCAAACAGTTCAAACTTAATCCATTCAATAGCTGCAATTTATCGTCTGATGATAATTGTATACACAAACATTGTAATGATTTAGATGACATAGTGTAAAGATGAAATCCGTTTATTTTAAAAGGGTTTCTAACCCCTAAAACACGTTGCCATGAACACCTTTCTAGGTCTGCTTTTAACAACATCGTTATTATTGTTTTATTGATCAGGATTTTATTACTGATTTGACATTTATATTTCACACTAATCGAAAAAGGTGTAATTTTTCTGCACGTATAAGGCCGTAATTAATTATATCATTATTGTGTTTTCAATTCCTTCCATTTAAAGGGGCCCAGAAAAGAGTGCTTAATTTATCATACATGTATTATAAGGAATATGTAAACCTCTTAAACAGACAGAGAGCATGATCCTTTTGGAGATGATGGGATATGACACAGGCACTGTATTTATAGAGTCTTACCTCTATAGTGACCTGATTTTAGAGTGACAACTATTGCAGGATGGGAGAGTAAATTAACAGCTTCGAAAGCTTGAGTATCTGAAAACAATTACTATTCATTATTTTTATAACACTTATTAGTGACCATTCCCTAATGCTTTCAACAGATAAAGCAACAACCTACAAAGAATAATGTGGCAGATGAGTGGGTTATGTATATTATATCATATGTGTAATTTTATATGTGCATTTATATATTTTGGTTCACAGATTTAGGAAACAATTGCTACAAATGGGCAGCAGCTGTATTCATCTATTTCTTCTAAACATAAAACATGTTAGTGACTGTAAATTTCAGAGAAACTCTAAAACAAGTAGCTAAATGTGAAATTTAAATTGATCTTTGGTTTACTGCCATTGATTTTGTCAATTTTCTAAATGTAACAGTGTTCACCACTGGGAACAGAAACCTGTATATATATCAGCAAAATTTATGCTTTCAACCAATATAAACCTCACAGGAGGAATGACAGTCCTTGCTGCATAAAATAAAATGCTCATGAAGTGAAGGATTTTCTTCTCTAATTAGATACTGTATATTTTTTCAACATCATGTTAGTAAATTTGTCACATAAATTTAAATGCTATTAGCAATATTGCCTACCCATATTCAGTTCAGTTTCCTTACTACAGATTTCCACAAGTAATTTGTGATAATGGTACTAACCCATATGATTAATTCACACGTACAAAAACCATTATGGGTACTCATGGAAAAATACCCCTAAAGTGTTTCATAAAAATGTCAACATAAGCATAGCCTAAACTAGCTGATACTTGCACAACTCTAATATACTTATTTTCACAATTGAAATACCATAGATTTGTATTTCACACTGTGGCACCCCCTTAGACCATGAAGCCCCAAACACTATTCCAGTGTGCAAATTCCACTTGCAAGAGAGAAGTGTTAAAACTGTCATAAGAGAAGATATTCCACATTTTCCAGGCTGCTTGTCTGAGTGATAAGTGTGGGATTTTGCTCACTGATGAAGCTGAGATGCTGTTCTAATTAGCACTAGGAACCTGCCCTCACCCAACCCAGCCTGATCACTTGGGGAGAACATCACAGCTGTCACAGAATGGGATCCCCAGTGCATTTATTTCCTCAGGATTCAAACCCAACCACTTGCATCACGGACATCAAATATGTGCTGTGGGAAGCAAGCATACAACTTACTTTAAAACACTAAGTGAAATAAAATCAATGGCTGAGCTCATTTTGTGCTAATAGTCTTCAAATGCCTTCATTGTTTCACTGTTCTTAAGCAACACTCAAGACAGGCACATGCATAAGGCTTTGTATTATCAGCCTCAGAAAAGGAACTTTTTCTTTGCTGGTATAATGTCTGATAAGGTATTAGTACACAAAAACATTTGCCTTAAAAGATAACATCACTTATCTTGGTATTGTAATTCACTGGGTGGTGAAAAGATCCCCCTCATATTAATCTATCTGCTGCACAAACATGTGCAGTCAGTTCACAGAAAGCACATTTGTTTCCTTGAAAAGTGATTTTTAAATAACATTAGGAGCCTTAATTTAAGAGCATTGTGAGCCAACCTGCAAAATGAGCCAGCAGAGCTCCAGCCACACTTTCTGCTGTCCACAGGCACAGGACAGCTGAGCCCCAAGGATGGGGCAGTGCCAGGGACACTGCTCATCATTGCTGCACCTCCAAACTGCTCCAGGGACACTGACCCAGCACCTCAGCTGGGAGCCAGCAGTGCTCCCTTCTGGAGCTTCACTTGGAGGCACCTCAGCTCCTCCTGAGCATGGAGCAGCATGTGTTCATCCCCCAAAAATGTGAGACAAGGTGAAGGAAGGGATGCTGCTTCCCTGCACTGGAGATGATGCTTGGGAAGTAGCTCCAGCTCTGCCCAGGTGTGACCTGTCCCACAGGGCCCTGACACTCCCTGCCAGCACACCAAGGATCTGGCAGGGGAGGAGGGCTGGGGTGCAGCTCCCCCAGGCAGAGCAGACATTTCCTGGGTGCAGCTCTTCAGCATGGAGAGTTTTTGCCAGTGCCAGCTTGTGCTGTGACTCACTGCTCTGCTCTCCTGCAAACCAAAGCCCTGACTCTGTGAAATGATTTGCAAACAATTGCTCACAGGTAGGATGATAAATCCAGCACAATTCCAAGCTACAATTAGCAAAGAAAGACTATTCTGAATGTGCCACAGACAGTGCTTGACCTGTCCTTGTAGCATTCTCCCAGGAGCACATGGAAATCATTGGGTCTGTCAAGGTTAGGTCAGCTCTTGGTATCTGCAGAGGCAAAACTGGCTCTTCACAGCACCCAGCTTTCTGCATCAGGCAGAGGGGAGTAGGATTTTTATGTTGTAATGCTTTAAACTGCTGCTTCTATCACCTGTAAGTATTTGAATCCATTACTGGATGCAACTTGCAGATGTTCCCATTTTTGGTGCTTTTCCCACCTCTGGCCGTGCAAGGGCAAACAGCCCAGCCTTTCGGTGAGGGTTTCTTTCAAAATACTTTTTTTTTTTTAATTGCTTTCAAAATTCTCAGAGTAAAAACTGCCTTATGATGCAACTGGGTACAAAATGTTCCTGTGGGCCTTTGAAGGGACAGGGAAAGTCTCCCAGATAAAGACACTTGTGCTTGATGAACAGACAACACCATTATCTCTGACTCCTCCTGAGTGGGCCACTGCCCCCTCCCCTGCTCTTCTGGATACACACATTTCCCTGGAACACAAACCCAACCACTCTTGTTCTACAGGGCAGCTGCAAGAGCCCATCTGGCTGGAGGTCTGTGTTTCAGAAGGGACGGTTACAACGCAGCCAGAAGATAAACAAGCTCTAATATCTTGTTTTTTGCTACTGAACTCCTGTTATCAGCACTGACTGACATTTGGTGGGAGCTCTCGTTTTCGTACACTCAAGTGCTATTGTGCATTTTCTGATAAGAAACCTCAGTAACAGAAGTGTACATCTGAGAGTGACAGAAAAACCTCCTTCTTTCAGTCTGACTGCATTCCCACTTCCACCAGTGCTACAGCACCTTAGGAGCTCCTTGCAGTCTGCACTGGAAAATGGGAGGACCAGAGTCACACAGTATCTAAAAAAACAGTCAGTTGGAGAATCTGGCAGAAACATTAGAGATAAAGTTTTCATTTTGCCAAAGCAAAATGAATTTTTTTACTTATTTTCTACAGATAAATGTATCTGTTTGGATACAATCTCTTCTCACCTGCTCTGCAGCACACGTGGTCACCTTTGGCTTCCAAAGCACCACATCCATCCTAACAGCAAAGCTCTGTTTTTCCAGTTTTAAATATATATAATAAATCCCTACAGTCTGAGTAAGATTAAGGCCATGAGACCATGGTTCTGACTTCTGCAGCAGCAGAACCAACGTGGAAATCAAATCTTCAGTGGCAGAGCCTTCACCCTTTATGTTTTATTTCACCCTCCAACATCTTCAGGAACTTGTTTCATGAAGTTTTTCTATCTAAGTACTGTCTCACTACCCAGATCCCACATTGCTGTGGGTATTTTCACCTCTCCTACAGTAGAAAGTGTAAGGTTTTAAGACCCTACATCTACCATCAGCCATCTACCACCAAAGTTCAACCCAGATGATGCCACAAGGCATCCTGGAGCTTCAGCAGCTTGAAGAAAAGCAGCAAAGAGTTTTTTTCTCTGCCAGCTTTCTTAGTTGAGGCAGTGGTGAAGGTCTCAGCCCTGGGTGCAGGGTCTGATCAGAAGCAGTAGGTGCTGTAGTGAGAGCCCAGGCAATGGGGAGGGATGCAGAGCTACCCTGAGCTACCAAGGGATGTTCTGTCTGGGGACACAGAAGGAATTCTTGTGCTGCAGCATTGCCTGGCTGCTCTCACCAGGCAGGCCAGAATGGATGGAGGACTTGAGGTGGCAGCAGGGCTGAGTCATTCCTGATACAGGCTAGGGCAGGCAGGGTGCTGAGCTGAGCTTTCTGCTGTTCTCAGCTACAAGTCACAGCTGCTGGGCCCTTTTTTTCCATTCTCTCCTCCCTAATGGGTTGTTTGAGGGAGTTTGAGATGTGCTTACCTGGAACTCATGTTAGCAGAAGGGAAAATGCCAATTACTTATGTTTTAAAATAGGCTGAAAGAATATGCCTTCCCTGGTTTTGTTTTTTTCCTTTTCATTGCTCATTGCCTGATGGTGCTGGCTGAGAGAAAAATCAAAAGACCATCACTGATTCACCAAATGCTCCAGGCTTGTGTTTGATGGCAATCTGGAGATGGAATGAGATGCTACCTGGTGACAAAGGGAATGTACACCCTACCACACCCCAGGCACAGGGCGCTCTGCTCCCTCCCAGCAGCAGGAATTAGAAAAGCACCAGGGCGAGTTTAGCAAAAGTTACCATTTCACTAGAAAGTTCCATCTGCTCTGCACACAGATTCCCCATAGCAATGGAGATTCCAGCCCTTAGTGCAGCAAACAGGAATGGAAGTGATCTTCAATTGTGGGAAGAGACCAAAACACCTCAAAGCTACTTTAGAAAAACACACAAATGGCTGTGTCTTTGGCCACAGGTGAGCAAACAAGGAGAATTTAGAAACACCCAAAAATTCACCACAAAGCTTCACTCTGATGAGAGAAGAATCCTTCATTCTCATGAAGGATGTCACATCTGCCTGGGGAGCAGGTGCCCAGAGAACACAACTGAGCTCCTGGGCTCACACTTAGTAGAAACTCTTTGGACTTCAAACACTTCAGCCATCAGAAGTGGGTGCCTCTGAGATAAATCTAGTTCCTTTCTCATTTTGTTTCATCTTTTGGAGCACATTTGAATAGTTAATTTTACAGCAGACAGGGAGGAGTGCTAGACAGAGCCATGCTTGCCATGTCTTCAGATATATTTTAGAGGTAAGGGGAATTTTAGGAAGGAATTCATCAACTATATGAAAGAAAGAATTATGGGCTTTTCAGCCACTGTGTTTGGGTTATTAAAATATGCTTTGTTATCTTCACACATGGTAGAAGCTTTATAAATTATTCCTATGGAGATGATACCTTGTATTAATGACTGAAAAGCCCTAAAGTTAGAGGACAATTTGGTTGCTGATTTCTCTGGGTAAGTAGCAACAATATCTCTGCTCTTAGGAAAATGAATATTCCCTTATTTCCCCCAAACTAACCACTGCAGATATGAAGACAACCCCAGAATTTCTCTTTGTTTTTCAAAACAAGTTCAGAGGCAACCCGCTGAAATATACCAATACACAAAACTGTGAGAGAACTACTGTTCACAGATGGTGACTGGGACTGTACAAAAGACCCAGAAAATAAGTCCTTTAACATGTTAAAATATTTTCTGTAGGTGGTTGTGCACTTCCTGCATGCAGTCTGCTCAGGCTATAGAAGGAGAGACAGAAAATAATCAACACATCATTGCCTTTCTGACCCAGAAGACATGTCAAAGATCAATTATTGAGGACTAAACTGGGATCTTGCAACATTTCTTGAGACTTAAGGACTGTCTGGAGTGCTCCTGAGCCAGTCATGGAAAATGAAACATCTTGGAATACTACAGGGATTATTAGGAAGTTGTCAGTGCATCACTTGTTGCATTGGCACCAGCAAAACCATTCAGAGGGAGAGAGGAGAGAGAAAATAGGGACCTCCCTCTCCTGGGACCACCAGTGTGGCACACAAAGGTTGGGTTAGGAATAAAAGTGGCATTTCCATCCCTGCTGCCAGCACATGAAACCTCTGCAGGACATGGGGACATCTCCACAATCAGAATGATACAGCATCCAACCTTGCACTGAAGAATCTCATCTAATCTTAGGGGATTTAAAACATAAGGAAGATAGTTTGAGACTTGCATTTTGCCTCCAATCTTCCTGAAAATTTGATTAAAAAGCCAGCACATGCATACAGACACATGGGCTAGGGGTGTCTTTCCCAAACACTTCCTAAATATTTCTATATCACAGTGACTATTTGATACTTGTATTGTCTCTTCTAGGAATTCTAGCCTTTAAAGAAAAAATAGAAAGTAGAATGTTTTGGAGAAAGAACTATAAGTATTTCAGTATCTATAACAGATTCTGAAGAATTTATCCTGCCAAAAATCAGGTATGATATTTTGAACATAAAAACATGATAGTGGGTTTTGAACACATAGATTTTTTTTTTCCCTTAAAGTAACAGGATTAAGTTACTTTACAGCACATAAAGTTATTAGTTTAAAAAGTGTTTGTAAAATGCCTCATACAGATTTTTTTTTCATAAGTTTTCAACAGGACATTAGTAAAGTCAAAATTATTTTTGAAACTTGCAGAGCAAGAGTAAATTTAAATAAGTTATTCTCACTATGGAGTGCCTCACCACCGGACAGGGCTGGCAGATGCATGTGTACATTGGATGATTTAAAGAGATAAAAGCACATGTTTGGGGGTTGGTTTGAGGCATACTTTCCACAGGATGAGATCTCTGATACCCATTATTTATTTTGCTCTTGCCAAGTTAGAGAAGTTTCAAGCACAATAACAACTGTTTAATCTGTTAAAACATTTACTTAATATTAGCAATATAGAGTGTTACTGAAGGCTGATTTTAATGCAAAAACAACTGAATTTTCTATAAAACTTATATAAGTTTCATTAGGCTCTTTAGACAAAAATATATAATTAAGAAAGTTTTTTAGCTAATCATCTCTGCATCAGTATCACTAATGTATAATTTTATTTATGTCCAATATACATCAGAATCAGAACAGGTTGGGTCTTAGTTGAATCCTGTGGCTTTGCATAGCAAAACTGGTCACTGAAACCATACATGGACAGTCCAGTATCCAATGGCATCAACCTACTGGTACCTGTCATAGCCTTTCCTGCCATGACATATAAATTATAATATAAATTACAGGATGGTGGGGTGTTTTTTGTGGTTTTGTTTGGTGGTTGGTTGGGTTTTTACTCCGATTTTTATCAGCTAGCCACCTTTTTAAAAACTTATCTATAGATTTTATAGGGTATATTTATCCAAGTTGTTATGGCAATGGTACATTAGAAATCAAAGGAAGTATTTGTTGGCATGACAAAATTAATTGTTGCCTAGGGTCTGGAACAAACAACAGTAGAGATAACATTTCACTAATATGGCTTGTTTGAAGTGACAGTACTGTATCAATTAAACTGGGGCTATGGTACACAGTCTGCCTAAGCTATTTAGCTCATGCTTGGGGATGTGAAACTTTACATTCTATGCCAGAGAAAAAAGGATAGACTAAGTGTGCTAACAAGGAGCTGGATTTTGCCATTTTCTGTAATACACACTCACTTTCTTGTCCAGTGTTTTGTACTTTTGTTTCTTTCCTCAGCTTGGAACATGAACAATATTTCTGTGCCTACCATAGAAACAGCATTGTGGAAGTCTATTTTTCTTCCAGGTGTATAGTGGACTAAATTAAATTTTGTCTCAACTTCAGTTAAGCATAAATCACAGTATTCTAACATCACAGGAAAGGCTGGAGCTGCAGGGTTTCAGGCCTAAAGTTTCCTAAAGCCCTTTCTTCAGGATTACTGACCATGTCTCCAGTTTGGAAGTGCTTGTAAGTAAAAATTTGTGGCAGCATCTCCTGACTAAGGGATACTGAAGTTCAACTCTGCAAAGAGGAAACAAAGGCCAGGACAGCCCTCTTTTGGAGGGATTTAGTCGGTGTAGTAGCCTTAGCCCAGATCTTTGGAGAGGAACTCATTTCATCTGCAGCATAGGACACAACTGTAAGGATCATCACTGACACCACTCACAGCTGCTGAGGAAGCTTTTAACCCTTCATGCTTCATGTAGTCAATGCACAAATTCAAGTCCCAAAACCTGTGAGGTCACTTTTGCTCATCAGGTGAAGCATGCAGGGTCTGGCAGTGTGAGCCACATCTACAGGAGAGAGCATTTCAGTCCCACTTTCCCTGAGTTTTAACCCTTGGTCCTGTGGAGTAAAGCCATATACATGACCCACGTGTTGGTTCCAGTGTGTTATCTTAGCTGACACTGACAGACATTGACATGAGATGAATTTTGATATGAAAACACCAGGGCTCTTATCTGTCACCCAGAGAAAATGCCCTTTTTAAATTTGCCATCCCTGGGTGCAGCCCAGCCTTTTGAAGAAATGTACTTTTCAAACCATACATTCAAAACCAGAAATCACCTATTAGAAAGACCAACATATATAATATAAAAGATTTTGGCCCACAAGTGTGGCCAAGAACCAAAAAAAAGCAGTGCAGCTGTACAAATTTGTATTCCATCCTGTTCTAGGAAAGTGCAAGTTTCACCTCAGTTCTGTTGCATGCAGCCAATTTTTCCAAACAGTTGTACTTAGAGCACAATGCAGTCACTGAATGCAGCTACAATACCTTATAGGAACCTTTAATAAGACATCCTAACTTTTGTGTCCATCCATCAGGAGTGTGCTGCCAGGAGATATCATATTTACAATATAAAAGGGGACGTATTTTAGATTTGTCCCAATTAACCTTGTAATGAGATGTATTGGAGTGCTTATTAATGACAGTAATGAGATGCAGACAAGACAATGTATAAAGCATCATTGGCATATAAATTGAATTCATATACACAGATACCTTTATGCACTGGACATGGAAGGATATTATGAAGAGACAGTTTTGTAAGGAAAAAAGGCTAATTAGAAAAAAATTCAATACTTTTCCTAGCTTGTATCCATCAATGTTAGAAAACTTGTTTACCCACTGACTGAGGAATTGTTTCCACTGCTTTTACAGTACAAGTTACAAAACTAATTTTATGATGGTTCTCTTGGAAGTATTTACTACAAACAGCAAATATCCATTATCCTTGCATTGTTCTGTTCAATTTAGTTTGGTACAGATGTACAATTTTGGAAATACATCTCTGTCTTTTGAAAGCTACTCTAAATATAAGTTTATTTCTCATTGAAACAAGTTTTAATGACCTTATACACAAAGATCCCCCAAGTCTAGATTTTGTAAGGCAGCATAAGAGCCCTAATTTCCTGCCTTAAAATTCACATTCTCAAGATATGTGGGAAATGCCTACTTAAAATATGTAGATCTGCTCCTGTGAGTAAACTTATTCACAAACTCAAGTGTCCTCTTCTACCATCTCATACCTTCATTAAAGTTATGGCTAAATCCCCTCCAACTTGGAAAAAATCTGAGGTGTGCCATTAACAAAATGGAGACTTCAGAATGATTGTCATGGCCAGCAGTAACAACAAACTGATTACCATGCTGAGCTTCATAATAGCATTTCACTTTCTTTTCATTATTGGAATTATAATAAACAGATAAATTACATCCACACATACACAAACAGCTAGGTAAGCATGGCTGAAAAAGTCAGAAAATCACTTTATCAGGGGAGTGATTGGACCTCAAAGGATAACAGAAATTATGTACAGTAAAAGTAATAGCTCATGCATGACTTATAGTGATCAGAAGAGGCAGGAGGCAACTGAATAAAGCTCCAGATACCTCAGAGTTTTTCATATTATTACAATTGTATCCTGCCGTGTTACTTATTACTTCTTTAAGATACTAAATGAAGGGAAAGTGTTTTTTTCAGTGTTGTTTAACTCTGAAAACCACCACACCTCCTCAGTAACTTTAATCCTCCCCATCTTTTAATTTTTTATTTTTTTTAATTAGCCAGAAGGGGAGGAGGAATAAAGGAAGAAACAATAAGAGGAGGGAAAGGCAGCAACAGTCTGAGAAGATCTCAATGCAGTGAGTCAGACAAGGGGAAGAGGTAAAGGACAGGCCCCCAAAATATCAGAGCCTGTCCTCTGTGCCCCATCCCTCTCTGCAGGGACTGTGCCAGGGAAGGGACCAGCAGCACAGGGACCAGGGGCCACCAATCCTGCCCCACTCAACCAGCACTGGGGAGGTCAGGGCTGCTCAGAACACAAGAGGGTTTCCCCCAGGATCTGTACAATATTTAGCAGAAGGGTCCCAGACATGGTGTGGAATAGCCCTTGCCCAAGGAGAATATAATCCACGTGGACAAAGAACAGGTGAGGCCACCCTGGAGCCCCAGTGAAGGGAAAGGTGAAGTCTTCTGGTCAGTGCACTGCAACAAGCCAGTGATCCACACTTTCACCAGATGGATTTAATCTAAACCCATGCAAAATCCCCTAATGCAACAGCTTCTGCTCAGCACAGGTTTGAAATCTGTGCTGTGAAGGGAGGGGAGTCCATTCCCAGAAACTCTTATCTCAGACTGGTGCCTCTTTTCTAAACTGCCCTGGAGTTTTTAAAGTCTACAAAACTCAGCACGTGATCACGAAATGTTCAATATCACACCATGTGCTGTTTGTTTCAAGTTCTCCTTTGAGCTGCCACAGACAGGTTTAGGGGAAGCTGTCTGGATTTTACACTCTAGAAGATTTTACTGCTCCTTCACTCAGGGCTTTAAATATGAGCTGATGGCCACTGTGCACAGTATCTTAACTTCTCCATTTTATTATAGAATGTTACACTGGTGAAATGATAAATGCAAAGCAAGGCATGTCTGAGTGACCAAAGTACTGGGTTGGGACTACCTAAACTGCCAGATCCACAGGAGTTTATCAGCAGTGTCAAGCCAGCTCTTCTCCTTCAACTTTAGTAAATCAAGCTCAAAATAAATTATTATAAAGGGTTTTTTGCACTTGTCTTTGTAAAGAACTTGTTCATATGGCCAAATCTATTACCACTTTTAATTTTTTTTTTTGCAAGAGAAAAATTTATTTTAATGCTCTTGCTTTAAGTGCCACAGCCGTATATTATTTTGTGGAAAGCTGTAGGTTTCCCTTTATCTGGACTGCCACAGACCTGGGCTTGGCACCTTGACATACAGCAGGCCCCATGCAGAGAATCAAGTGGGTGGTAAAGTCTACTGATATTTCCTTTACTTTATACTCAGGGTTTGTAGAAGTTTTGCTCAGTTTCTTCTCATTTAGCAGAACAGAAAGCTCTGACTATTATCACCACTTTCCCTTAATGTGAAGTTATGACTGAAAACAGGAGATCCAGAAAAACAATTAGCAAGCAGTCTAATTGCAATTGATACATTAAATGCCAGCAGATGAGTAGCATCGGAAACCAAAATATGTGTTTCATAAATTCTAGTTTTAATTCTGGGATTTGCTTGTTCTTTGCTGATGAAAAATTGTAGCTAAGGGATCTAAGCACAAAAATCTTGCTACTGAACACCAAAAAAGCTAAATTAGCTATTGAGTACCCATTGCCAAGGGCAATACATTCAGCAGAGGTTATGATGATGACAGATGAATCCTCACCACACTCTCAGTCTACAAAATAAGTGTACAGTGTCTTAGATAGTTCCACTCGTGCTCGAGTCACCTTCCTTCCACAGCAGCTGCTTGCAGCTCTGTCAGTGAAAGCCAATAGAGGTATGGTTTCCCATCACTAATATGGCAGAATCACTCCAATTTTCAGCTGACAGCACTGGATTTTTATGGCTGTTCATGCCTTTTCCTTTCCTGCTCCTGCTTTGTATTTATCTTTTTCCTGGGAACTTTATTCTCTCCCTTTCTCTATTTCCCCAATTACTGTCCCTTGAGCCAACACCGATTCCTACACCTTCTACATCCCTTTTCACAAAGGTTGTTTTTCGTTCCAGACAACAATAGAAATGAGGCAATGACAGCACAAGGTGACTTCATTCAGCCCAGCATCTTTCAGACAGATTCAAAACACAATCCAGTGATGAGCAATACGATTTCAGCACTAGGAAACAAGAAAAGACTGGCCTGGTGTGGGTAAGACTCATTCCTGAGTATTCAAAAGCCCAACAGGAGGATGAGTTTTTGAACTTTGTGGTGGTGGGTCCTCCTGGAGGAGTTGATTTTCCATGAAGTGAGAAGATCAGGTTATCCATAGCTGCCCTAACTGCACCCTCAAATGGACATTTCTGCTGTCAATCCTTCTCAGGGATCCAGCATCTCTCAGCCACTATCAGCCAAAAAATGCCATCCATTATATGCACTAGAACACCATAAATTTCACCTGTCTCCATGCTTTTGCTTGGGATGTAAAAGTTCTGAAGCTGCTCATGGCTTGGCATGGGACCTTGCTAGAAAAACACATGGAGGTCATTCCTCACATGGGCACAAACCTCGCTGCCTTTCTCACAAGCACAGCCCCAACCTCAGCCATGCCTGCATGGAGCAATTGCTGTGCTCCAAGATTCAAATCAAGCTTTCCCTTTAAGCTAAGCAAGCACATTCCTAACAAAGCCATCAAACCCATCAACATGCTTGCTAATTATGAGGAAATAAAACCATGGCCCATGCTCCCAGGATTCTGAAATTACCAGAGACCAATAGCGAGATCCAGCAGGAAGCGCATGAAAGTACCTTTGTTAGCATTCTTTTTATTCCTTCATCAAATTCATTTTGTTTAGAAAGAATATTTCTCCTTATTTTCTTTTGCCAGATAAGCCCAGAACTGGGGAGCTTTTTTAACAAGGGCTAGCAAACAATGTAGAGCTTTGGAAAGAAACCATGTTTAGACAGGCAAACCACGGATAACAGCGATATTGTGTGTGTCAGGCAAGAGAAAGGAGGGACTACAAACTAATAATGACAGGGCTATTTATTACTGAATAACCAGCCTCTAATTTTAGAAACATAAAATCTCCTATTTTCTATTGTTCATTTTAATTAGTATTTTCCCTAAATAGTCTCCCTCTTCCTATATGCTATTTATACAATTGCAGAGAAAATATAAAGTACATGCAATGTTAGCAGAATGGCAACAAAACATGCTGTGAGTGCTATGGGAGCTGTGCATTGTCTGCAGCAGGAACAATCCAGGGGATGATTTTGTCTTTTGCAACAGGACATTTTTATTTCCCTGTGGAGAAATTATTTGGCCCACCATAGCACCCCATCCCATAGACACAGAGTTACATGAAGTATTTTGAAGCCTCTAAGTAGGATGAAGTAGATAAATATTTCTGTGAAGAACTGCCTTGAGCAGCTGGAGGAATCAGCCCTGAACTGGGCTCTCTCTCTTTAAAATTCCTCTAGAATTTTTTTTCCTTACCAAGCTGACAAAATGCTTGGCAGTGGCTCAGAGGCTGGTGCACTGCAAGATATCCTGCCTTGCTGTTTCCTTGCACTTCCCTCATCTGCTGTAACCACTTGTTTCTTGACATAAGTAGGTGAGAACCCTGTGATTTAGTATGCAGGGGCCCTCAGCTACGCCCTTCACTCACACAATGAAGGGCATTTGGGAAAGGGATATTTTCATCATGGGCAGACAGGGTTTGTTTACCCTCAGAGAGTCTAAATACGCTATTCAGAATTATGTCGGATTTCTCCTTCCTTTTTCCTCTAAGATGGCACAAAATTTTCTACCTGATGGCAGAGAAGTCAAACAACCATTAAAATTATTGTACTGGAGAAAAGTCCTTCTCCCCCTGGGTCTGGCTCCCACCTCCAGACACATGCAGATGCCTGGGCAGCAAACAATGACAGGTCAAGCTTAAATAAAACTTCTTCACTTAAATACTACTGAACTCTGGTTTTAGTCATGTGCAATTTCCTTCTTTTATCATCAATCTGTGAATTCCTACTCCTAGAATGTGTCCAGTCTTCACCTGGACTCATGGAAGCCCTTTCTGCAAGGAGTTTCTCATCTACCAAAACACCTCCAAATTTTTTGTCTGCTTGAACTCAGGTCTGCTAAATTATTTTGAGCTTCACCTATGATACATTTGCATACAGAGACTTGAGAGCAGATTTTCTTTTGAATAGAGCACATACTTTCGAGGCACTCTCCAAAACTTCCAATGCCCTCACTCTTATTACTGCTAAAATAAAATCTAGAATAAAGGAAAATAAAGGAAATAGAAGTGGAAAATGTAAAGGTGAACACAAAAAAAGTCCAAACTGGCTTTCTACAGGAAAATGGTGCTGCAGGGTTTAGGTGCCTCGGCTCATTTGTGCCATTTCCCACCACAAAAACATTTCCATAGGGAATGCATGGATATTTGGCACTATCAGCTCTTACAAATAGAAATGGGAAAGGTGCATTTGGTTAATAATGCAGGGGCTCCAAAAAAAGGGTCCAGCTAGAACCAAATTATATAGATGAGGGTAAAATGCTACTTGTTTCTGAAAAGGGTTCATACTCAAATATTTAAATTTAGTGCATCTCCAAGTCATAGAAATACATATCGCAGGAGGGGAAAACAAATCAATAAACAAAATCTGAAAAAGCAGTTTAGATCTCAACATAAAAGACATGGGAAAATGGGTTTAAAGTGAAAGAAGAGGAATTTAGATTAATGGGAGAAATAAATTCTTCCCTGGCACAGGTTGCCCAGAGAAGCTGTGGCTGCCCCATCCCTGGAAGTGTCCAAGGCCAGGTGTGATGGAGCACCCTGGGATAGTGGAAAACGTCCCTGCCTGGGGCAGGGGGTGGAACAAGATGATCTTTAATGTTCCTTCTACTCCAAACCATTCTGTATTCTATGACAGAATATTCTTCCCTGGGCTGCTCGACCCAGGACCCTCCTGCCTGCCTGCACCCCTGAGGGTTTTCAGGAGAGCATTTCCCACCGCCAGGACCAACTGCGGCTGGCTGCTGCTCCCGAAGTGACAGGAAAGCAGAGAAAGGCAGTTCATGATGGGATGTTTTGCCCTTGGGCAGGACTGCAGCTCGCATGAGGACTCAGGCGTTTCCTTCATTGACAGACTCGCTTCAGCCCTCGCCAAAAGTGCAGTGCGAGAGCTGGCAAAAACCAGCTGAAATTCAGTTTCTGTTGTGTTGTGCCATGATCCTCCGCGAACTATTGGTGCCAAGTTTTAAGCAACTCCATGTGCAGCGTTTTGTAAATCACTTCCAGATATGCAAATAGCATCATTAAAACATTTGCATATACCCGTAAGTGTCTGCTCCAGGTCCATATGCCCAGGCTGTAGGAGAGGGCAGAAAATAACACCTCAGCATGGCGTGAGGCAGGTACGTGAGTGGTGGGAGGGGAGCAATGGGAGCAGGAAGGTGCAGAATGTCTCTGGCTGCCCTTTTAGAGCTGCTCCAGGAGCCCCAGGAGCTAGAACCTGTTTTGCAAAGGAGAAAAATGCAAAAACCACCCCCCACTTCTGCTCTAGGAAAGGAGCAACTGGCTGAGTGAATGGTCCGTGATGGGGACACCCATCCTCAGACTTGCACAAAGGTGGGGCTTTTTAAACACTCATCCCACTCACTTTAATCCTCTCCCACTCTGCAAGACCTTGTAGCATCAAGGCTCTGTCACCTAACAAAACGCAGCACTAAAACTTGAGAAATAAATTTGGAGAAAGAAAACCACCCATGTGCAATCTGGAGAGGCATTGCAGGGGTGCAGACCAGAGGGACCTCCGAAAAAATGAGGACTAGGGTGGCTTAGCTTTAAGAAAACAAGTCAGGCAGGGCATTGGAGAGCAGAGTCAAACTCATAAAAAGCTGCTGCAAAGAACAGGGAGGAATCTATTTTCCATGCCCATGGCAGAGAGGAGAGGCAGTAATAGGATTAAATTGAAGGAAGAAAGATTAAGGTTAAACATTAGGGAAAATTACTGAACAATGAGACTAAGGAAGCACTAGAATAGATTGCTTGGGGAGGATGGAGAAATTGACCCTGGAGGTCTTAAAAAATAGATTAGACAAGTGTCCATCAGATATGACAGGTGGTACAAGTGGTCTTGCCTTAAGGTGGAGAGAGGGGGAAAATGGGAATGATATCTGTCCTGCAGCCTGGGGAAACAGGCAGCTCACAAATCCTATCTATCATATCCCAAACTGCAAAATTATTTTAAATACCATTTTAAAACTACTAAAACCAGTCAAAATTGTAGCCCTCCTGGGGAAAAAAACCCCAAACATCACATACATTTTTACGCATAATGCTCTTGTATCACAGCTCTGATTTTAGTCTTCACTGATTTAGGTTTTTGAATCAGTCATGCTCTGATGAAATCATTGGGATTTTCTCAAAGCTATAAAGAGGTAATTTTGAAAGATTCCAGTTTATAATGGGATGATTTTTATGATTATTTTTCCTAAAAATAAAAGCATCAGGAAAAGAAATAATTTCATTGACTAATACAACTGGAAAAAATTTATTTTTTCCTGTTTCCCCTCAATTATCTTAAATAAATGCCAGTTACATACATCATTCACTGAAATCATAAAATAGAAAAACAAGCTGAAAGTGCCAAATTATTGTTGATAAACTACAGTTTATCGACTATAGTTGACAGTTGATAAGCTATATTTTAGCTCAGCTCTATAATGAAATGTAAATACATGTCCTGTAAACCCTTCAACACGTGCCTAAATCCATAATGACCATGATTATCTGGTCACGATGCCATATCCCTAAACTTTCTATAACATGCATATTTGACAAAATAAAGTGGGTAAACCCATAGTCCAGAAAAGGCAAACCAAACTGTGCTGCATTTGTTTAAAGAAACAAAATAAAGAACTTTTTCTGCTTCTTATTCTCCCCAATTCCAGAGCTGTTGCAGAGCTGAGTATTACTAGCCATATTTTTGAAGGATAAACCAAGCAGCTCACCCTGTCCCACACAAGGAAGCTGAGTCTGGAGAAGGAGCTGTCAGAGATTTTGGATGTGTTTAATTCAATGAGAATTTTCCATCTACTCCCATGAAACCAAGTTTTCTCCCCAGATCTGCTGTTGCTCCAACAAGTGAGGCGTGCTGTCATGTGGCTTCCCTTACTCAGACGTACAGACCTAACACAGATGAGTCTATTTATGGATGATTAGAAATAAATCTACAGAACTGAGTCCTAGAAAAAAGTAGAGGAGAGATTTGCCAGTGCAAACAGGTGCAGAGCGTCGTCTGGAGGGGACCTGTGCTGCAAAATGAAGCATTTTGCAGGATGGTATTTGAGATAAAAGTGTAAAGCAGTCTACACTTTATGTGTAAATGATCAAAGAATCCTAAACAGGCTAGTGAGGCTAATTTGTGGCTTGGACATCCATATGGAAAAGACTGTCAGGTTTACTGCAATCCTTAATAAACAGGAGCAGTGGTTTTTGTGGCTCCTGCAGACCACCACTCCTGCCTGTGCAGAAAGCACTGAGCTTTGGTTTCTTTATACATTGGTTTATTACACAAAATTGCTTTCATTGTTCGATTATAACAACTGAACTAATACGATATAAACAGACATAAAATTCACACTGCCAACTTCAGAAACAAATCTTTACCCTTGGCCACAAAATATCCCCAAAAGCAGCAGTCCTGCCTGGCATTAACTCATTCACAGTAGCCTATTGAAGAAAACCATTCTGCCACCTTGAATTAAAGGACAGCTGCTCAAAACCACTGCCCTCAGAGTAATAAACCCACCACTGCCAAGGTGAATATCCCAGCCCACTGCCTCATAGCAGTATTTCTGCCCAAGGGGTACACTCTTTAGACAGGCACATTTTGTTAAAGAGTCCCAAACAATAGGAAGGTGCATAAGTTATAATATGCCAAGAAGAACAAGGCTGAATTCTGAAAGAAGGGATTTCAGAAAGCTGAGTGTCCCCTTCTCTATCTCTGCAAAAACAGGGAAAGGTGCACAGCCCCCCAGCTGACCTGCCATACCTTTCCTCTTTAATCAGACTGAAATATTTAAATAAGGGCATAGCAAAAAGGCATCATTAAAAAAGCAGGGCACACTAATTCTTGAACAGAAATACATAATTCATAACGAAAGTTCCCAGTTTGTCAAAAACCTTAAATTCCTAATGCTCCAAATTCTTTGTGAGCCATGTCCTATATGACAGGTTCAATATGACACATCCCTGCAGGCCAGCACAACCTTCTGCCTGCACTAACAGGTCTAGTGGATAGCAAAAGGGACTTAGGATTGGCCTTTTAAAAGAAAACACGATTTGGATTACTCATCTAAGAGCACTAGTTATGCAAGTTTCTGTGTCAAAAGAGTTTCTGGAGGAAGAGTGATCTGTGAAAACAACATTATAATTTGTTCTCCAATTAAAGTAACTGTAGGAGTAGGCATGTTCTGTTAGAGCTTGGTTTTGGTAGGAAACATGGTCAACTAGCAGATTTGGCCATGAAGTGCTGACCAAGCCATTCCAGAGCTGGTATATCGTGCAAATGGTTCAACTTGTATACAAAAGAAACTTTTATCCACATTCCTGCCTGATTCCTGCACTGAGAAGTCAATATTCAGATCCTGAGGTGTTTGCTAGCACTCAGCAGGGGGAACATCAGTGTTGTGCTGGTTTGAAAAGAACCAACAGATTTTTGTTGTGTGCACAATGGAACCACCACTGCAGCATCTCTGTGGTGTGGCAGAGAGGAAGAAAAGCATGTGCCAGATATCCAGTCAGGATATGGACCATCTTTGGGGTTCAGCTTGCCTTTGATTGCAGAAAGAAACAGAACATGGGCTCATGGGAGGGCTAAAGTAAAAGGTGATAAAAATGAAACAAGATGAATCACTGAAAACCTCATAGAAAAAAATGCCAGAACAGGTGGCCATCCAAAGCTATGGAAAGATGAATTTCCAGCATGTAAAAATGTGCTAAGCAAAGCAAAACTACACCAGGAAAACCATTTTATTAGAAACAGATTTGTTAAAAATAAAAAGCCAAACTATTTTTAAAAATAGTTTTTGATAGTGCTGCAAACATCTCAAAAGTTTAAAAGGATGATTCTTCTTATTCTCCATATATTACCATATCATTTAGCACAGAATAAAGACCCATCAGTTTAATTACACAGCTAAAGACAGGTGGTTGTTGTTGTTTGCTTTGATGGTGATGCACTGTAACAATAAACAGGCCTGTTATTTCTATATTAGCATATGGGTTCTTTCTTTGATGATACAACACCTGTGGTTACAGTGTATGTTGAACTGGAGAAAATACCTCCTGGAAACTTCTCCATAGACTTAAGATTTCAAATTTAGAACAACAAAAGCTCTGCTTGAGTCCCCTGTTGTTGGAAGGAACAGCAATTAATTATCAAAAAAAGGAACCAAAACGTTACCATCAATCCTGCTGACAAGAGGTGCTGGTGGTTGCAGCGGACAGGGACAATTATGCACATATCACAGGGCTACAGACAACTTCTGAATTACAATTACACCAGGAAACTCACTACAAATATCACAGATGAATACCACTGAAAAACATTATCAGGACTGGCTTGAAACACATGTTGATTTAGTGCTGGGGGGAAAATAAAACATCCACCAAATTTAGAAGAGATGCCTGTCCAGGCAACATATATGTTTAACACATATTTCTGCAGCCTGTGCAAATAAAACACAAAAAAACCCCTAAAAATAAAAATCTTGTGCAGTTGTAACTACTTTTATTTAAGATATTTAGTATCAAATCTTACTAATATTTCTAATACTTAGTGAGAAAAAGTGCTCAGTTAGAAATTTTTCAAGTGCAAGTAGAAGAAATGCACCCTTGAAGGTTTTCTTGATGGAGGCAGTCATGACCATGCTGGTGAATTGATCAAAAGATGATGATCAAAGGGTCTTTGCAAGATGTGCTGCAACTTGAGCAGCCATCACTAGGGCAGATGGGCAGGCCAAGACAGCTCATCATCTGCTTCATTCTCAGACTCTCTCACTGGCAGTGCCATTTGCCCAGGATTCCCTTCATATAAATCCATTGTGAAAAATGGGGATAGAAGAATAAGGAAAATAACATCAAAGCAGAGGCATTATAAACTTACTGGGAAAAAAAACCCATTCCTTTGAGGTGAACTCTGAAATAAGATACTTTGTGGTATTTTCATATCAATATTTTAATATCAAGCAAAATACATGTCCTGGGTGTTCACTATAATGGATTAAATTGTATTTAGAAAGAGGTCAAGGAGGGAGCAAACTCCAACTGAGCACACCTGTAAGACCAATTGAAGTGATCTGGCCCTTATTCATGTTAAAAAACCTTGAGCGAACAGAAAACTGACTAAAGAACAATCTGTATACAGGAAATGGGGAAAAAATAAAGAGGAATAAAATTGGAAAGTGATAACTAAAGAGATGTTAAAAAAATCCAGTGAATATAAATTCAAAGATGGAAAATTCAGCGAACTTCAGTTGGGGTTTCTTATTCTCAGTCCAGATTTCCCTCTATCAGTGGATCTCAAAGCAGTTTACAAATATTAACTGATGAAATTTGCTCTTCTGCCAAGTTCCCATTGACAAAAATCACATCTGGTAATGCATCTAGGTAATAGAATATAGTTTTAGCCATGAAGACTTGAAAAGCTTCTGGATGTTCAGTTTCAAAATATCATCTCTAAAGTTTTCTAAAGTAGCTGGCCTGGGAAAAGAAAGTTTGCGGGCCACTCTTAGCATGTACAGTTTCCATCACCAGGGAGTTTTTATCAATCCTCCAGTGTCCCAGTAAAAAAAGTACTGGTCAGTGAGAATAACTACATGCCACAGACATAATGGTCCTTTAATTCAGTCTTTAGTTGATAGATATGAAATAGCTGAGCTTGGAATTATAAAATGCTTTAGGTTCGTTGGTCACATCCTCACCTGCTGTAAATTGGCATCCTCACTGATTTCAACAGGGTTCTAATACTTTGTTCCAGTTGAATAACAGGATAAATATCACTAATGAACATCCCTACTGTGGTATCATAGCACACAAAATTTAAAAGTCACTCTTAGACTGCCGCTGTTAAAACAGCAACAAAAAGACACAGTGTAGCCTAGAGTGGCACAATAATATTCTGTGATTATGGTACCTCAACATCATTTGCCACTTCTGCTACAACCTCTTTTTTTTCTTTACCATGTTCCCATTCTTCCAGAAAATAAAATCTATAATATGTAATAATTTAGAATTAATATCTTGATTCCCTTGATCCTTTAATGAATTCAAATGCACCTAGGGAATCCAACCAAAGACATCTGTTCATGAATAGTGAGAATTATTACCAAGTCCTGGTGGAGACGGCAAGATGCCATCTCTTCCTGAAGTACCTCCCAGCTGAGAAATCAACTGTCTCCTGGCTGAATTTCCTTGTGTCAAGGTTTTACTGTGTTATGTCTCTTGGGATTACTTACTAACAAGAACTCCCTCCCAAACTTTTACAACCCCCAGAAATAAGGAAGACGAACCTGGCGTTCTTTTTGTTGTCCAACTACACGTGCATACTACCTTTACCATATAAAATAATGATGGCCTCAATTAATACTAATTACTACTCCAAACTTTCACAAATCCCTTTTTAATCATCTTTGGGTTTAACTGATTTACCCTAAACCCCTCTGACTGCCAAAAAATTAACATTTCATTAGACAAATCATAACCTACTCCCTATTCTCCAAAATCCAGCCCATCTGGAAATATTCTACCTCATCAAATGTCAGACTTGCACAGTATAATGGAAAACTATTTTTATTTAAAAACCACACATACATACACATAGCAAGTGTGATGCATCTATACTTATAGATGCAGATCTAGAAATATCACCACACCCACATCCCACCCACTGCTCACTACATTCCAGAAGATGTCCACTGCCTTTACCAGTTACCATCTTACTTATTCCTCACTTCTTGCAAATCTTCTCTTCCCCTTCCAAACATCCATCAGAGATTAATTTACCTCTACTGTCAGAAATGTAAACCATCAGCAGCTTGTTATATTGAAGAGGTTAAATGAAACTTTTGACATGACTTGTGTTTAAAATCCATCTTTAGCTGATGGCATGTCATCAGCTAGAAAATGTGTAATCAGGAGAGCAGACCTGAAAGTCTGAAAAGTCAGAGAATGCAAAGTTCTGCTAGAGGCTTTTCTTTCCTCTTTCTCTTTTTTTATTTTTTTTCCTTTAATTTAACAAGTTCTAAAATATATTTTCTATTTTTGGCTTCAAGTGTGGCTATGGTCTGAACAGTGACTGTGTAAAAATGGCACCTTCCTACTCAAAAGATCTGCTCCTTCTATGCATTCTGAGAAAAAAAAAAAAAAAAAAAGCTGCTTCAGAAAAACTATGGACCCAATCTCCAGACAGATAATCAAGGTATGGGAAGCAACATCCGTTCAAGACCTGCCCCTCAGTTTTCCTGCTTTGTAATTTGTTAGACCCACATAAATAGCAGACAGAGATGTATATGTTTTAATCTTTCTCTAAATTGTCATTTTGTCTTTTGTTGGTTTGGTTTTGTCTTTTTACAGTTCCTGTTTGCAGCTGTCAACAGCACATCTGATGGTACAGGAAGGATGGGACAATCACAACATTTTGTCCACATACATCTAACATTACATCTAAGGAGCATCTCTTGTGCCTTCCAGCACCCAAAGTGCTCAGACCCACATGGGGATTTCACCCAAATCCTACTTGAAATCTTATTACCTGACTTGGCTTGCCATCTTGGCTGGACCTTTATGTCCCAAACAGTCTCAAACCAGCCTTATGGACAAAAGTGTTGAGGAACAAATTGCAGTGAGCTTTTCTACCTTCAGGTCATGGTCCAAACAGTACAGCACGTGCAGCTACTCCCAGAGGATCAGCACCCCTCTGCATCCCTCACACTGATGAAACCAGGCATGAAGGAAGCTGATCATGCAGGAGGGCTCTGCAGGGCCACAGAGCCCAGGCAATCTGCTTTCTCCCCAGTATGCAAAGACATTTATTTTATCTCAGTCCAAGGTGTTTCTTATGAAGATGCTGAGGACCCTGTTTCACAGCCAGTAGTACAAGTCTGTGGGCTCACACTTACAGGATACCAACTCCTCACATCCCCCCAACCCAGGAGCTCTCCCTGCATGATTTCTAACAAACCAGCAAGATACAGCAACTGCAGAATCCCAAAATACCTATTCCCATTGATTCCCAGAATACAGCCACCATTTAATTCCTGCACCAGCTCCTTTTTGACCCCTCTGGCTCACAGCCAAATCACCTTCAATTCATCCCCTGACCTGTGAAGCACAGATTGGGGATGTTCAACCTCTGTTTGATATTATACACGTTCTGATCTGTTCAGTGTTTTTTCATGCTTTCTGACTCACTTTTATCCATAGTACTTTCATTGCCCATTAAATTATCCCAATGCATTTCATTAAAATATCTCATCATCAGAGGTATTATTCTACACTTTCTACCTTTTTTACCTCATGTAGATTGATTAAATCAGCATGATGGTAGCTGAGTAGTGTTTAGGACTCAGTGTGACCACATCTGATTTGTTCATAAAGGATTTTCCTTTCTCTGGATGCCAGGGGGGTGCAACGTGATGTTCACTTATTAGTACCTTTTCTATTTAGAAAATCAGTTGCCGAAATTGTTCCAGGTTAGTTTGTTTAATCAAAAGCACCAGATAAAATTAACACAATATTGACAGAAAGAGAACTTTAAACTCTGCAACTCAGCCAGTATTAGCTGCTCCAAGGTAATTCTTGCAGTCTTGTTCTAACTTGCAGCAAACTTGGGATAATAATACCTTAATAATAATAATAATACCTTAAATTTATACAGCAGTTGTTCTCCAGAACTATCCAAAGGCACTTTAGTGATTATATATAGTCATTACTTCACCCACCACCAAACTGCGGCTACCTTAGGATGGAACAAAGAACTCACTCCCAGCTCCCTGCATCTTTTACAATGGGATTGGAAAAGAAAATAAATTCTCCATCTTTTCAGGTAAGCAGTTAAGTACACAGGGGGCTGATCACCAGGAGAACATTCACAGGACAGCTCGCCCCAGTCCTGGGCAGTGTTTCCATGCTTGGTTAGATGTCCCAAGTGCCTGGGATATTTGTGTTTTTTATGTACATTAAATACCTGTTGCCTCTCTTAGTGTGGATGTCTCAACCTGCCACAACCCCCCCAAGGGAGGACAGTGCCCACAAGACTAAATTACACCTCATAGCCCTTAGAATGTCTTTTCCATGTTGTCAGTCCACAGAGCCATGGCTTCCCAATATTTGCAATTCCAAATTTTCTGTGTGTTCAGTTATTTTCATGGTAATTTGCACCAAAATTTGAGCCTTTCACCATGTGCTTGTCACTAACTGTCTTGCTGATAAAAGTGGGAAGATTTCATCTTGTTCCTAAGTCCCTGCTTGCAAAAATACCTCTTTTTCTGCATGCAAACAGCAGAATTTGTTGAGTGAGAAGCCTTATTTCTACATGTGCTCTTCTCTCTCTCTCTCCCGCCCGCCACAGTCCCTACATGGCTACTCGGTTTCTTGGCTACAGCAGCCACCAGCAAGTTAACAACATGTCCCCCTACATGCTTGGCGAGGCTCCACGACGTATCTGCTGGCCCATTCTCTTGCTTGAGAAATGCTAAAAAGCATTGCTGGCATTTACATGTCTCATTGCTGCGCTGCCATCGGCCCAAACACTCCTCCTTCCCTTTCCTTCCCTTTCCTTCCCTTCCCACCAGGTCCCCAAGCAGCAGGAGCACACGAGGAGCATCCTGCCCCAGCTGCACGTGGTAATTCCAGCCTCAGGATTGAATGGCCAGGCTTGCTGGAAGGCTGCTTCTGGATACAGGGATTTGCAGAGTAGAAGGGTGGCCTCGTAGCAGAGAGAGCTGTGGCAAAAAATATGGGACGCCCCATGATTTACAGCACTGGCAACTGGTGTTCTGCCACGAGAAACTGCTTCAGCCATATGGTCTCGCTCCAGAAATAAACTCATTACACCAGATAAATACTGTTTCTGGGCATAGTGGAAGCATTTATCCTCTCTGGAAAGATGCAACATGCCTCGGGACATGGCAGGGAGCCTGGGATCAGATGACCCAGCTGTTCCCACCAAGTGGTATCACTCTGAGCTGGTTGGCCCTTGTAAAATCTCCAGTTCCTATTGTCTCCCCACAGCCAGAAAGTCTTGCTGCCTAAACCTTAATCCTATTTGGATGTGGACAACCAATGGAGCTGGAGCAAGGCTGTATTTAGCCTTTTATGGTCAGACTGAACCAGAGAACAGCCTACCCAAGGCATCTTTCCCACAACTGAGGCACATGCAATTAGATGACAGCAACAGCATTACAGCATTGGGAAAATGCTTGATCAGAGCTCTCATACCTGTTGGAGCAAAGTCCCCATGGGATGTTTACAAATGGTTTCTCAAAGCAGTGCCTATGCACATGGCACTGTTTGGAGACACCTCTGGCACCAGTTAAGGCGATGGCTGCATTTGTAACACACAATTTTCACACTTGATGTTCTGTGGAGTGTGTGAGGTGGCACTAGATTCTGGTGGCATTCGGTCCCACAGAATGGCAGCGAGCTGAGTGTCACTGCAGGGCCAGCACTGCCTCCAAAGGGAGCAGGACCTGGATTGTTAACTCTTAAAAGAAGGCTGAATTGTGCTCCAAGGTAATTTTACCCTGGCATTGATTTGAGGTGCAATTTGAAATTCATGACAATCTATGTAAATGTGCTTGTGACACTGAAGAGACACACAGTGCGGATTATGTGTGACATCTTAAGAGCACACAGATTTTTTCATAAATACTTATACAGTGTCTGCCTTTTAGACATCCTGGACGTTCTCTGCTCTAGGGTTACATCCATCACATCTACAATAACCCCCATGATTATATCAATGCAAAAGAATTTAGTTTGGCTTCTAATTCTATCTGCAGATTAAATAATCTTCTCCGTGTAAATGTAGCAGAGAATAAGATATTTAAGGGTCACAGGTACTGATCGTCCATCTTTTAAAGTGGGAAATGTAAGAGGAAATGGAAATGGTGAGGAGGGGAAAAGAAATGCTGGAGAAAAGAGGAGAAAGCAGCACTCCCCTCTTTTACTTTATTTTCCCTCTGCATTGATAAGGCTGCTTGACCACAAAGAGGACAGTGGTGATACTCTGCTGTTTCTTAACACAGGGTGGCCTCCTAAATGTCAATAAAACACATGAAGAATTAGAAACAAACAGTGATGTCCTGAAGCAGACAATGTGCTGACACTGTAGGTAACCCTAAAGGGGTTAAATCCAAAACGAGATACAGAAAGAGGCTCTTTCATGAGTGAGATAAATATGACTAAAGCACTTTTACTAGAGACAGTTAAAAATAAAACCTTAAAGAAGAAAAACCTGCATTCATTTCACCCGACAGACACTATTATTTCTAGATATTTCAGATTCATTTGCAAGTTAGGAAAATTGCAGCTGGGGGAAAAAAAAAAAAAAAAAAAAATTAGCAATCCCATTTACAAGCAGAAATTCTATTGTGTTGAGTCATAAACTGACCCCTTGCCTCTGCTGTATTCGGAGTTAAATCCATCCTTGCGCTCTTTCCTCACCTCATTTAGCAGTGGGGAAACCTTTTGGGTTAATTAGAGCAATCCTCTCACTCAAGAGCACCAGTTGTTTCCTGGCCAGGCGCTGTTGTTGCCTGTGATCCCCGCAGGCTCCGGTTTTCCGCAGGTCCCGCGGGCGCTGCGCGGGGCGCGGAGCCGCTCCGGCTTTGCACCGTTCGGGGATGCCGGCAGAGGGCAGCCAAGCAGGAATAATCCCAGCCGAGCAGGGATCCTGGCTCCAGGTATTCCTCACATCGAGCAATTGGCCTCAAAATCTTTTTTTTTTTTTTTTTATCCCCCCCTCTCAGTTTTCCCCTCCCTTCCCCACATGCGCATCCCCGGCAGGGCAGCTCGCTGCTTCCTCACCCGAAGAAGATGCCCAAAACAACTGCTGAGATTTTAAAAACACATCTTTACTCTAGGAAAAAAAAAAAAAAAAAAAAAAAAAAAGTGACCACGAGAATGGTAACTGATGTTTGCACAAGCCTCCAGTCTTACCACGTTCTAACAAACAGCACTAATAAAGTCGTGCTTTTTTATCTTCAGATTATAATAGCAAACAAAGGGGAATGTGTCTTTGCAGTGGAAGAACTGGTAGCTAAATTCCACAGGAGGGTTAAGACCTAGGGCTCAGTCTTGAGAGCATTTATTCATGGAAAGCTTGAGGTTTGAACCCTTCATGAGCTTACACATGGATGTCTTCTACAAATATTTATAAATACCAACACGCATATAAAATATGTAAATGCAAAATTTTGTAATCCTTCTTACTAAATTAAAACTCCTAATTCCTTAAAATCTGTATGTGCATATATATTTATAATTCCTTAGATCCTTTTAAGGAAATGTTTCCTTTTTTTAAGGAAAAATCGTATTTGAAACAGAATTTCAGCCATCAGAAAAGAATGTGACATACACAACAAAATAACATTAAAACATCTATGTTAGGGAAAAGCATTCAAACTACTCATAGGAAGTTACAAGGATGAAGCTGAAAGTTGATCTAAATGTAAACTGCTGGGTATTTTCAGCATAATTAGGAGTCAATTGCAACTCATTTCACTTTAATAGGATGATTGCTTTTGAAAATTCCTTACTCCTTGCTCCAGCTTGAAAGGAAAATAAATTTAAAAGATTTTAAAAAAATCTTGGTCTGAGCAACCAATTAATTAAAAGTGCAAACATGACCAAGATGCTCACTTTAAGTTGGACATTCTGCTCTCTCACAACCACAATTCCCTCCTGCTGTCAAACTGACAACAGGGATGCTGCTGGATCTCCTGTTCTCCAAGGCCAGATCCTGCTCCCCTCCCTCACCCCAGGAAGCAGAGCAAGCCCAGGATTTATCCTGTGATGAGCTGCCCTGGCTTGGTTACAACCTCAGCAAAAAACTTCCACCTCTTCCCAAGCTTTCCCCTCCCCTGTTTTCTGGTTCTCTTACATCATTTTTTCTTTAGTCAACCAAGCCCAGTCCTTGGTTCTGCTTGGGTTGTGTTTGAAGGTACTAAGGGGTTTTTTTGGGAACAAGAAGACCTTACCTCTAACCCTGCTTTAAAGTGTCACCTATAGGGATGGGTAAATTGTGTTCACAACCTCTCTGGGATCCAGTGGCCACAAGGAGGGACCCTCACACCCCCTTCTGCACCCACAGAAGCAGAGGTGAGCCATCATCACCCCTCAAACACCAGCCATGGATGTGTCCCTGGTCTTGCAACACCACAAAGTTATTCCAAATTTTGGCTAATTTTGGAGAGAATATGTACTTGTTTTAGGTTATTTTACAGATCCATCACTGGGTGCATCCCTCTACCAGCTCACAAGGGACAGTGGTTGTTTTCTTCTCTCCTTTTTAAGCAGCAGGAAAAGCTACTGTCAAAAGAAATGTTTTTACAGTAGTGGAAATAATCAGTGCTAGGCTAGTTTTTAAAACCTGCTCCTAAAGTGCTTGGAACATTAAACAATTATTTATGAACACTTGAAACATTAGCTGTTCCACTTGAAACCATTGGCAGGGCTTTAATAACAGCCCAAGCAATGCTCTGGAAGCAACACCAAGGACTCTTGCTAGTCACAAACCCTTTATTTCATTTTTAAAGCCGCTGTTACTGCACACCAAAATTAAAAGGTTTATCACTATGATTAAAACAAAATCTCATCATCAGCATGAGCATCTATTCCCTTCAGTGCTCCACTGAGACATTCCCTTCATTTTTTGACTGTTTGGCATGCCTTTGGCTTTTGTTTGCTTCCTCCTAAACTAGTTATTCCTGGGGAAAGCTTGGCTGGGGCACTGCCTGCCCTCTCTCCCAGGATTTGGTTGTATTTTCACATCAAGGAGGCCAATTGACACCAGGTTAAATAGATTTTCTAATCAGGATTGCAAATTCTTTGATAATGCAAGTACCCTAAACTTTTACTAAAATAAAACTCTTTCTGGTCAGAGAGGGAAAGGGGAATTCAATGACAGATTTCTCAATGACAGCAAAGACCACATTTACTGAAGTTTTCAGGTGTGCTTCTTCCTGCAGCTCGTGTTGCCCAGGGAAACAAAAGCCTTCAACCTTCTTAATTTAATTTATTAACATCAAGATTTTCCAACCCAAAGCAGAATCCCATTACATGGGGTACAGCACAAGCATGTGGTCCTACCCGTAGGATGGCACCTTTGAAGAGAAAGGAAATTAAGAGGATTTCCCATTTTGCAGAGAGGAAATCAAGGTGCAGAGACAGAGACCCAGGGAGGGATGTGGTGCCTGTCCCCTAGAAGGGAAACCCAATCCTTTATCAACCTACCTGTGCTCCTGGGGCTGGTACTTCCAAGCAATACACATCCCACAATTAACCCTTTCAGTATCCAGCAACCTAAATCTGCCCTACACAAAGACCTAAGGAGGGAGGCATTTCACAATCCCCTTTTAAATTTAAACACATATTTCAGTCAAACAGCTTTTGTCCAGAATGTGAAAAAGCTCTGGCCCTGCTCCTGGGACAGCACAGCAGACATTGCTCCTCTGTAGCCAGGTACCCAACAGGGCTCCTTTGTTGTTCCTTATCTTGTGGCTATGGTGCTGCTCACAATTAGATTTATTAACTAATTTTTGCACAGAGAAGGATGGACACAAGCAGGGGCCAGAAAGGTGTTTCCCACCTTGACAAAAAGTTGTAGGCTGTTCAGTGAAGGAATCAAGCACTGGTCACTTGACCATGTGTGACAAACCCAAGCCTTTCCAGAAAGGCCACATTCTACTGGATCGAAGGGAAAGCAGGCAGCATGGTGTTAAGAAATAACTGAGGCAGAAAAAGCAGCATAAAGAATCTGAAAGACATGAATGCCTGAGGAAATGCAGATTTTGGGGAATCTGTGAGTAAACAGGCATATGACTGACTGAGCCAAAATATATACAGGATTTCACAATATTTAAATCATGGATCTTTGTGTTCTTAAAAATAAATTAAAACTATAGCAATGCTTACACATGGGGATCTGACAGAGGCCGGGTGCTACCAAACCTGCAGCCAAGGGCCTCATCCTGCAGCCTCCACAGGAGCAGGGCTGGGAGCTGTGCACAGCCCCTGGGGAGCTCACACCACACCAGTGGGAGCAGAGGCAAACCAGTGGAGAGTGGCTTTAATCTCCCACACGAAGAGCCCTAACAGCATTTGAGAATCACACAACAGAACGTGCATTATCTGCTGTGGCCCCTGTGCCCTCTTTTTGAGGTGGCTGTTAACTTGGGGAAGGTACTGAGCCAAAGGAGCGGAAAAACGATTTGATCACATTCAGTGATATTGCTGAGAGCAACAGGGAAAGACATTTGAAAAAGTGGCTTGCAGTCATTTATATACCTCTTTCCACATGTTAACCATTTTTACTTTCAATAACCATGCACCAGTGCTCTTGCTGCATTACCTTATAACTCCTTTTCTTCTTTATGGTCCTTTGTGGACACATTTTCACCTGTTTAAATCTCTGCATATCTACTAGGAAAAAAATGAGAGCCATACACACAGGTACTCTATCCTAACTTATAAATATATTAGGGACATACAAATGTCATCAGAGCACTCAAATGCAGTTTCACTGGCTCCCACTACAGAGACACATTGTTACTTGCTGGAAATGTACCAGCCAAAATCTGGGAAGTTCCTAGGACTGGTGCTTCTCTCTCATCCAGGTAATTTCTTACTCAGTGTGTTTTGATCTTATTAAAAGAGCAATTCCTTTCTTTACAACTCTTTGCTGCTCTGCTGGTTTTCCCTAAAGAGGTGTAAAGCCTGTTTTGCTCGTATTGACAAAGCAAGAGTAGTTATCTTGTTGCAATTCTAGAGTGGAAATCTTGGACATACAGGGCTGCCAAAAACTTCTGAAAACTTACCAGAAGTTTGGCCACCTACATCAAGGGCAACATCCTCATAAACCATGAATTTTCAGACAAAAGACAGCTACTCATGCTTCTTCCTATTTGAGGTCCACTTACTCCTCCTCTCTAAATTCCACTGTCATCTCCTGGAGGAGCTGGACCCAGCTCATCTTGCTCATCCCTGACACAGTTATATAAATAACAAAATCTCTCAGACTCTTAGTCACCTGCCATTATTCTTGCTGGCTTAGAAGAGATTTTGGATCCTCCCTGAATGATATTTTCAGAAGGATGCTGACCCTTCTCTAGACACCTGTGATCACCATATGTTCAGGAGGGCTCAGCATCTGGAAATTTTGGCTCTTTGGGAGTGTGGCTGAACCTGCCACTTCTGAAGATGCTGACTCTTATGATGATCTCTACCCCAGATTTAGAGATGGAAAAGGAAGTGGATGCACCTGGAATAAGTTCAGATTGAAAAGGCATCTTACAGCTTGTGTAGGACTCTTCCTAAGTGCCTCTGAGATTCCTGGTACACACATCTTACATGAGGTACCTCTGAGTTTAAAGATACTCCTTTTAACATGGCAGACTGCACCACCCTCCATTTTCAGGATGTCTTTCTAGACACACTCTCAATATTGGATAGAAACACTGCTTCAGATTTCAGCAGGATTGAGGGAAAACACCCTGTGAAAAGGGGATGAATGCTTAACCATTTTCTGTACCATTTCTGATGCAATTCTTACAAGCAGATAAAGCTGGGAAATCCTTGCACCTATGAGCAGCCCAGTAAGAAGATCTGAAATCTGTGCAGACATTGAAAATGTTGGCTAAAGCTTTGGTAAAGCATCTACGCAGCAGCCAGAAACACCTTTTTCTACTCAAATTCCATGTCCTTGAGGAGAAGATTTTCCTAAAGCAATGGACTGAAAATGCAAAAGGGTGGCTGTGTGGCAAATAGCTTTATCAATGATTTCCTTTGCAGTCCAGAAATATCAAAGAGATTTGCAATTCAAATTGTTAACACACAATCTCCGACCCAGGGAACTTACCACTTAGAACTGAAAGTATATGACAAAGAAAAGGAATGAATAAGATGCTCAGGGTGAAGATGTAGAGAATAAATTCAAATTAATCTATATTTTAGGACCCTGAGCACTAGCTATGGTTCATCTCTTTCCCAGTTATTGATCAAGTTGTAACTTACTAGTTCTTTATGAAGGAGACAAGACCATTATACTACTACGTATGTTTGAGAAATCAAAATATCACCAGCATATGAAGTAGTTGGATTTCCAGTTATGAAACACACGTTTGACTCCTAAGAATGCTGGAGGCTGAATAAAGGTTAAAAACTCAGAAATAATATTGTTCCTGCAACTTTTGCAAAAATCTTTGAGAGATGAATTTAGCAATATGTGGCTTTTAATGGTGTTACATTAAACAGCAGGATTTCCATATGGCGTGAATCTGCTGAATTGTATCGAAGATGGGGATTTTGTTCCAAATTTCTATGGCATTCTGTGATTGTGTCATTAGATACCCGCAAGCCTTTGCTACAATGAAGAGTACAGAATGTGCCAAGTAAAACAATCTTGAGTGTGCCTTCCAAGGGAAAATACTGAGACTAACGTTTAAAATTCCCCAGCCCCATTTTCTTTGAAACGCGGCGAGTTCTTTTTGTTAGAAAAGGGTTAAATGGAAATGTGTCATTTTCATAATAATAATGTGTTTTATATTGAAATTTGTTCTTCGCGTCTTTTCTTTTCAGTATAAGTGTTGGTGTGTATGAGTGATATGAGGATAAGTTTGTGAGGGCAATTACCCATTATTGTTGAGTAGCTGAGTAGTCCCCTGAGCAAACTCATGCATAATTTGTTTGTTCATAAGATACTGTAGAGCTGAGGCTGCAGTATCTTCTATGCCCCAGCTTATGGGAAAATGGAAGCTTTTTCCCTCTACTCTGCATTTCTTACCCTATTGTTTGAACTCTGATCATCCTTCTTGCCCCTCTATTATGGGCACCTTCACTGAATAGGAATCGCATATCAGGCGGGTGAAGGTCACAAATACATCATATAAAGGGGGAAACAGTAAATTCCTTTTACAAGATTCATTATGATAATCATGTCCAAATACATTATTAGAAGCATTAAAGAAATCCTTTTCTAATTTATTTTTGTGCCTCTTACTATCTGCATATCCCTGTTATCTAGGAGAAACAGTGTGGTCTGCAAAGTTGAGGTTACAAACGTGCAGTGGTCTTGGGATAGACAGGACTGGCTTGAGATACAACTTCAGTGTTAAACAATTTTCCACATTTTAAAAAATTCTAATCTTTCCTTACATGGTTTTCTCCTCTTACAGCTCTCTCTTCCTTTATCTGTGAGAGGACTTGCCCTTTTCCTCAGGTAGCAGCATCCCTATTACCTCCTTCCCTTGCACACACTACAGCAGTGATTTCTTGCTTTACTGATCAGCTCTTGTGCAGTTTCACCCTGGAGAAGCCCCACAATTTAAATGTTGCTGTCTGCAGCCCTTCTCTAAAGAGATGCACACATTTAACATCAGGCTGTCTGGGCAATGTGTTTTGTTATTAAAATTGCTGTAATAGGAGTGTGAGCTTTTCAAAGTGATTCATAAGTGCACTAAGACAACTGTGTGCCTTCATTTGCAAGGGTTTTCCACCCACCTTTTTTGTTTTTAAGCCAAGGTAGTTCTACCCTGTACCACAGGGAGGGGGGTAGGCTGATAAACAAGACGTCTTAGTAGGAGATACAGGTGTTTTTGTTGAGACATCAGTTTCTTACAGGATTTAACACTTTCTGTTACCCAAACCCCACTTATTTTTGCACAAGGGTCACAAATATTTTATCAATAGCTGCTCAGAAATTGAAAGCCACGCCAGAAACAGAAACAGGGATGTACCAAACTATCTGGCATTGCTGCCATGCCACATTTTGGAAATGTTTTCTTTAGGACATTTAAAGGGTTTCTACCAATGCTGCCAAGACATGACATATAAGAGCCATGCCTACAGTTCTCTGAGCATATTTCACTAATTGTGTAATTGATTTAGGGTGAGATTTTCACAAGAGATTAACCTTAAAAAACAGCAAAAATGTTAACACTAGATTTATCCTTCTTTAGGAGCACTACTAGACCAACACAAAGCAATGGACAATCACAGTGTTACATTTTCCTGTTTGGACAAAGCATTATCATCTGCAATGAATTATATCTATATTCCACCTGTACTGAGCCTTTTTTTTATCACAATCACAATTTTTGTATCTCTAATATAATTTGCATCAAGTCCTACTGCTTCAGTTTGGAAGAAATGCTGGACCAACAATGTTCATCTGCCCCCTTGTAGCTCTCCTTGGGGAATTCCAGCATAGGCATTTGTCAAAGCAGCTCCCAAACTCACTACTCACATCTGAACAGAATGGGCTGAAGAATAAACAATGTAATTCTATATAAGAAAGAGAAAAAATTCTATGAAGTGCCTGTATTCAGTAACCAGCTTGTAACTGCTTGTAACTTATGAGGATACCCTAAATATCCTCATTCTAGCTCCAGAGAAATGAAATACTCCAAAAAGTCCCAATGTAGGGCTCTCAGACTCACTTTTGCTTGATGAAATTCCCCAATAAATATGTTGGGGTTCCGGAGTGATGTAAATGACAAAGCCAGTCATTAATTTTGGTACAAACTTTAGATAAGCCCTCCAAGACTTTATGACACCTTCCTTCACATATGGAACTCTGCCACCAGAGCTTTTATCTCCTCTTTTGCTCTGGCTGGTGTTATTAGTACCAGAAATGCTGTTTGGATGGAAAGAGGAAATGGAGGTATAGCTAATTTCTTAAAAGGTGGGGCCATTAATCCTTTCAGAGGAATATTTGGATGTCAAGAATGTGGATCCTCTCAAGCTGGTGGCTCTCAGTTATAGATGAGCCTGAGCACACAATCTCTGAAGTCAGTTCCATCACTGCACAGCCCTGGGGTGCAAGGTGAAGGGACAGATTTTATGAAAAGAATTTTAAAAAGATAAAATATATTTTAAAAAAATTATCCTGGGAACATATGGCACACCCAATACTGCTGTAAGAACAGCCTTTATTGGACAAGACTTAGCACCATAAATGGGGAGGGAAATGGTTAAGAAAATAGCAGATTGATATATATGAAAAGAGGTTTCAGGAGTGTGATTTCTAGGGTCAGGGCAGCCTGTCTGTGACCCAGAAAGAACTGCCCCTCTTTAGGTTTGCATTAGGCGACCATGAGCTGCCAATATCTAATGTCAGTGCAGCTATGGGTAGGAAAATAGTTAAAAAAACACATTGGTTGTAGAAAACAAAGCAACTTGTGCCAAGAAATGAGACATCCATTGAGATCACAAGCACAAGGAAGTGGTGGGACAACAAGGCCTTAAACAGATAATTAAATACTGAGAAAATGCAAATTTTTTTCCTCCACCATCCTCCAATGACCCTAAAAATTATTCTGCAAAGGGACCAGATCTTTTCTTAAAAAGTGAGTCAGTCAAAGAGCTGTCTGAACTTTGTGTTTCCCATATCCATGGATCTCTAAGGGTTTGTATTACTTGGGACAGCAAATTTACTGACAGAAGAACAGACCCTGAAATTCATAAGACCTTCTCTGCTCACAGTCCTGTCAGCTTTTCTTTTCATTCTCATAGAGTTTTAATTTAAACAAATTATATACTCAACAGCCTGAAAATATGCATGGTACTAATTATGATCATCCTAAGGTCTCTGTAGGTGATTCACCCAGATCCCTCAGCATGCAAATGGTTAAACAAGGGAGTGACTGTGTTTTCAAGATCCTTAGCTGGTAGCTGGGACTTGCAGTACCACATCTTAGCTCTAAATCATTATTAGTTACTTGAATTTTTAGTGTATTTTAGTGTAACTTTTATCATCACAAGTCTCCAAACAGTGAAAGGAACATGCTCCAAAAGATATGCTACAAAGAACTGCTACTGGGGAGAAGAAAAATGTTTAGGTCACATCACTCAAAGCCATATCTAAGGACTAGAAATTTCTGTGCAATGGCTCCAGGGGCTAAACAGCAACAGGAACAGCCTGATGTAAGAGATGTAGCATCTGAAAACTTGAGAGTACTTCTTGGTGTCCAAGACAGTTCCATTCCTCAGCAAGAACTCATAAGAGCTGAGAAGACACTGGGGAATCACTTGGAAAATATGACTTGCAGTTAAGCCTTGATCAATCAGTGTAGTGAAAGGAGCAGTATCACTCTTCGGAAGTTAATTAGACACTAAGAGTAATATTTCAGAGAAAGCTCTGAGAGCTGATTGTGTAAAGACAGCTCCCCATATAAATCATTACTATACCTCAAGTCTGAATTTCCATTAATTATTAAAGCTTTCTAGGCAAGCTAAGCAGATATTTCAAGAGGCATATTTCAGAAATTTCCACATGTTAAAAATTAAGTACTGTCAAACAAGCTGGGCCAGGCAATGAGAGCCTCTGGAGCTCCTCACCCCAATGTTCTCACGTCACTCATCCCATCTCTGAGAAGTGTGTCAGGCTCCACTGTGCCCCTGCCCCCTCCAGCCAATGCCTTTTGGGCTCTTTTCCCTGTTTTTAGGCATCTCTGAGCATGTTCAGAAGTGTTCTCTGGTTCTTCAGAGCACTTTAGGTCAGCAAGGTTTTATATCATGGCACAAACTAAAGAAAAATGGATGTGAAATAAAGGATTAGGCTGAGGGGGATTATGGAGAGCAGATTATGTGAAGAACTGAAGAGCCTGACTAGATGCTAGCAATGAGGCTCTTCCCCTCATTCTTCCAATTTCTAGTTTCCTTGCTTTTGTGATCAGACATGGAAAGAAATAGATCTGGACCAAAGATGTAATTTAAACAAACCCTCCTGGCAAACTCAAACATTGACAGAACTCAGACTAAGCTGATCCATGGCTCTTTTTTAGAGTTTAAGTAGCAACAAAATTCCACTAAAATACTCTCATTTGGGATGATGGCATTGAGTCCTAAATCCAGCTTCCAAGTAAAGTATTGGAGCAGGGGTCTTGTTGCTGTTTTGACTTAGATTTCCAGTATTTCCAGCTAAGACTAACAGAAATACACTTAACATATTCTGAAATAGATCTGCATCCTATGTAAGTATCTCTTGTGCTTCTGCAATTAAATAAAAGAAGAAAATCAAGGGATTTTTAGTAACTGCAAATATGTGGGAATACAATCCTCTTATTCTATTTGGTGCATCTTTTTTTTTTAGTTAAATACAAGTTAACTTTATTTGTAAATAAAAAATAGGCTTGTTCTTTTTTTGTTTTTTAACCAACTAAATAGAAAAAGATTGGTAATAAAAGTATTCCAAGGATTTGGAGGGAACAGCAGGGTTTGGATTTGCATGCAAAGCTTTCAGTGTGATGAAATGTACCCAAATAAAGTGTCGCAATTTTCGATTATTCAAATCAAGACACTGCAATATTTTTGGACACTCAAGGCTTTGAACTGTTTATTTATTCATTTTCTTTCTTTACTGAGTTTTTCCCCTGAGAAACCTAACAACTGAAATACAGCAACAGTGCAGAATATTTATCGGAGAATACAGGCACTTAACAGGATTGCAAAATTCCAAGTTCTCAAGAAGGAAAAAGCAGTAGGCATTAAAACAAAAGCTGCTGATACTGTACAACTTTTCACTTCCACAGATAAGACACATCCTTTGCTTTCAAGAAGAAGACTAAGCATAGCTGAATAAGTGTTAGAGTGCTTGTCATCCAAACTGCACAGCAGAAGGAGACCTTTGCAAAAATGTATAAATCCTATGTTTTACCACCCAGGTAATATTTGAAAATAGAGTCACTGTTGGTTTAGCTAAGGACTAATGACTACTGAGGTAGCAAACCAGTTGTGAAAATGGAACAGCCATGGTGAGTGGTTTGAAACACTGCAGGCAGTGACACCAACAGTGTTTTCAATTGCAGTTTTGGCAAGGATAGGTGGTGCTTTACAAGGGATAAAGAGCTACCTGACCCCCGTTAGTCTGTGGGCACCTGTCAGAAAGATGCTGCCTCATGTGGGAACCACAGCTAAGAGAAATGTGGATACAGAGGCTGTGCTGCCCTTGGTAAGAGAGCAGAGGGTGAAGTCCCCAAGAAGGAAGAGGGTCTCCATGCCAGGACCTCACAGAAGCACAGTTCTCTTCAAAAATTTTATCCACACTTGACAGAATGTTTTCAGAATGGCCATAGACTTCCTGCTTGCTCCTCACACTTCCAGCAAAGCAGATGAAATATTTGAAAAACTCCAAGACCCTGTCCTCAGATTTCCATGGCAGGACAAGTTGTCTTGCACTGAGAGTCCTTGCCTGAACCCAAGATGCAGCAGAAATAAGAATTAGCAGCTTAAATCATATGATCACCTCGTATGTTAATGAATGAGGGAGTAGAAATAAGGTTGCCTGAGCAACCTCAGTTCTGGCATTTCTTAATATCAGAGTATGTGGCTAAGCAAGAGGAATCATGTCCTTTTACTGCTGAGGGGCTTTCTTGGACAAGTCTAGAGAGCACATTGCCTACTAACACTGCTGGGAGTGAGAATACAAAAATACACATCTCACTTCCACTACCTCACCCAGTTTAGGGTCTGAGGTTTTCCAGAGGGCAAAGCAGCACATCCAAGTTCTGCCTGCACTCGTACCCAGGCAAGTTGTTCCCCAGAATAAAACACATTCCCACTCTGCTCTGTCCTTCCACGGTTTCTCTCGCCAGGAGCCAACCGAACCTCCAACAGATTTTAACACATTGTTTTCAAGTTCAGGATGGAAAACAATGCCATCCTGAAAACAAAACAAGAGGAAAAAGAGCCTCTTTCAAATGCAAGCATGAATTGGATGCTATTTCAGCTGTGGCCCACATTCCTCCACCTCATTTCAGCCTGCAACATATTGGAAAGATTTTGATACTTAAAAATACAATAAGACTAATACAATACAATACAACAAATAACTAATGTAATGATTGTGTTTGAAGTATCATGGTACACAGAATCAGACAATTCTCTCCTTTTATCTATAATCCATAAAACTGCACTTTTTCCCTGAAATTCTGTGGGATTTGAAAAGAAACGGTCCCAGTTTAGAACAACAGTGCTCCAAACAGTTCTTGTGTTTTCCATTAATTTTTGGTTGTATCGCTATTCTGTTCCAATTAGCCTCTGTTAGTGCTTCAAAGCTCTATCTTATCTGTAGATAACATCAAAGATGAGAGCTTCCAGTATTAAATTTGGTTTGTAGTTATTTTAAAGATACAAAGACATAATTTGTGAATAGCTGATCAAATAGAATAAATACTGCTTTGTTTTGACTCCAAAAGGGCCAGAAAACTACTTTTCTTTCTGAAGTTCAGTTTCATTTAGACATCAGGCCTTATTTTCAGGGGTCTGAACTCCTGGAGCTCACGTTTTCTTCAGTTGCAGTTGCATGTGCTCAGGCAGGAAACATATTTCCTCTTAAAAAAACCTTTGAGATGTCACAATTTTCACCATTCCATAAAATCATAGGGTGGTTTGGGTCAGAAGGAATATGAAAGATCATCTGGTTCCAACCCTTCTTCCATGGCCTGGGACAACTTCCCTGAGAGCAGGTTGCTCAGAACCCCTTTAACCAGCCTTTAACATTTCCAGGCCAACTTCTCATCAGTCCAAATCACAGATCTTTACAAAGAATCTCATAGAAGCAATAGGAAGAAAGATGCCAGGTAACCCCCTTGACCCCCAACCTATTCTCTCCTTTAGGACAATCTCTTAATGTCTCCTGCCAGACCTGTTTCCCTTCAGCTGGAAGGAAATAAAATTATCCAGAAGGAGTTTGACTGAGGTTTCTTATACCCTAGGGAGAGCCTACCTAACAGTTCACCAAGTTGCTGATTTGTCATTAGTGCTGCCTTCTATCTGACCTGATCAGGATTTAAAGAAGCCAAACAATCTTAGAAAAAAAAAAAAAACCACCTTATTTCAGTAGTGGTTTGCTAAGAAATAATAGTGCTGACTTCAACTACAACTACAAATACTTTTGACACCTTCCTGAAATAATGTAGAGATCTAAATTTGTCTTTTTCTTATAAGAGTAATTTAGACAAAACCCCTCCTTCTCAGCTCTACTTAGCACCTCCGAGAAGCAACCACATTTCAACCACTGTTGGGAAGCAGCTTATTTAAAAGCATGAGGGGAAAACACTCAAGTCAGTTTTCTCTCTGTTTAAAAAGCACAGTGATTTCACTGACATCTTTTCTGGGATAGTGCTGTTTAGGGAGCTGCTGTCAAGCTTTGCCAGTCAGCAAAGGAGACCATAAGTGCTCAGGTTCCTCTTTATTAGAAAATACTTGCCACCAGCTTTTTACATTTGATGGAAGATGTAACAAATCACTCTTGAGCCTACCTGGCTCACAAATAATGTTAATGACAGTGTGATCTGACTGTCAGTGCTCCCAGTATGCACTTGCTGAAAACAAGAGGGATTTTTCTCTGTGTTCCCACATGGGTCATACTGATGCTCAAGAAGATGTCTCTGCAGTTTATCAGACCATGAAGAGTCAGGAATGAAAGGTATTCATGGAAAGAAAATAAACTGTGGGGGCGCTTGTGTAGTTTGGGAAGCACAGAGCTTCATTTCTGACCTACTCCAAACACCTGTATTGCAGAGGCAAGGCATTTCCACAGGAATTCTCCAAATGTCCACCAGATGATGGTGGGACCACAACTGGTCAGGGCTAACAAGCACTTCAGAGGACAGAATGAGAGTTCAACATATCCTTCACAAACCAGGAAAACAGAGTGAAGAAGATTAGGAGGAAATTCTGGAATTTCATCCTATGTACAATCCTATGCTTAGGTAGGAGAAAGCAGCAGCATTAAAAAGGAAAACAACTGGTTGCATTGCTGTGCTGTGAACAGAATCTGGGGAACAGCATGGATTATAAACCAAGCAGAAGTCAACAAATTCCTCCTGTCTTAGAAAAGACAACATTACTCTGGGATGTGCAAACAGGAAGAAAGTGTGTGAAACATGCCAGTAACCTCATTGCTCTATGCCATGTGTACAAAGCCTTAGGAGGAACGTGGAATACCACTCCTGGACACCTCATTACCAGATAGGTGACACTTCAGCAAAAGCCATGACCACAGGCTGAAGAATGTGATAGAAATATAATTATTGATAAAAACTGAGGGAACATGTGATAAGATTCCTTCATCTGCCTCTTGGGTTTAAGATACTTTCCACCCAAATGACAGTGCAAAGCAGAAGGGTCTGTAAAGACAGCACACACAGAGGTCATGGAGAACATGGCCCATGATGGGCAAAACACGACACAACATGGGAGGAATTCCTGCTACAGGCCAGGATGTACAGAGGCACACGTGGCTTTGTGTGCTACTCAAACTCATTATAAACTCTGGGCTTGAATTTTGACTGGTAGGAGAGAACCTGGCCCAGGCCACTACTGTATTCAGAGACTCTCTCCCAGCTTGGATGGGGCTTTCATGGCTCCAGGGGTAGTGACTGGGTCTCTCTGCCTTCCCCATCCCAGCACCACACTCATCCTCAAACTTATTTCACACTGGAGCTTCATCTTCTCTTCCTAGCAGTGTCCCAGTTGTCACTTTTTCACACAGACACCAAGCAACCTCCCTGCCCTCCTGGACAAGGAAAGATGTGTCTTTCTTTTCTTTACTGCTCAGTGGAAATATGGACCATTCTTAATTTCACTTGTTTGCTCTTTCTCCATGTTACGACCTCTACACTAACCTGCCTTTGAAACCCTTTTCAAGGTTTTATTCCATCCTCCAGCCTAAACACATTCTCAGGCTTTCACTGACCTAAAGTGGCACCAAGTGGCAAAGTGAAATAAAGCCCTGTGTCTCCTCTTGCAGGACACAGAGTTATTGAAAAATTACCTGGAGTGTCTACAAGGCAGAGTGATGAGGAGTAAAATCCTGTCTTTGTACTGCTCTGGGTCTCTGCAGCATATAGATCATTTGTCAGTGCCAGTTTGAGGTAGTCTCTCTAAACAGCCTGTTTTGCATTTGAAGCACTCACAGGACATGATGGTTCGGCTACAAAACCATGCATTTTACATGAAATCACCAGGATAATTTGGCTGTATATCGTGTTCCCACAACTTAATATTCTACCTACACATGCGTGATCAAGAAGAGATTCCTTAACTTTGACAGGACACATCACATTATACTCACTTTATTATTGGAAATGATCACCCCAGGGTGCAAAAGGGAGCAAAGACATAGTTTCATCATACTTTTTTTTTTTTTTTTTAATAAACCACATTTACTGCAGTGTGGGGTATTCCAAAGCTACAGAGCGCCACTTGCCAGTGGACAAGTGGCTATTTTTACCTGGGTTGTGCAAGGAAGAGGTAACTGCTTAATTTAATGCTGAGCTGTGTAAAATTCACACTGGAAAATTCAACTTTTAGGCACACAGTTCATATCCTCCAGTAAAAAGTAATTTTAGGTAGTGATATTAAACATTTTAAATTCTGTACTCATAGATGTAACCAGAAACTCTCCTCACTATGGCTACACATCTTCCTTTGTACTCAGGACCCAGTACTAAGCAGTTTTGATGCTTGCTAGAACCAACAATGAGATTTTTCCTCTGCTTTGATGGCTGTTACAACCAATTAAAGTTTCCTATTCTCCAACTCCACAAAGACTTCACTGCAGTCCCAGTTGAGCAGACCAGAAAAATATACTCTTGAATCTCAACAAGCACTTGATACAGTACATTTATCTGGGAACTGATTGATACTACATCTATTTTGGCATTATGATTTTTATTTTTAATCCTCCATTTAAATACCCTATTTCACAACCAGGAAGGAAAATGAACATGGGATGGCCCATAGATATTTAGTAGCTATAAAATAAAACCTATAAAATGAAAGTGAAATGAATTATCAAACCATAAACTAAAGTTCGGTGTTTAAAATGGGCCAGGGCTTTAAAAATTCAATTACAGCTTTAACAGAAACAAGTTTACTCAACATTTTAATAACCTTCTCTCATAATGTTTTTTTTCTTCCTTTGCAAAGCCTGGCATTACTGGGGATGTATGGCAAGGTTGTCTTTCCTCTAACTACTTTAAGATTGATTAGGAAACAGAAATATTGATGTGTTTATCCAAAAAAACTTAATTAAATGAAGGAAAAAATAGCATACAGGAGCATGGCTCAATAGAAAACTGGAGCTGATCAAGATTATGAAAGGTTACATTTAATATTCCTGGACTGAAAACATTAGGATCATTAATTGAATATCAGTAATGGAGAATACAAAGAGTAAGTTATTTAATGTTTTCTTAACTCACTGGTGGGTTATTTCATGCTCAGTAACTTCTGTAGGTTTACAAGCTACCAACACTTGGGGGTCCTGCAGGGCAGCTCAGGACAGGTGAAGAGAACATCTCAGAGCACTAATCTGCATTTCCTTTGTTGAAGCTCAGACACAAAGGTACAAAACCCCATGAAAAGTCAGGTCTGTGCTTGCTTGGTGCTGTCAGACTGGTATTTGTCATGGTTTGGGGGATACACTGGCAATGGGCTGTCTTCAAGAACCACTGGCTGCTCACATCACACTCCTGGAGCTGAGTCTAGGCTCAGTCCTGGTTCCTGCTGGCCTCAAAGAGAGTTTAAGTGACAAAACCCCTGAAGGACAAGACTTCAAGAGCTGTTATCTCAAGCCACAGCAGTTATCAGCTCCGTGGTTTTAGCAGGGCTTTCTCCTCATCTGTTTTACTTTCTCTGGGAATGGCATTAGGATTTTGACAAAACCTCTAGAAAAACAGTGAGGATGTGCCAGATGAACTAGAGAACTTTCACTCTAGTTTAGTTTGGAAACTACCCATATCTTTATTTTAAACAGTGGCTTCTGAAATGCAGAGTAGCACCAGATCCAAGTTACAATCAGAGATGTTCAGACTGCTCCGTGTGGGGCCCAGATAATTTTATTAGGACCCACCAAGAGCTCCACAGCCTGACAAATCCAGCTGAAGAACCAGCACCACTGATACATCTAAAACACTGCAGATGCAACAACATGGAAAAATGGAGAAACTGCAATTGAATATACATGATTCTCAAAGCTGCATCCAAGGAGAATGGAAAAAAGATGCTACAAAACTACCCCCAGAGCTTTCTCCCCCCACCATGGTTGCAATTGTTTGTGAAGTACCCTGCTTAAAATAGGTTTTTAAACCATGCAAGACTAATCGTTGCAATTTGGAGAGGTAAGTAGGCACTTAGCATGCAGTTCACAATTAGCTAAAGATGGTAGAAGAATCTCAGTCAGGTTGGCACAGGAGATTAAAAAAAAAAAAAAAAAGAAAACATTTTTTTTCCAGCCAGAATGACATGTGATGGGAGAATAGAGGAAGATAATTGTCATAACAAAGGGAATATGTTATTATTTATTGGCCACACTTAAGCACTGGAATCCTGGATTATAGTATCTGGTGACAAATGCTGCTTGAAATTTTGTAAATATCACTTAAAAAGTATGATAAATGAGTAATTCTGCACCTACTCCCCAACCAACCCTTTCAAAATTCAGTTCTGGGAAGCAGAGCAACTTTTTTTTTTATCTTATACAAAAAGACAAAATGCCTGAGCACCCTAAAATCTTGTTCTCTTTAGGCTTCACCCTACTCCTACTACCATTAGAGCAATATTGCTGGTAACTACAGCAAGAGAATTTTTAAAACCAGCTGACAAACCGAACTTTGTAGTGCCTTGCAGGTATGGCATAGCCCACCCAGGTGGTCCCCTGCCCCCTTGTGCTGTCCCCAGCAGGGACCACTCAGCCCCATGGCACTGGAGGGGAGGGCTGAGCTGCCTTCACCCTCCTGAGCTGGGGAGGGTCACAGCACTCAGCTCCCCAAGGGATCTTTGCCAAAGTGCCAGCTGTAAATAGATATTTAGTGCCTAATTTCTATACATCCTTCAGTATCCTAACTTATATTTAGCCAAAACCATGACACATTTATCTGATTTGTTGCTATTAATTTCCTGGTTCCATTTCTATTTTCTTCCTCCTCTCACAGATTCACTGGGCTATGAACTGCAGTAATAACATTTCCAAACCAATTTTTTTTTTTTTCTATTTGAAAAGCTTCTGATATTTTTAATCACTCCACTGGTGCTGGGATACTCATTACCCTATTCCTTCCCTACCCTCCCCAGCTCTAGAAGTGCATGCAAACAACACTGGTGGAATGGGGGGAGGAAAAAAATCCCCAAACCCTCAGCAGTAAGTTGGCTGATGCTGGCAGCAAGACAAATCTGGCACCACACAGCAGGCAGGCAGAGAGTGCACTGCTCATCCTTTCGCTTTGCTGGTGTGTGGGAATGCTGGACACCAAGAGCCAGCCAGGGATCCGGCCGAAAGCTGCTCCGCTCGGCGCCTGAACCCTGCAGCTCTCTGCCCCGCCTGGGACACACAGGTAAAAACACAGAAATGCTCCAGCTGACTGCATTCTGTGGCAATAGAAAGCAGGCAGGAGAAGCCCAGGCTGCCTAATCTTATTCCTAGCAGTAAACCTCAGTGCTGGGGATGTGCACGTAATGCCCTCAGGTACCGGGACTTGCTCGGGATTCTTCACGTTTCAGCAAATAAATTGGTGAGAGTGGCAGTAAAGATTTTTTTTTGGGGGTACACTTTGTTCAAGTTGCCTTTATAAATATTTATTACTGTTTATATAATTATAGCTCTCTGACAGCAGGCTTTGCAGCAACTTTGAGCCACAGTAAACAGGCAGCCTGGATGCCTCCTCCTCAGCCTGACCATACTATTCTGTGTTATATGTTTATCTATTACCATTTATCTATTACCACCATGCTTTGAGCTTATAATTCATTTCATAATGTAATTTATAGTTACATTACAAAAGCATCCCTCTACAAACAGCAACCATGTAATATTGATAAAGCATTTAAGGACAGAGCATAAATTCAACGGCTCAGATATTATGTAGTATTAATAATCTGCAGGGAAAAAAAGTGTCTGTGTAAGTATGCACAATTTATTATGGCAGGAACCTAAACAGAGAACATCTTTCTCTGTCAACTTTCTTTAAGAGAGCTTGACATTCCCAAATTCTTTTCTTTCCCACAGATGTCAGAGGACAAGACAGACAAGGTAAAAATCAAAGCAGCTGAAAGTTTTGAACATGACAAGCAAAATATTTCTTGGCTGAAAAAAGGTAAGTTACTTTGAGTTATTAGCTACTGGATTGTGTTCAGACATTTCTCAAAAAAAAAAAAAAAAAAAAAAAAAAAAAAAAAGCCAATAGGCTTGAATATGGCCTGAAATTTCTACAATAAAAATTCCATAATTTGACTTCTGCACAATATGCACATACAATTTCTTTTGGTACAGAAAGGCCTAAATTACCAAATTTTAAAGTAACCTGAAAACTAATTTTTCTAACGTCCTTTCATTCATGGGAAAGTTGTATTTGACCTGAACTATAAGTATGGATGATCGTCTTACTTCTGATGAAAAGTTTTTAATAACCAAAACTGTTACTGAATTGGATTAATATTATTAATTATCATTAATAATTATTTTCTCAAACATGAGTAAAGATCAAGCCCGAATCTTTGGATTTGGCAGTGTTTTATCTTAGAATAAAGTAACATCAGTTGTCAGCGCTTTGAATGTACAGAAACATAGACCTTCAAATGTGGAGAAGTCATAAAAGACAAGTATGGGGACCTTTCAGGTTTAAAAAGCTAAAAAAAAGAACATTAAGTAACTAATTTGCAACAAATGCAGTATTTCAAATACTACATTCTACTAGTTAAGCTATATTTAAAAAAAAAACCCAAAACTTGAAATATTTCCTTGTTGTTTATACAAATAAAGAAGGAAGATTCTTAGGATATACTTCTTGCTGGAAAACTGATTTCATAAGTTAGAACACAGGTCATTACATCCTTATGCAGATTTTTTGGTCGTAGAAGAGTCCCCTTATTGCATGTATTACAGACAAGTAGGATTTGAATTAAATAGAAGTTCCAAGAGTAGGCTTTCAAGATGCACAAGATAGAAATTAAATGTCTGTGGCTGGGTGCAAATTATGGTTTTTAATGAGAAAAGCTGTATTCTAATCTTAAAAATATTATTTTGGAAAGACTCAACAAGTGACTGGTATTTTGAAAACACCAGGTATGGGGATATTGGGTAAAAGGCACATTTATAGCCACTGTTATGTCATCTGTAAGATGTGCATCACTACTTGAAGCTCACATCATTAGTTGTATGTTAGATCTTTTAGCTGCAAAGGAGCTTCCAGCAAAACTGGCCTGAATTAATGTTCCTGCAAGGAAACTTGCAGCCTTCCATGTTTATGCAGCATTTGCAAAGGATGGACAGCTCCCACTGGAGCAGGGCTCACTGACCAACATGAACTCAACCCAAAGCCCTGTGCTTGCAAGGGGTCAGTTCACCTCAACAACTCAGCAAGCAGAAACTTTGTAGTTTGAGTGTCCCAGAGAAGGATGAAGCTGAGTGAGCAAACAGCAAACACATAACTGAATTGAGTATTTATTCCATCACTAGAGTGTAGAACACAAGAGATTTGCAACTTTACAAAGGGATATGAAAGTCTAAAGGACTTTAACGTGTCTCTGAACAGGGTAAGACTGATGGCAGGGCCCTCAGAGTCCCCATATTGTTATTTATTCTCTGGTCCAGGTCCATCCCTCACAGCTGGATGCTACCTGAGCTCGTTTCACTTAGTGATGCTACTTCACAAGGTTTTATTTCTCCAGTTCCTAAACTGGAAACCCCATGCAGAGTTTCAGAATCATTAGTAATGTTTTGATTGTTCTGTGCTTGGAGAAGCTACAATCTCTCAAAAAGAGCCAAGTGTTGACTGTTGGCACTTCTCCTTTCCAAAGTGCCACCAAGCAGAATTGGGCCTTGAAGATCTACAGCAGCTGAGTCAATAACTGAGTGTGTCTCATGAGGAAAGCAATTTTCCTTGAAATAAGAATATGGAAATTATTTTATCTTAAATTGAAGTTTGTTTTTAAAAAAAATTGTTGTTGTTTCTTTGCTTTAAGCACTTCTGTGGTATGCACTGGGATTTTAGAATATGGTGAAACAAATTGTCTGGAGCAGAAGCTTAACTTCTATGTTTAAATGTTTTAAAAATACCTCATGTATAGATTTCAGGCATTCCAATAAACAAAGAATTGTGGAGAACAGACTTGTACTGTTTCCATCAGGCACAGTAAGAAGACTATATGTTCTTTTAGCATCCAGTGTTAAAGAAAAGTTATTTTTATTCATGGTTTTGTATTGATTATTTGTTCCTTCTAAAAGAAACAATCATGAACCACATAGTATCAGAAACAAACAACCAGGCTGTGGTTTTAGTGTCTTCCCTAGACTTCAGTTTTTCCTAATGCTTTGCAAAGTAAAAGCTCATGGACTGGTTGTGCAGTGGATTAACAAAATAAGGTATCTATAATTTTTTTTTTTTTTTGTCTTTCAGCACTAGAAACTGTTTACTGAGGATGAAGGTGGGGGGCGGGGGTGGCCTGATCTGGCTGCCAGTTATTTATCTTCTACTTTTTCTTGAAACAAGATAATTTCCTTCTGTTTTGAAGCCTCTAAGAGCAGAAATCAAAGCCTCATTCTGACAGAGAACTTTTCCAAAGAAAAGTTTTTTCCAACAGAAACCAAAGCAGCCTTGTCAAAAGTATTACAGAAAACCAGTAGGCTGGGCATCTAGGGTTGTATCTTATCAGCAGGAAGAGTATAAACAGTTCAGATCATGGCTCTGCCTCTGAATAAGTCATTTTTACTCACTGATGTGCCTTTGCATCCCTGCCATGGGTGCACCAGAAAACTGATGGCAGCTAAAGGTGACAAAAGGACAAAAATGTTGCACAAGTCAGCACAGTCTGGGACAGAAACAAGTACATAATCATGGCCTTGGTCTGTATTTATTTTTAAAGACAATGACAAATTTATCCTGTCCTTTACTTTTTTGCTTGTACTACAAGCCTTTTTCTGGTAAAGGTCCTCTACAGCACTTGCAGAATGTACAACCATAATGAAATAGTAATCAAAATATAAACAGGGGAGTAGAGTGTTAAATGTGTTTTCTAGGTTAGTTTAGACTTTAAAAGGTCCCAAAACATCTCTGTCTCTTGAGGCACTTAGCACTGAAGTCTAGATGTGGATAACATGAAAGACTCCCAGGGCTGAAAGTGAGAGCAAGGATGGTGAAATGTTTACAGTCCCATTCCAAGATATCTCAGGATAAGGAATATGTGCACCAGCAATGTTTTCTGATAGCATGGAATATTCTTCAGGACTATTTATTTCTAAAGATCACACAACAGATGAGAAACCCTGCATGTGGAGGGTATGCATCAGACCATCACATGCAAATCAACAAGAATCTGTATGAATGAGCACAGAGAAAAGGCAGTTCTGCTTGTCTGACCTTAACACTGACAATGACTCCTATTTTCTGTAGGAGTGGGGATAGTTATTGATGCTTTCTTCCTCCTCATGGGAAGAAGATGGGAGGTGCTGGAGGTGGGAGTCAATTTTGGATGAGATATAGAGATCCCCATGTCAGTGCTTACAAAACATCAGGGCAGAGTGAAACATGGGTTCATTAGCAAGCAGCACTTCAAAAGTTATCTGCTATGAAAAACTGGAGCAGGAAACCAGTGTATGTATACTCACTTATGCATGTTTTGCCCTGACATGCACAAAACAACATAAATGACAGTGCCTAGAATATGACACGTCTAAATAAAGAACAGCAAATATAACTTGAAGATAATATTTGAGAAATGTCCTCTGCAAGGCCTTGCATCCTCACCTGCTTCATGCACTCACAAGATTCCATGAAGAGAGAGTGACAGGAAAAAGTGGGAAGACTTTTAAAATTAAAAAAAAAAAAAAAAAGAAAGAGAGAGAGAGAGATTGAAATTAGCTGTTAGGGAGAAATTCTTCCCATCCCTGGAAGTGTCCAAAGCCAGGTTGGAAAGGGCTTGGAATGACCTGGGACAGTGAAATGTGTCCCTGCCATGGCAGGGGATGGAACTGGATGACCTTAGAGGTCCTTTCCAACCCAAACCATTCTACGATTCTGTGATTCCATGAGCAAGAAGCAAATCATCCCACTCCAAATAAGAAGAATCTATGGGGTCCTAACTCAACATAGTCATTAGAGGGTCCTGGAAAAAATCTGGAATCTCCACAAGATGTGCCTTTAGAAAGGCAGCACTCAAGGATGAGCAGCACTCCCAGGAGCTTTGGGATGCTCTGGGATGGTCCCACCTTGCCCAGCACAGCAGAGATTTAGTGCCACATTAGCAGCCATCTGCTGGGAAAGGAGGGAGGTCAAAGCAGAGCTAAATTCACACCAGCCTCAGCATGTGGCTTTTAGAGTTCCTTACAAACAAATCTCCTGGTATCACTCGATGATTGCAGCCATATGGATACACAGGGGCAGGAGGGAGCTTATCTGACCAACATAAAGCTATAAAAGGTGACACTGATTTTGCACAGGGACCACAGTGGTCTGTTCACTATTTCTGCATCCATTGCAAACACAAGGGAAAAAAACGTTTGAGGGCCTCACACTGCCCTCCCATGGTTCCATCCCAAACTGGCCACGGCAGCCCAGGGACGCAGATCCAAGTCACACAGAAATGAAATTTCATTTCAGGATACTTTCACACAAAGCCCTCCTGTTTTATGCCGCCCAGCTGTGTACACAAATGCCCTCCATATATAACTTCCAGTGAAAAGTTAATGAAATGGCTTCCTTGCTCTTTTGCCAAAAATATAACTGAAAGTCTAATCTCAAGACTTTCTCCAAAATAGACCCTTTTTGCACTGAAATTCTCATAAATCAGAAACATTTTTGTCTAAAATAAGCCTGTTTTCATTGTCTTGCAAATAGTAAAAAGTCTAGCCCCAATTTCTTTAATCCACTGCTCCAGCCAGCAGATTTTTGCTGTAGGGTGAAATTCAGCCCAGTACTGAGGGTCAGTGCAAGGTCAGCACTTAAACCATAAAATAGGGCTTAAGTGGTAAATAGAGCCTCTGTTCAGGATTATATTTCACCCCTTTAAAGGACTATATTTCATATGAAAAGAGAGATTTACTCATATCATAGACCTGGCTGTAGTGGCATTATTCAAATAATACTTTATTCCAGTATTAATCCCATTGGGTGACACTGGGCCACATTTCTTCATGGCACATCCCAACACAGGAGCAGACTATTCCTGACTTAACCAAAACTTCCCACAGCCTGGTCCTGGGAGAAGAGGAAAACCTTTCTATATGGCAGCATTCAAAAATGCCTTTTTCCAAGAGCACTCCTCTCCCATTTACTCAGGGGCTTGAAGAGACTTTTACAAACATTAATAATGTGGGACGGACACAATGCCACAAGACTGGTATTGCAGAAGGAGAATTGTCCCAGACACACTCAGGGAATTTCCCAGTTTTTACAACCTCCCAGTTTTATCCCTGGTTTGGGAGTACTGGAGTAAAAGTACAAGGCTCGTACTTTTGCTGAGACTATTCTCAGAAGAGTGTTTTGATCTGACTTGCATCCCTTCATTTAGGGAGTTAAGTGACATTTTTAGAATTTCTTCCTAAAATTTCACAAGTCAGTGAATGCAATTTTACGTATGAGCTTGGACACTTGTTTCCTGAATTTTGCTGACTTGGGTCCAGAAGCTTTTTTCACTCTCTTCTTTCAGCCTGAATTAAGTCATTGCATTGAAAAGCTTTATAGAAGACTGAGAGAAAAGAAAGACTTCTCAGTTTCATGTAACAGAAAATGCCAAATGCTTCTCAAATGGATGTTCTAATCCAAGCAGACTGTTTCCAGATAAGAACACCACACACACAAAAAAAGAGCACATTTAAAAACTGATGACAAGGATCCCAGGGGGCTCAAATTCCTGGAAGATGCCTTGTCAGCTTCAGGACTATGACCAAATGAATTAATGAAGACAACCCTTCCTTTAAGTTGTAAAGCAGCAGATTTAAAGACTCTTCCAATGGAGAGGGAGTATATGAAATCTGCAGTGGTCCCAGCTCACCACTCCTAATTACAACGTTATAAACTGAGAGGTCCTTGACCTTTGAGCTGGAAGATCTCTGAAGATGTAAGACTTTGGATGTACAGTACTGACAGAGGTCCTCCTCTGGGTGATAGTGTTAAAGTTTTAAAGGTAAAAAGTCACACTCTTATGTGTGGATAAGAGTGGATATCTATTACAAAAATATACATAAATGTTTATTTAGAGTTTGACTGCCTGAAGTAAATTTGTTCTACAAAGGAAAAGTTTATTTCATTCAACTGCCAGTGCTGGGGAAGACCTGAATGTATTGTTTCATTCACTACTGGAAGTTTTCCAGACCAATTCTATTCTTTGCTGTACTTGGGCAAAATATTCAGAATTTTGCCCATCATTGTGTCAGTAGAACAAAACATGAAATAACACTGCAGACACTCTTTAGTTGTTGAGTATCTCAGCAACACAAACATTAAAGCAGAACCCACATGTCCAAGGGCCTCCATAGCACTTCTTATTTAAGATGGCAAACTGGTGCATGGAAAATCTTAGCCTAAGGGTCAGTGTCAAAGAGATGAATAATTCCATTAAATCAACAGAGCTGCGCTGGCTTGCAAAAAATCTGATTTATCTCAATATGTTTAGAATAGATACCACTAATCATCTCAGGGCATCACTGCAGCAGGAGGAACAAAGCTGTGGCTCATTTTACCACCTCAGTTCATAGAGGGAAGGGTCAAATGCCAAACTGGTCTGCTAGATCTGAGACAGTGCAAGCCCATCACAACAAAAACTATGCAGGCCTGATTTACTTTGAGTTAGAGGGCAGAATAATCATGGATTATTCAGAGCCAGTTTTCAGGAAGGGTCTTATAGGTCTGGCGGATCTCACACTGGTGTGTGTAGCCAAACTGACAGTCACAGTCATACAGAGGTGTAGCAAAATCCTTATTATTGGAGTAGTTCAATTAAATATTCAGATTAAATGTAATTAGGTTATGAAAAAAAAAAATAGATCTTCCCTCATCTGACTGAAGATTTCCAGTCATTCTCTAAAATACAACTGCCTCCAAGTAATCAAGACAAAGTGCTGTGCAGATGGGCTAAATACTGGGCAGACTGGTGGTCTATTGCTTTTGAAAGATATTACAGGAAAAAAGATCAGAAGTGAAATTAGTTTAAACATTTCTTGTTAGCTGAGATTCAACAGAACTATTTTCCATCTATTTTTTAAATAAGTATTTAGAACTGAGTCCAAATGGAAAGAGACATTAAAATCCTGGACACAAACCTCTTCTCAGAGCAGCCTGGTGATTAGATCTGTGACTTCAGATCTGGGCTCATAGCACATGAACATATGAGAGTACTCAGGTTCTCTCCTTCCAGAAGAAGACTCTCATCCCCAGCTGTCAGACACTCTGTAACATCATGGTTTGAGGATTCCCAAGTGGCTCTGTTTGGACAGACCCTTTAAAGCTCATTGCTCCATGGGGATAGAGGGAATCACACCTGAGTGAAGGGCAAGAGGTGGGCTCTAACTCCTGTCAGGGAGAGTATTCAGCTATCAGTAAAAAGTGGAAAATCTTTGAGACTCAACATCCCATTCAACTTTAATTCCTTGTTTCCTCACCTATCCCCTCAGTTTACTGGTCCCAGTTGCCTGACACTCTGCAGGCACTGTATAGGAGGTTGAACCTGGGAGTCTGTTGCCTGCTGGACAGAAGGGCACAGGCAAAAATTAGGTGCTGAAGCCCTCAGTGAGTTCCTTAATAACTCCTACTGTTCCTGAGATTCATCTCTTTGAAGAGAATTGCACAAGGCCTCTTTACCCCCTAAGTGATATTTCAGTGTTCCAGAGATCTTTGTTATCCCCCTAAACTAAATTAATTTTTATTTTATAGGAGTCAAACAGTCTCTTAGGGTCTCTTGATTATATATTCTCGTTCTAATTTCAGTCTTTAATCTGAATAAACACATTAGAAAAACACAGACACAATTAACTTAATCATAAATTCAGATGGATTGTTTATTATCTGTCTACTTAATGTGCTTATGATTGCAGCAGTTAAACATGATAATGTTGTCTTCTCTCACATATAAATGAATACACACAGCACAGAAATATGCCCAGGAAGAAAAACTTCTCCCTGAATACATCAGTGGGCTCCAGATACAGAGAAGTAGATGCTGTGCTCTACACTCACTGCTGTGCTGCACAGAAAAGCAAACATTGCCATGATATTGTTGAGACATGAAAGAACTGATTACTGACAGATTATGTTCCTCTTGCTGAAATATGTCTACAAACAGCTTCAAATGAAAGAAGATGCTACTGCAGCAGAGATGCAACTAGGAAGACTCTTTGCTTATATCCCTGCACCTGCAATTTAAAGGAAATGTAGATTTTGGGTAAATAAGACCACTTGAGTTCTTCCGAGTAAGATACAGGTCAAATCAGTGTCTTCCAACTGAAGAAAACTCAGACATCAGATATAGAGAACTTTCTGCTTTGTGATCTTTGTAAATACAGTAGCCTTAAATAGAAGCTAAACCCTTTTAGCACCAAAAATTGTGTTTAGTTACATGCCCATGGCAACTAAAACTTGAGCCAAAATGCTTTCATGTATCCACAAATGCTTGGATGCCAGAATTTAAATTGGAATATGATTCTTCCTGTTCCTACAGCATATTGAACATGAATAATTATTTCAAGCATGCATCCAAGTTAAGTTGGTGATTATTACTCAGACTTCTCTGTCACTAGACTAGTTTTTCAATAACCACACCATGATGAAGTTTTATTTGCTTTCAGAATACTCAAATTTTAACTAAATTTGAAAGTCACTGCACTTTTCCCCCTCAAACATGAAGCACTGGAAATTCTACACTATGAAAGTTCACAGGCAAAGGGGAAGAAGAGGGAAGATAAAAGAATGGAAGCTCCAAAGTCAATTTAAGTCTCTTCAGTTTCACTTTCTCAACAGTTTCCCTCATCTATAAATACTAAAAAACCAAAATTTTTTTTTTAAAGGAAAAGGAGTTGCTGGTTAATTTTGAAGCCCTGAAGTCCATGCTTATTTTCCAAGAGTGGGTAAAACAATATGAGAGATGATGAGATTAGGGGAAGAAAGCCAAGAGAATCATAGGGACAGCAATTATGGCACCTGGTAGTCATTCTGGCTAGATGACGTGGTGATCAAATTTATTGTCAGCAGATATTTTAAGTGCTTACTATTTAAATAATACTATTGCTATTATAAAACAAGGCATATAAAATCTAGCATAAAGTATTTGAACTTTATCCAATTCAGCTTCCAGCTAAACATTTTTTTTTTCTTTTCCTAGTTAATGATTTAAATAAATAAATAAATAAATAAATAAACATCCCATGAGCTTTAGGAAGATATTCACTGCACTCACACTCTTGGTCCCCAACTTAATGATCAGATCTATCAGAAATTACGATCAATGAGCAAAGAAATTACAAACAGCAATGGAAGCCTCCCCAGCTCTGGCTTGGAGGGAGTTACCAATATTGGTAGAAGGATAGTACAGTCCCATGCCTTGAAATTTTTTCATGAAAAATAAATAAAATATAAAAAACTCAGCAGTGGTTTTTACAGTATGACACAGCAGTATTACTTGCATTAGGCCAATTTACCACTTATGATAGCAGTAATAGCACTAAAAGCCAATAAAAGCGGTCTGTTCGTTCAGAGATTGGCTTTTATGGCTTATTCTAAATATTATCAAGTGAATCAAAAGCTGTCATTATAGTGTCTAAAAAGCCTTCGTACCTTGTAAGCAAACAGTGTGACTTTGACAAATAATCATTAATATGCCTGTGTGAGACCAGGGCTAAAAGAGAAAGAAAAAGGAAAACCCAATATTTCACTTTACATAAATCATTAAGATCATTACAGTTAAATTTCACATAGAATAAAACAGATTTATATGTAAAATGCCACAGTTCTCCCAAGTTGGGTTTTTTTATCTCTGTACATTTTCATAAAATGAGAACTTGTCAGAACACTTAGCAATGGGTGATTGGACTACAACGATGCATCCTCACCAGCTCTGAGAAAACAAATCCTGCAGGAGTCTAGGCAGTGTCGTTTGGGCCACATCTAACCTAATCTTCCCTTGACTCTCATCTTGACTGCCAAAAATTTCTTCTCCTTGTTCTCCTGCTGATGAACCTTACAGGGGTGGTCTCTCAGGGTCATCCCTTCCATGACCAGATATCCCTGGGCTGGCTCTACAACGCCCTCATCTCTTGCTGGATTCCCTTGAGCAGGCATTGCCTGGGCTGCCTAGAGTCAGGGAGGAAGAGGGATGAGGTGGAAACACAGCAGGAGCTTCAGGACACCACGTGGGATGGGACATCACAGGTGGGAAGGGTGAGCACAGCACCACGTAAGAGTGTAGGTATTGGAAAAGCTGGGCATGGATTGTACAGGAGTTTGGCTATATAGCCCAGACTTTCCTCAATTAAAGAAAAACTGCTCATACATAAACTAATTAAACTAATAACTGGAGTTAATAAAATAGCAGTGAAATCTTAGCTGTGCACACACCACATGCCCCTTCTGCTCACAGAATGGTTTGTCAGTGCAATGCCAGCAAGAGCATTTGGGAGCCCCAGTTATGCTGAGCCCCTTACAAGGACCCTGCCCTTAGGTCTGCAGGGCACAGCCCTTCCCCAGCCTCCAAGCCACCCTCAGGGACCTCTTAACCACTCTGGCAGACATCAGGCTTCAGGCATGAGACCATGGCCAAGAGCCTGGGACAAGCTAAGAGCCCTGGCCAGTCATGGCCACCTGTTGAGTGGCCTTGGCTGCAAGGCTTGAGCAGCTGGCTCAAGCATTCCTGCTCCCACAGGTAGTGCTGTGCCTCTGGGAGGTATTTTTGCCCACTCTATTTACAGTTTTGGGGGCCCCCAGGGATGGCCAGCTGGCACTGACAGCGTTATGTGATCCACTGTCCAGCTGCATGGAGCACGTGGACAAGCAGGAGCATGGGGAGCTGCTCTGCCAGGGGAATTATCCCCCAAACACACCCTTCAACAGCCACGTGTGTTTTGCAGGCAATTTATGAGAGCAGAAAACCAACAGACCTCCCATTCCAAGCTTCTAATTTCTTTGGCTGGATTTTTTTTTTTTTTTTCCCCCATGAAGAACTTTCCAGAAACACTACATTAAAAGTGAGTTAGAAAGATGCCATGTAAAAACTGGTACTCCAGGTTTTGCCTAAGGTCTCCTAAACCATGGTAGGAAACCTGTTAGGATTTATTGCCTGCTTATGTTTATCCAAGAAGAGATGTATTATAACTTTTAAATCTACACCAAGTAGAGCTGCTTCCCTAAAAACCTACCCATTGAGTTATGGGTTTGATTGTTTCAACCCAAAAAATTGAAAAAGCAGCTAAGAGCTGCTTATCTACTTAGAGTCAATATTTTGGGATGGAAGTGACCTTGAAAAGACCATCTTGTTCGCACCCCCTGCCTGTAATGGGCACATTACAAAGATAAAAGAAGCTTAGTCTATCTGAACCTCGTATTTCAGGCAGAGTCCAACAACTACCAAGGTCTGTCCCAGACCCAAACCCCAAATTAAACATCTGCGTTCCTATGCCCAGGCTTAGGTGGTTCACCAGAGGGTCAGCCACGAAGACCTAAAGAACACAAGCTGCTCACTGAAATTAATAATGTCAGTGTTCCTCTCCCAGTATTTTGCAGTGCTGATTCCAGTCTCCAGCATTACCATAAAATGGGAGAAAAAGATTTTGCTGCTCAAAGATTTGAGTGGTTCGGTCTGTTTGTTTTTCAGGCCATGGGTCTGCAATGCATGCATTCATCACACAGTTTTTCTGTATTATTTTTCCCAAGGCTTCAATCCCCCCATACTTTAGCCCCACCTTCATTTCTGTCACACTGAAGTTCTCTATTACTGCTGAAGAAAATCAGAGCACAGGACACTGCAGGTTGCTGTGCAACCCAAAAAACCCAGGCACATGCTGACAAAATGAAAACATCAGATACAATTCCTTAGGCCAAGATTTCAAGAGCAAAGTCACAAGGATTACTCATATCCCTGAAGTTAGGCCTGTTGCTGAATCTGCTTCTGATAGAAAACGAAGAATGCCTTGGTTTTGATTAGAGGCCACATCTTGGCTATGGTGTTGCCCTGTTTCTAATTGTTGGTGTAGTCAAGAAACTCTATCCTTCCACTTGAGACCACCTGGAGAAATACATTCCACACCCCACCCCCCTAAACTTCTCCCAGGAGCCCAAAACTTGGCATTAATATAATACATATTTTCAATTTTCTCCCCACTAATGAGATGCATTGATATTTTTACCTGCTTGTACTGTATTTTGTTAATGGGAAATGTTTCAAACACTGTGTGGTAATGGGATATGGGATTATATATTTATTAATCTCAAGAGCACTGTGTAGACCATACCAATAAGTTACAAGCAAACTGGCAGCAGAGGGTTTGAGTTCTGTCAGGGAAACTCCTCCAAGCCTTGCCTGTTGGGCAGCATTTGGTTCTGCTTTAAAACTTTATGCTTGGGTCAACTGTGATGCAAACAGGCTGCCCTGACCCCTCTGCCCTGGGTCAGTCATGCAACAGCCAGGGTGACCTGCTGGCTCAAGGAGATGCACTTTGCAGCTGATCACTATGGTTTGTTGCATAGTACAGAAAACTTCATTATATGCAGAGAAAACAGGAAGAAAAAAAAAAAAAAAAAAAAAAGTGTTAGTCATGGTGTGTTTCCACTGACAGAAAAACTGGAGATTGTGTTTCTACACAGTGAGGTCTAAATCTATCTGTGTGTGAGTTTACACCAGATGCTGCAGTCAAACACACCCTCCAACTTCTCTCCTGTCCCAGTAGGTCAGCCTAGAATTCTCAGTTTAGTGGCTTTTACAGAATTAAAGACATTTGCTGCACAACTGAAAGACTGTCACTTGAAGATGAAGCCTGATTCACCTCCTGACAGAAAATTAGAGAAAGTTTGATGGATTTGCCCTCTGTAATATTCAAGTTTGTGTGCAGCAAGAAAAGGAAATAAAAACTAATGGAAAGAGACATTTCCTCTAGGATCAAACCTAAATTCTCCTAATAATGCATTCCTAGATTTTACTCAGAAGAAACAGTTGTGAGGTTCAAATGATTCACAAAGTCCAGCTCTGCTCAGGCACCTTGCTTTCCCTTATGAGGTAAAAAAACCTGACAAATTTTTACTTTTCATTTGAGGGTCTCAAATCCTTTTCAGCATTTAACCACTAAAGCAGGCTATTTGCTCTACGAAGGTGATTAATGGGAGTGGAGGTGAAGCAATTACTCAGAAGTGTGATTACTTTAGGTCTATGTAATACTTAGATATTCTAAGTATCCACCTTTATGGGTAGCTGAGACCCTTGACTGCAGTTTCCAGTGCCCAGCACCTCTTAATGAAAATGAGAGTTCTCATGAAGTCCTATGACTCTTAAAAAAAGAAATTAAAAAAGAAAAAGGTTGCAACACCTGCTTTTCTGGCCTGTGATAACCTTGTTGGTGCAATAACAGCCTGTTCAAAATATTACATTTCATTTTATCAGCTCTGAACTGAAGCTCTAGAATTGGTTTTAAAACTAAATTTTCACTCCAGAAAAGAAACATTTTTGAGCTTTGTACATAAATTTTAAGAGGCCTTGTTACAGGACTGGTCACTCTGGCCTCCTTCTCCCATCAGTGTTCCCACTGGAATGCAGGTTTTGTTAAAAATTAGATCTGAATCCTCTAAATACCCCCAAATCCTGGATTCTCTTGGACTGCCAGGGAAGAGAGAGCAGTCACCATTAGCCAGGTACAACACTGGAGTTTTTGGCATGGCTCTTGCCTTGCAATGTATGTAAATTTACACTACAGTTATTTAAGCAGCTGATTTTAAACTGCTTTCTTCATCTACATTGCCCATAATGTACATTATAAAAATCCTTATTTTCACTCTGGTGAAGGCTGCCTAAACTCCAGCTGGATGAAGACTCTATTTGCTTTGTCTAAACAGTGCAAGCTCTCCCATATTCAATGACTACTGGAATTATTGTGTGATCTTTTCAGATTCTAATGCATATTAATTTGTAATATACAAAACCCTTCAATAAATAATTGTGCAGACTGAATAAAAAAGCAATTTAAACTTTTTCCCCCCCTAACTGGAGACACTTTTTACAAATAGTTCTTTTAAGTAGTCTTAATAGTATCTCTTTAATATTGCCATTAAAATTCACCAGAGTTCAAGAGCAGAGCAAATTTACATCTGTTAAAATAATGGAATTGACACTGATATTACATCATTGCTATTTTAAATAATCATTCTTCATAATTCTAACCTACTTGCTTTAAGTTGCAAATAAAGGGCTTGTTCCTACTTTCATCAAAGTCGATGGCAAAAGTCCCTTTTGGCTTTCAGGGAGCAGCACCTAGATTTAGAGACAGGGCTCTCTGCTGATGTGTTGGGGTTTGCTGCGTTCACTAGTGCAGCAAAGAATAAATCCCTCTGAAAGAAAAATTACCGAGGAGGGTTCTGTGAGCTCCAGACAGAGAGGATAATTGGGCTAGTCTGTTCCCAAAAATCACAGAGCTCCATAGACTACTCTGAATTCCAAGGTAGTTACAGTTCTTTTGCTTATTTTCACAAGAAAGCAACATTTTATGGAGGGCATTTTTGCCATTTTAGTGCAATTTTGTGGTTTCCCTTCCTTAAAATTTTGGGAGAGATTGTTTGAAAAGAAGCATGATGACAATTCTCACAAATTCACCTTCTCTTGGGAGAACATTAGAACTTTCACTGAAATTACATAAGTGTTCTATGAACAATTCAAACTGATCCTAAAGGAATTAAAAATATACACCATACACAGCTGGAAAGCCACCTAGAAGGTGAATCAACACAGTTCTTTCCCTGATGACAGCAGAAAGTGAAGCAAGGATTTTTAAGAAATATAGAAGATAAAGGCTGTAGCTGACACTATTTAAAACTGGAGGAAAAATAGACTTTTCATTATCCATTTAGCACTCAAATGAACTCAGTTTTGTACCTGACTTTACCTGAACTGCTTTTGTGTTCTTCAGAAAAAAAATAAATCCGTGTCCACGTTGCAGCTTATCATCTGTAAAATCACCATAATTCAGCTGTCTGTGTAGACCTCAAATTTTCAGGGACAGAAACGTTTCACCTGTATCTGCATTGAGCTTTTAGTGTGACAGATTTCTGGCCATGGCAGAAATCACCAGTCACTCGAGCAACTTTGTGCTAATGCACCACTGAAATATGCTGAACATTTACAGGACAATAACCACCAGCTGAGTCTTAACCATAATTTTGCACTGCAGTAACGGGGCTGTTACATGTTATCTGGGAAACCAGAGAACTTTATTAGCACTGTCATAAAAGCTAAGGCAGAACCAACCCCTTGTCCTAGCACCACTGACACTGCCTATTATAAATAAGATATCCATCAAGCATACTTAGATCCTAACTGAAATGGCAATTGCCTTGAGTGTCTTTAAAGGTAATTTGATTTAAAAGAAAATCACATGAGAGAACAAAATGTGACCCTTTACTGTGAAGAAAAGCATAAGTAAGCAGCACCACCAAGACCAGGAGGAAACAAATTATTCCAGCAATATCAAGTTTTGAAGAATCTGCAGTACTGACTTCCTTACTCCACTTGGAATTACTTACCTGTTATATAACTTCCCACTTTCACAGTGGGACACCTGCCCTCATGCTCATTTGGAGAAAAGAATGAAACATAGGTTGAATGTTAGGGAAATATTTTCCAAGCAAGGATGATTAGGCAATGCTCTGCCCTAGGAAGTGTTTCAGGCACTGTCACTTAATGATGTTTAAGGAGAAATGAAAGGGAAAACACCTAAGGGTTTAGCCCACAGACATTTTCATGCCAAGAAGGCTGGGTCTAGCTCAACTGAGATCCTTTGCATCTGCATGATCTGTAATTCTTTTTGGCACTATTCCTCAAATTTAAAATATTTCATCATTCCCCCATGCCAGCGACCCTAACACAAGATGATGTCTGGTGCAACCCAGACTTCAGGATAGTCCTGAACCACACAGCAAACCAGGGAAGAGCAAACTAAATGTGTTACAAATATGGCTTTTGGAAGAAACTTATTTACTTTGTGGCATTCCAACCATACTAATAGGAGCAAACACACATCAGACATGGAAGACCAGCTGTTGCCACAAATCTTCACCACTGGAAGGAGGAATATCCAAATATGCCTATTTCTAATTAAGCCTATATTATACAGACTATTTTTATATTATAAATGCACATTCTAGATTCTTCATTCCAGCACTATTCTCTTCCAACACTAAAACCTGCTTATCTGAAGAATTCACGTAGCTGCAAAAATTTTCATTGGAAGAAATATGTTCTCATATCATCTATTTTTGGCTTTCCATGCTGTGACAACAGAGGCTGGCCTGGTGTTTCTATATCTGAACATTTCTCAGGTAGCAGAAGAGCTGCCGCAGATTGCCTGGCACCTGCTCGAGGATGAGGTGAACAGAAAGCAAAGCAAAAGTATTTTTATTTCATCAAGAACGTTTTGGCCAAGCCATATTTGTAGAAGATAAAAACTGAGGAAAGTGTAAACTGATGAAGAATGAAATCTTTTAATATTTTGGGAGCATGAAATGGTGAAATCAGAGTTCAGAACTAGAGCAGGTTTAAGATGCAGTGGCAGGTGCTGGGGAGAAATATCTTTTTCAGGATAAGTGTTTTCAAGACCTGGTAGTTACATTTTGGTAGTTCTAATCTTCTTTAAACAACGTTATTTCTGAGAAGGCAATATAAAAAATATGGAACACAAATGCCAATAGAAACCTATTGCAAGTATGAAACATCAGCAACAAGCCTATGGCTGCTGAGTTAGGGAAAAAAACCCAATGTACTTAGATACATTGTCTTTTGCTAATATACTTTTTGAATATCTGACTTTTTTTAATAGAGCAGCTATTAAGAGAAACTAATTATGATTTTATTTTTAAGGGCCTGGATTCTCTCTTACATGTATCATTCTAACTCAGGATAAAGGCCATTCAAGCAAATGAGATGAGGTTGGTGTGAACGAGTTTAAATGATCACACAAAAGCCTCAAGATATTTATGGATAGAATGAGTCATTCCTGTTCTGGTTGGATGATTGCATCAGTGGAGAATTAGTCTATCATCATGCAGGGCTTGAGCCTCCTTACTCTTATATCTCCATACATCAGGAAACACTGGGTGAAGGTAGTCAGAATTTCAGTACCCTAAAACCATCAGGTTGGTAGAACTGAGCCCACAGCCCCAATTCCACACAATAGTTGTGCACTGACTCTAAAGAAGCTGCCCCATCTAAATCAGGAGATCATCTGTTCCTTCTTCTTTAATCTCTTTACCTAAAGTAACTTATCAAAGTTTAGTAAGAACTGTTTATCATTTAAAATGTGAAGTAACTGTGATCAAAGAACATTCTTTTTCTAGCAACACGTTCAAAAAAGTAGCTTTTTTTCCATCAGTCTCCAGCAACATGTCTACAAAGGAGACATTAAATAGATAACACAAGCTGAACTACTCAGACTGCCTTTTTTTTTTTTTTTTTTTTTTTACACTAAATGCAGATCTGTGAGACATCTTCGGCAATCCATGTCTTGGAGTATTTTGCAATGATTTTTGGGCAAAAAGTAAAACAACTATGCCAGAACCAACAGGATTTTTGCCATTTTAGGCACACACCAGGTTTGGTGGTGCTAGAACAACATGTTTCCCATCCATCTTATCTCTAAGAACAAGCAGTGCCAGCTATTCAAGAGAAGTGTTGTGGTGGGCTGCTGTGACTATCTAGAATACATGATGAGAGAAAGAAATGGTTGGAATATCTCCAGCACCTGTTGGAGTTCCCAAGAAGTTTTTTTCCTCACAGTAATGACTTTTAGGCTAATTAGAGGCAGAGAACCAAAATGGCAAATTCCCCAGACACCAGGTGTTTACTGGAAAAATCTCTTCCCCAGCCAGACACCATCCCTGCTCTCAGTGGATTCCACGAGCCTCTCCCCTACCATACAGGAGGTGTTCTTCCTCCCCAGGATGTCTGTGCACTTCTCACTTTGGAGAATTGGGAAGGCTTAAAATCACCTTCAAGGTGGAGGAAACCAAGTCTGGATGTTGCTTGGATCTGTCTCAGCAGCCCCAGGAACTGGCTGAGAACCAGAGCAAGGATTTTCGTGCTCTAGGCAACCAGAGCATCGTGTCTTGCTGCTCTCCTGTCCCTGCCCAGCCAAAAGTCCACCACAAACATGGAGAACTGGATTTAAATAATTCCTAGTGCAGTTTTAATTCCTACTATTCCACCTTTTTTCTCGAGGTATTTAAGCATCAAGCATTGCAATTTTTCATATTCATATTGATGTTATATTTTGCTGGTACCTTCTAGTGTTTGTCTGCATTAAGTGGTGTTTTTTCTCTTTTCCTACAAATAAGAGATATCTGAGCCACAACATAACTTTTGGGCAGCTCTATTCATATCTAAAGCCTGAGGTATTTGGGAGGGCGAAAAAAAAAAAAAAAAAGAAGATTATGTATTTATTCAGAAACTAAATGAGATTAATAATTTTGAAAGCAATTTACAAATAGCAATCAGCCACTGCAATGAAGGTCAAAAGAAAAAGGACACATTAGCAATTGAATCTCTTCCCTTCCTTTAAAGTTTTAATGCTGCATACCTGTTAATAATGGAAAATATTCTTCTTCAAGAGTAGCATTTTCAAAAATTGGTAGGATCCTTTTGCTAATTCTAATCTTCTTTTAATAAAATAATTTGCTAAAAAGGATTATAAAAAAGCATGAAAATGAAATGCCAATGAAAACGTACTGCCTATACAATAAATAGTTAATGTATTTTCTAAATGAATGATTTAAAATAGCTATTAAAGTAAAGAGAATGAGCTTATGTTTCTAGTAATGACTTCTCTGCCTCAGAATGAAATCTGTAAATCCCTGATTGCAATTTCACATCCCAAAAGAACAAGCAGTCCTGGGACCGATGCTTATTGCCTTCATCATTAATACTAGCACACTACATATGTGATTTTTATATCACTGGTTTGAATATTTAGATTTATACTTCTGTATGCTTTATATTTTAAATCCCACACAACCATTCTGTCACAAAAATAAAGCTCTCCTTCAACAAGGCTTTTTTGTATGTACATGCATACATGTATACACAGACTTTCAGTGTAACTACAATTTTATTCATAAGAGTGCATAATGATTCAGGCTGTGATTGTTAATAAAAATGCATTTCTAACCATCAAATTTGAGTCTATTATTCTAAGTTAATTGCATTTGCCCTAAAGAGACTTGCGACTTGCTGTCAGCCTATTTGTGTCAGTTCCATTTTATTCATCAGTCAATCTTGTCTCCTCTTTTTTCACATCCCATATATTGATCAAATAGATTTGTTAGCATGCCTCTGCAGCTTTAAAAAAGTTTTTGTTATTTATTAGGTTTATTTGATTACTATATTAGTGGAGTGTTATCTTAATTGTTATTTCAATAGAAAATAAATGCCCTTTGATAGTCCCACAAGATTCCCATTAAATATAATCCATATAACAAGTTAGTGGATGAAATGAATGCAGTAAGAAAATAAACACATTAAGCCTATTTTAAAAGGTGGTATTAATCTGCAGCTGTATTGTACTTGATCTAAAAGACAGAAATGGAAATAAGTACAGTGTAAAACAATTTTGATAAACATCAGTGCCGTATCATTGCATATTATGCTGTGTATAAAATACCTTAACAAAAAGATGTGTGTTATAAAATAAACTGAGGTCGTATCTGGAAGAATGGGGTTTGTGGTTATGTGTGAAATTGAACTGTATTAAATATGGCTTTTGACACTAAAAATTAGGCTAAAGAGGCAGTAAGCAAAGGGAGGTGGAAGTGCTGTTATATGGGACAAATTTTTGGTAGGGAGAGAAAAATAGGAAACCAGCTTTCAAGAAAGAATTTTTTGCAGAAACAAAGTAAGCATGTATGCAGGCAGCTTCTTCCTCCACAAAGGTATGATATACTGTTTAGTGAAATAAAGAAGAGTTGAGCTAGATTAATATTTTGAAACAGCATCTTGTACACATCAGTCACTCAGTTTTGGTAATGAAGTCACAATACCAAAATTTTTACCTCAATCTTATTGCAGGGGAAGGTGATGCAACCAGTTTTCCCTTATGAATGCCTCAGAAACCTGTCTCTCATATCTTCATTATCAGCAAGGTTACATAACCCTGGCTCCTTGCCTAACCTTAAATCTGGGATCTGCCCAGCTGGTACCTGAACATGCATAGTGTCAGAAATACCATCTAATTTTAAAATATATGAGAAGTCCATATGTTTTAAGATAGCTACTCAAGATATAGAAGGATTGATTTAATAAAAATTTTAGGAAACAAAATCTACTGCTTTACCTGTATCAAAGTACATTGACTGAACTCATTACTTCCTGAAACTGAGATGAAGAACCTTATGAAAAGCTGAGTTTCTGTCATTTCTTTGGCCAGGATTAGTCAATCATCTGACTTCAGAGAAGTTTGGATTCTGGTCTGGATAATTATCTGTAGCCAACTGCAGGGGGAAGGGATGAGAGTAGGGACAAAACCAGACTTCCAAAAAAGCAATTTTTTTCCTAGCTTAAACTCTTCAGTCAAGGTGACATGACTTGCAGCAGGCTGGGCTTGTCTTTCATTGATTTCTGTAGGAGTTTAGGCAAGACTGAACACCTATCCTACCTATAAGGAAGAGCTGAATTGATAAACACCACCCTAAGGGGGACCTCTCTCATTAGAGCAGGAGCATTTTTAAGTGCCTCTACCTGGCTGAGGATGCTTGAAAAATCCAATTCCCAGACTGTTTTTCATCTGGAACCTCTTTATCGGTATTTCATACTAAACTACCATGCTAAATCTTCAGATGCCCTAAAAAAAGCCCTCAAATTTGCAGTCGTCCTAGAGCTGTTAGCAACACTCCTGTGATTCAGAAGCACACAGTGTGATGATAGTTTCAAGCTAAACTGTTATGACCAGCTAGTATGGAATATAAACAGGAACAGATGAGAAGAATACAGCCTCAACATTTGAGACAACAAAGAAAGAGTGAAATGATTGCTACATAAAAGACATTTCAAAGACCTCCCAGAAAAGCAGGCATAAAAATCCCCAATAAAAAGGCTCAGCAAGAAAACTGTCACACCCCCTAATCCTCAGCAGACTCTAACAAGATGTTCGCATGAGCCAGAGATTGTCTCCTTCCCCAGAAGACAAAAGGCACAGAAATCAATACTGTCTAGCATAGGATTAGGAGGCAAGAGATAGATAAAAAGGATTCCTTAACCTTACAATTAGAAACCCCAAGTCTCCAGCCAAAAAGATAATCAGAAACAGACTGCAAACCTGTGTCACAATAATTGCTGCATCTTTTACTCTTTGAAAACTGATATTTTCAGAAGATTTTTTTATAATTTATTGCCACCCCAAGAAAGGTTTTGATGGCCACTTAGCTACAGACAACTGCTGTGACCAAACCACAATTCAGCACACATGGCAATGGAATTATTTCCCAGTCTTTATGTCTTAACCACCTCCAACCAAGCAAAAATTATATTACCAATGCTTGTACCAACCTCCCAGTAAATTGTACCACTAAAAGCAAAATGATATGTAATGCACTACTTCTAACAAATGATCAGCTTACTGTGCCCTGAACCAAACACTTACACAGATTCTTCATGCCAAACCTGGCATAAGCATGTGCTCTGATTAAAAAGGAAACAACTTAGTTGTTATAACAAGCGTCTTTAGCTTTATTTGGTATTACTAATGCTTTTAAACAGAAGGCAGGGTACTGGCAAGAGTAAAAAACAGACTTGAAGGGGGAGGAAACCTGCAGGCTGGAAAGAAGCTGCAGTCTCTGAAGTCCGACCCTCCTGCTGTAGATAACGAGTGACCATAAGCTGTGAGAGCTGGAGAAGTTTGCTGCATAGAAATTTCAGACTCTTTCTTCTGAAGCTCAGCAAGGCAACAACAAGATATTGACAATGACATTTACAAAGCCTGTATCAGCTTACAGCAATGATTTCAGCACAAAATCATATATGCTTAGGTGCTGTATGTTCCCACTTTACAGGGGTTAAATAGCACAAGCACTCATTGAGGGACAGTCAGAGTTCAAGTAGTCAGTACATCCAATGTTTCAAGACTTTCCTGGTCTTCCTGGTGCCATCAGGACAGGAAAAGTCAAATAATCTCTTTTTTTCTCCAAGTGCAAAACACTTGCAAACCATCACTCCATGCTCCTGTGATCCTACTGTCTAATGAACCTTAAATTTTCTGCCTCAAGCTAACTTTCCACAGGCTTGTTCTGTGCAAGTTAGACACTACCTCAGAGCTGCCTCATGTTCTGTGGCAGATGAAATAATCCCTGTAAGTAAACTACTTGAAACCACTTAGAAAGAGGTTGGCAGAGATGCAACTTAAACCATTGTCATTTGTCATGGAAAGACAAACAAATCACCCTTCCCAGAAGAATCGTGACTCAAAATAAACACATGGAAAGAGGCATGATTTTCTGTTCCCTTTTTAGCAAGCTCAAAGATAGCATAAAGCTTGTCTTACACATTCTTGGAGAATAAAAAGGAGAAACCATATCTACAGATTTCGAAGTAAATTTTCTGGATCTCAACCCAGATGGGAATAAGCAATTCCCTCATTCCACCCCCAAAGGCTGCAGCCAGCAGTGTACCAGACAGAGCAACCCAGGCTGTGAATCAAACAGGGTGGGAGCAGAGGGCAGTGTGGTCTGCACAGTGGCAGAAGCAAATTAATCCCTCCTCAGACACACAGCTCCCCAGGGACTCCATGTCTTGCTTGTGGCAAAGTGTCACAGACTCACAAGCTTTTGCCTGCAAGCACACTTGTCCCCAAGCCACAAGAAGCTTCACTGCTGTCCAGCTATGCTGGAATTGAGTCTGAGAATAAGACCATGACACCCTGCTTGTTAGCTGAAAGTTATTTCCAGATAACATTTTCCTCATTTGATAACAAAGCAAGCTACAAAGTTAGCACTATTAGAAGCACAACTTGAAACACTATTTGTATTCAGATCAAGATTTACCAAAGAAACTGCAAAACATTATTTTAGTGACCTCTGTGTGGCACAAAATTCCCATATCCATCAGGATAGCAGTGCCACCCAAGTATTCAGTAATTTAGAGAAGAAATGCATCTTCCCCTCCAAACAGAGACAAAATGCACAGTGCTGCTGACATCACCAAGTTTCCAGCTTTGCCAGTTAGAGATTTTGAGTGTCTCAGAGGCTATGGTGGTGAAAGGCAGTGCAAAAAGCCTAAAATACCTAAAAAGGTAGGAAGCACTGCTATGCTGAAACAGAGAAACAAAGATGGGTAAACTTGAACTTTCAACATATCTTAAACACATAGTTCAGATAATTAGACTACAGTTATGCTTAACAACTTATTCCACTACCTTCCAAAGTCCAGCATCTTTATCTGTACCATTGGTAGCAGCAGGGATGTGATGAAATGTACAGTGCATTACCAGTGGTTGCCTCAGTTGTGATCATTTTAATAAAGGTTTTCCATAATTAGGATTTTCTTTTTGGTGTAGGAATCAGGTAGAGCACTTGATATGGTTTGCCCTGCAGCCAAACATTTTTATCACCTTTAATTGGTCATTAGGATGGTCCCTCATGGATCAAGGCAGACTCATTTCACTGGTCAGGTGCATAAAGAAAACTCAGATGAGGGCTACCAAAAAAAGACAGCAAAAGACAAAGTTTACTCACTCAGAAACTCAGGGTTCAGTGCTGCATCAGTGAATCAGGATCCTCAAACAGTCTCTGCTCTTTTGGGTAAAACAAGTTGTGTTGACTGTATGAAAATTGCTGTGTTGCCTGGAGAAAACACAGAATTATGGAATCACTTTGTTGGGAAAACACCTCCAAGATCATCTCAGTGAGAGGCTACAGGACATTTACTAAAGGGAAAAGGTATCTCCCAACTTCTATTGGGAGCTATTTTTAACACACTTGTGAAGTCAATTAGGGGACATAGCTTGATTTTTATCTTTTCTCTGATAACAGTACAGCTTTGAGGAGTTCACAAAACACCCATGTGGGATAACAAAGGCACATCACCAGCTAGGGAGCTTTTCCTGCTCAGTGAAACTTTATTTTCCCATTATTTTCTCAAACTGGGCAGCCCTTTAGAAGCTCAGGTAAACCCTTCACCTTCTCAGTCCCTTCTCCCTACAGCAGATAGGGCATAGCATCACATTTCAGTAGCACCTTCCATGAAAAAAATTAGCTCAATAAGTCTAATTTTATTGGGAGCTGAAAGCAACACTTTTCCTTAAAATTTTTCATCTGTTTTAGCCTTCAGCACATCTTTAAATTGAGATTGTTTTTTTGCATTAATGATGCTAAAGAAACATTTTTAATTTTACTCAAAACATCAGAACAAGCACAAAAGTGCTGTGCCTAAAAGCTTTAGAGCATGAGAACAAGCTTTTAAACTCACCACCATTTTCTTATGAAAATTGAGTAAGAACCCCAAAAAGGCTATAAGTACTCACAAAAAGGCTGCTTATTCTCATTTGCAGGATCTAAGGGGATTACTTTGATATCAGGCAACCCTTAAGCTGCCTCCTTTGCAGAGCTACTACTTGTGCACATTACCTGGAGAGCTGCCATGATGTTGCTTGCCCCCTTTCCTCTATTTATCTACTAAAGGAGAAGAAAGGCCTGTGGCTCTCTCCCCTCCCAGCTGAGGATGTTTTCCTAACTGAGGCTTCTCATACCAATGAACACCATCTGAAAGCCTTTAGAATGGGGGGATATGCCAATTTATCTGCTTTCTGCCCACCCACTCCAGAAGTGGGTAATGCTTTTCTGCTCCAATTGCTTCTGGAAATGGCATTTGGAGCATCCCAGCTGGAGCCAACACAAGAGACCTTTCCAATTTTGGCAGTGGCCCTCAGCAGTGTTCACCATGACCATTAATTGGGGTGTTGCTGATTAAACCAGTACACCAGGCTGGGCAGCACCCACAGGCTGGGCTCTTCCAGTAGCAATGAATTGGCTGTGTTAGAAACCACATCATCCCAAAATTTTAAAAAGAACCATGGCCCCATTGGGAATAAGCACCCATTTTGTTGCAATTAAAAAACCTACACCTAATGGATTAAGTATCTCATGAGTGCCTAGAAGACAGCTGGGAGGGGGCTTTTGACAAAGGCATGAAGTGATAGATAAGGGGAAATGGCTTAAATCTGAAGAAGTGTAGGTTTAGACTTGATATTAGGGGGAAATATTTTACTGTGAAGACAGCAAGATGCTGACACTGGTTACCCAGAGAAGTTGTGGATGTCCCATCCCTGGAAATGCTCAAGACCAGGCTGGATGGAGCTCTGAGAAGCCTTGTCTGGTTTGTTCCTGCCCATGGCAGGGGGTTGGAATAGTATGATCTTTAAGGTCCCCTCTAACCCAAACCATTCCATGATTGTATTTGCAGTGGAAACACATGATGCAAACTTTCTCTGCTACTTAGAGGACACTGATGAGGCTTTGGTAGGCAAGGTCAAGATGTTCAACTGCTCTGATAAATCACGAGGAGGTGATTTATCATCCTGTGCAACTCAAGTCATTCAGATGGTACTTTTGGCATCTCCCCACCCCCAGTCCTGCTTTTGTTCTGTCAGTCTGAAGAGAACAGCTCGTGTGATGTAATTTCAAATGGAGCTTTTTTAAAGCTTTCACTCAGGAAAAGCTTCGGGAGCTCTGGGGGTATAGCTTAGCTCAGAGAAACAGAAAGAAAGCAAGTTTGCATTGACAGCTTGATCCCAGAGAGAGGTGGCTGCCTGCTTGTCTAACAGGTCCTCTGGGTCTGGATGAGGCAGAGACAGAGGAGCAGTCATATTAAGTGAATGTGTGCTGCCAATGTTAAAGGAACAATTACCATTATTCTGCATAGTTCACTGTTTGCTACTGCTATTTCCTTCAATAAAACCTCTTTTCACTTGCCAATTGGAGCTTGTCATGTAACAATATTTCTTATGCACAATACACATACTAAAATGCCCCTGTGTTTTTAATACATTTATAGTTGTTAACAATAGCAGTATAGCGACAGAAAAAAAGTACTTGCTTTGAATACAGAACAGATTGGAAAAAAGAACAAACCAGTGGCCCTGCTCTGAAGGATTAATGGGGGTTAGATTTTGCCTAATCTGTGTTAAAATGGTGACATCTCTTCCATTTCTTTGACACCCACTTCTTCCTCTCAGGCTCTGGGTTTCAACCTCCTCACTTGGAAGGGGTTGTACACCTGAGCCTTATGCAAAACTTCAGTGATGGTTTTGATGTCAGGGGGTGTTGAGGAGAGCGTTGGGCTCCCACCTGTCCCTGTGCAGCCCCGAGGGGGATGGACAAGGGCTGCCACTCCTGTGGCCTTGGCAAGCCCAGCCTGCTGAAGGTTGCCCAACAGCCCTTCAATCCTTGTGCAGACTGCACAGACAGGTGGCAGCTGTGCTACAGCAACACCTGAAACTGGTGCTCACTGCCCACATCAGACTGACAAAACTCCTTGTAAATGCAGCTCCTGGTGAAGCAGGACAAACAGACAGCTTTGGGGAGACTGGCACTTCCCATTTTCCAGGGCTGTGGAGCTCCACAGCTCTCCTCCAAGAGCTCACACAATGGAGACATTGTGCTGCTGCTGCACTTGCCAGCATCACAAAACCAGGTGGAAATGACCACAGTGAAGGTGCCACAGTGAGAAGAAATTAAATGTTTGCACTTCTGAGCAGGCTGAACCTCATATTTCATGCACCCAAAAGAACAAGCAGCTGTTTGGAAACCTTTGTAGCAAAATCATGAAGGAAACTTTCTTCTGCCATAAGATTCGTGTTTTCTAAGAACACTATTTCCTTCAGAACAAGTTAATATACACAGGAAAAGACATCTTGAGTGTTCCTGACTCTCCTACACTATCCAGGAATAGTGATAGACTGCGAGTTTAAACACATTCTTCCACTGCACAGTGAGAGAAGTGTGTCTAATGCTGTGAGCAGAACACTTACCATGTTTGCCTTTGCCAGAGCTGCCAAGACTACGCTGTTTTAAGAGTACTTATTACATGCATAAGGAACAGTGGATGTCATCTGTCTGCCCCCAGAATAGATGTTCTGCATCTTCAGTGCAGGGGGAAAAAGGGTTTGTGGAAAGGTGCATAGCATGGTACATCTGCTTCAGATATTGCTAATTGCTTTGTCTGTGGCTTTTTCTGAGGAAAAGAGTGAAGAAATCCAAAGAAGGCCACCATATTGGAGCCTGATCTCAGCTCCTGGAATTGTTTTCTTTGACATCTGGTGATACAGGATCAAGCCCTAGAGAAGATAAATAAGTACTTTTCCAGCATGGTCCAGCACAGCCTGTTCTGCAACATCTGGGGAGGTGCTCAGATGGCAATAAGATTAATAATGTTTATTACAGAGTGCAAGCCCAGCTCCCAGTTGTGTTCCAGCATGGCATGCAGGCAAGAGAGAAACAAATGGAAGTGTTTGCAAGGAAAGTCTCATAGAAGACATAAGACTCTCACAGATTGCCACTCACCATTGGGTTCAAATCAAAGAAAAGCTTTTATACCTTTTAGAAGACATGAAGGGTTGTAGTCATATATTATCCTGTGTCAATTTACCACCAGTAGAGCTCTAAGGACTATCTGTGAAAAATGCTGTGATTTGCAGCTCTATTTCACAGTGTTTAAAATGTTTGGATTTATTTTAAGAATATATATGGGTTTGATGGTGTTAATATATGTGGGTTTGTTGGTGTTTCCCCCCACCAAATGAAAATGCTGACAATCTTGGAGCAGCTCTGGCATTAATGCTGTGCAAGGATATCTTTGTGACCATAACTGTGTGTAATGCCTGCTTTGGGAATAAACTCTTGGCACATAACTTCAGTCTCATTCAGAAAGCAGCACAGTTGTCAAGGACCTTGGGACATGAAAGGAAGACACTGTGCTATCTTTTCATTGGAAAGTTCACAGATTCTGCCTAGAGATCCCTCTGATATTTTCATTTTTCAATACATAGTGCTTACCAAAAATAAACCTGAGAATTTTAAGTGCTTTCCAAATTTAATGACACAGAGTTTTACATGGAAAAAAATCTTTTGTAATAAAACCAGCATTTTCTGTTTTATATTACCTATAAATTTCCCCAGCTAAAGAGTGGGCAATTACACAAGGATGTCCATGGGTGAGACCTACCTTTAGTTACTGTGCCAGCATATTAAATAAAGCCCTGTCCGCTTCTGGGTACTCAGCTCAGGTTAGGATTTTGTTTCTGAAACTTTATCATATTGGCAGACAACCTTAACCTCATTGTAGGGTGAATCATTAACCATGAGAGGAAGGAAGAGATGCAGAAGTGGCATCGAGGCAACAACAATAAAAATTGTAAAGTTTGATTTTTTCCTGCTTTGAAAACAACAAGGTCAATTCAGATGAGACAATACATCAAACCCTCTAGTTTCACTCTGTGCAGTAAGGAATAAAGAAATTTGAGGGGTTTTGAGTTAGTCCTGCAAAACAACAAGAAGCTGTCCTTTAGCACTGGGCTGGATCTGCCCCAGCACACACTGAAGGGTGCACAGCTGTAGCCCACACCCAGCCCCGTGGGTTTCAGGGATTACTTTGCCTGTTGACCAGCTGATGTTTGTTTCTGCTGCAATTAACATTTGATACCAAAGCTGTGAGGTTCCTGTGAAAATTCAAGTGATTTATCTCAGGCTGTGACAAGGAGAGATAGACAGGAAGGGCTCTGGGCAGGCCCTGCAAACCAGGCAGTGAACACACTGTGAATTTTGCTATTGTGGTCATTAAGGGCATGAATTATGTCCAGCCTTTGACACAGATGATGATGTCTGATGCAACAGGGACTTTGGACGTAGCCCATAAAAACCGTTTCATAAATTGCTCGGTCCCCCTTCTTGCACAGTCGTTACAACTCCAAGGTGCAAAAGAACAGCATAAAATTCACACTGATCCCTTCAATTCTTTTTTAAACATCCTTAAATCCAGCCCTTTTTTTTTTTTTTTCTGCTATACATCTTACTTTTTATAGTTAAAAGTAATTTTAAAGCAAAAAAGAACATAAACAATATACACTGACTCTTGACACTCCATTGCTTTTTTAAACTAGAATAATAAAAATTTGCAAATGAACAAAAGAGTGGGAGGAAGATATCTGATTTACAATGTTTTTGAGATAAAGAACACTATAAAAAAAGATCAATGTGAATAATAAAGCATTGTTAACTGAGTCATGACATTTCTATTCTCAGTGAAGATTTGAACAGTAGAGCTCTGCAAATGAGCACCTTGTGCCATTTTCAAAGTGGGAGGAAGACATATAATTATAATTTTTAAAGTGAAGAGAATTTTTAAAAAAAATCTCTGTGAAAAAGTTTATTGAAAAACATATCGACATATCAATATGACATAAATTACTTTAATTTTATTAAACTGGGAGGGGGGAAAACCTCTTTTTGAAGACTGGCTGCAGAAAGCATTCCTTGAAAAGAATTTTCTTTATTAAAAACTCTTTGCTAAGATGAAACAGCACTGAATGTCAGCACTACCGTATATTTATTCTGTAACTCTTCCAACAGCCGAGATCTATAAAAGAAACGTATTTTCAAAACAGTTTTAACCTCCATTGTCTTGATCATTCGTATTAACATTTTTCATGTCACCTATTGAAATCCCTTAAAGGAACCTTTTATTCAGTCAAAATTAATGGAGCCATTTTCTTAAACAGCCTCCAAAAAGTAAAAAGGACGTAATGTTGTGCATTTTATTTGACATACGTTTTCTGCCATTTCACTTATTTGTGTGATGAGAGCAATACTTCATATTTATGCTATCAAATCTGCAGAGAAAAGTGATTTTGAGAGAGAAGAAAACCAACTCTGCTCTTGCTGTGTGAGCAATTTAAATCCACAGTGAAAATACAACATTGATCAGATTACTCCAATTGAGTCATTTAGTGCTTTGGCATTCCTGAAGTTAGGGCCCAGCTGTGAAATCATAGTTGGGGCCAAACATTGCTGTTAGGTGAGTGCACATGGCTCCCATTTTCTTCAAAGGGAATGACACACATGGCCAATATTTAGCTTTCACCTCTTCCATTCTTTAGCTAGCAAAGCCAGAACCAGTGGAGTATATGCAGGCAATTTAACAGAATTAAGAATACAATCAAGATTTTCCAGGACTTACTAGTGATTTGGGATATATAATTCAATACACATCAAAACACAGATGCTCAGCATATTCTGAAAACCAGGCCATCTCGAATGACTTGCTTTAAGCAGGTAAAATCATAAATTACTCTGAGTATTTTGGCCATTGGATCCTAACAAACTGAGTATAGTATACCTCTTCAAAATTATAAACTCCAAGTTCTGGCTTGGCTGGGATGCCTGGGAGAATTACAACATCCCAACCCATTTTTGTTCCTGCCATTACCACTTGAACACAGTGCAGGTGCCCTTCTGCAGCAGGTGATCCCTAGGGAAAATCCAGGTCCTGGCTCTGCAGGTCCCCTGGGATGCACTGAGCTGCTGGGATGGCCCACAAAACCTCAGAGCTTAAGTGCCATGGAGAGAAAAAAGGATGAATCCCAAAAATCTAGCTGCCCCATGCTGCATGCAGATCTTTGTTTCAACTCAAGGTCAAGTGGAAAACTTTTCTACCATCCTTGCTGACTCTCCTCTTCACTTTCTCCTGACTCCATCTGTTCCTCACCCATCTCCTTCGTTCCGCACTCGCCTCCCTCTTCTTCCTGTGTCCATCTGTTCCCTCCTTCCTCGACACAAGTTGGGGAAGGGAAGTAAATTCAGTCATTCACTGAACAGATTTCAAGATGAACCCCCTCCCTCTCCAGTTCTAACTTCATTCATCACGGTAAAAATTATAATGAATAGAAATGTTGAAGGTGAAAATTTATTAGGGATTGTGTTGCTTTCTTATAAGAAAAGCAGTTAAAGCGGCATATAAACATTGGCTTCATTCATTTTTTCTTAATATATGGTATAATTAGTGAGAAATATTAGTGGAAGTGCTTGCTATGCAGTCCATCAACACATGCCTGTCAGAGCTTAGGATCTGGGCCAAAAGTTTTTGCCAGTCCTGTGATAGATTTACAATAAGCCTATAGAAGGCTTTACAGTTAGCTAGGTCACTAATTCATGAAGTTAAAACGTATGCAATGAGGTCAAAAATTCACTATTGATAAAATAGCCCCTCCCGGGATTGCACCATTAGCTTTGTTACTGCAACAGCAAAACAAAGTAAACCCAAAGCTCCCGTGAATTACCAGTCCATCATCGTAAATCAGCAGTGAAACACTTGCATGAGTTCATGATGTCATCTGAAGCCCGGGATATATTTATAGCCTTGTGTACTATTTCCTGTTTCCTTATGACAAAAATAAACAGTCTCCAAATCCCCTGCATCCTTCTGCCTGAGCTCAGCAGAATGTAATGGGCACGAATCCCTGAAAGCCCCCGTGATGTATTGGTCTGGAGCAGCTCCCTTCTGAAGGGCCACGGCACCCACCTCCCTCCAGCCTCTCCCATCTGGGTCACAGCAGCTCCCATGGGCTTGGCTCCATCTGCTGCCCTCGCTGCTGGGATAGTCCCACACCCCCTCTACTTTGCCTCCCTGATACTCAGAGAAGGAAAGAAGATTTAAGTCTTAGGCATGGAACAGCCAGGCAGGCACATCCGAGGTGGAGGAGCACAGCATTGCCTGTGTGGGCTGCCACCACAGGGAGGGACATTGGGCATCTTGTCCACCAAGACTGCCAAGTCATGAAGGTTGAAGTTTGGGCTTAAATGTCCTCTCTCCTCCATTGCTGATGATTTGGGATCCTCATCTAAGGTTTCTGCAGTGTTTGGGCATGGATGATTGCCTACATTTTATCTCAGATCTCCCAGCTCTCGAGTTTTCTGTACCTACCTGAATTTCAGTGTTTGCTGGTGATCCTCTTCACCTCTTCTTGGGTGAAGCTTTCTCTCTTGGCAGCTTGTTTCATCTTTTGCTTCCTTTCCTGAAACAAGACAGAGGGTAACACAAACAGCACACCATGCCGTGTAACCTCCCTCTGCAAGGAAGTGCATTTGCTTCTGTTTGACCTCAGAGCAACAGCTCCTAAGTCAATGACTGTCACTAAGCGGCTGAGGGTGATGGCTGTGCCAAACCACTTTTATTTGACACTTATCCCTCTTCAATTTTGTTTTCTTCTCTCCACCAAGACCGTCGCACCAGCTCCCTGCCTCTACTGGCCCTCCCTGGGGTGACACCGAGCAGTGAGGACCACCCAGGTAAGCTCCTGGCCCCATGCATGCAGAAATACTCCCTCCCTGGCAGACCATTATACCTTAAACCATGAAGAAAAAGTGTTTTGTTTTTCAGTTCTTGCTTTTCTGAAGCATTGCTGTCAAACCCTGAGGTTTGGGTTTCATCGTTCTATGAGTCCTTTCAAACCAAGTGAGTTCAGATCAAGCCTTCTTCTGTACAAGTTTTCATCCATCAGGTCTGATGTAGCTCTGCCTGTGTCAAACGGGACTGAATGGACATGGCACACAGCTCTTCCAGTGATGAGCATGTGATACATTGAACAGACAGGTAGGGACAGCAGGGCAGGGAATAAGGAATGGCAGAGAGATCAGCTGGGCATTCCCTTGGTGCTTTGGCTGCACTGATACACCAGCATGCCTCAGGGGAAAATTTAAAAGTTACAGGTCCTAAACTGCTACAGTTTTCCACACAGTTTAGCATTAACCCTTGGGAATCCTTGCTAGAGGGGCATGAGGCAAAGGGCCACTGCCAGGATGGATTTGGAGCAAATTCCACCATTAAGTAAAGCCACAGACTCCCTGGTCTTGGCTTGTAACATGTGGATAAGCCCTAGGAGTGTCAGAGATCAATTCTCCTTCTCCTCCCCTCCTAAACAGTTGCTCCAAGAGCTGCTTTGGATTACCTGCATTGTTGCAGTCCCTGTTCAGCAGAAAAGAGCACCTCTTAAACCCTCTGTCCTTTATCAAAAATACACTTAGAGCCCTCCTCTGCCTCTACACTAAATCTACTTTCAGAAGCATGCAGGGAAACTGAAGATTCCTCTTCTCCAGGACTGGAAGATGCTGGTTTGTGCCTAAAGCCAGAAGAGAAATAGAGGTCAGGGGACATACTGCAAATGCCAGTCTTGGTATCACTGCTCCTCCCCATTAACCAGAGGGATCTGGGGCTGGTATCAGTAGAAAGTAAGTGATTTACTTTGTGCTTTCATGAATTTAGACACTGTAGTCAGCCATCTGAATCTCCTAACTCCAGAAAGAAAAAGAAAAAAGAAATTCCATGTGAGTATCGAGACTATCTTTAATACAAACATGGGTGAACGATCCCAGTCTTCTACTGCAACAGCCAAGCCAGTCCCATCTTCCCCATGTGAGGAAGAAAGTTGCTACTTCATACTATTTAAAAATGGCACATTGTGGGGGTGTACCTTTAGCAGCCTCTGCCTAACAGTCTAACACTGAATAATCTGAGATGTCTTCATCATGATACACTTATTTTTCCCTTTAAGTTCACTTCAGTTGTTGATTTCTATATGTTAAAAACACAGACATATGTGGACATCTGAAGCTGAGTACAGGCTCTTAAGAGTAGCATAGTTTGACCCTCTTCCCATCTCTAATTGTAATTTAGGGGTTTTTTATATTCTCATTTAACAGTAATCATAAATAGTATCAGTGGTATGTAATATGTTTTTAAAGCCTATTTGGCTACATCTATTTGCTCCAAACTCTCAACCTACTACTGTTTCATCCAGCAACAAACTGCAATAGGGAAAAAAAAAGTGCTAACCACCTTTTTTTTTTTTTTTTTCTGCTGGTCTAGCACAATCTTTATTTCTTCAGACAGTTTGTGCAAACATTAAATTGATAAAAGACATAATGTAGATGGACCCACAACTGAACTGAAGGTAATTGCATAAAAATGAAATGGAGACCTATAATTGTACACTGCTTTAGCCTCTCCTGCAGTGTTTTCTGGAAGCAAGGATCTCGCTTGTCATAGCAAGTTGCTTGTTACAGTGATTGCATGAAGACTTGATCTAGCTGTACAAGACAAGTATAACATTACTGAAAGGGAGCTTTTCAAACTAAGAGTCTGACACTAAAATGTACTGTATTTTCCAAGATGTAGTGTGCTTTAACAAACAGAAGAGTCCCTGAGTGACAGCTTTTGTTACCCTTTTGTTTGATGGTGCTGTATTGAAAAATTCAGGTTATGTCTATGCCTTTCTATTTCTGGTTTTGATTTCTCTTCAACAGCACTTCAAGAATAAAAATTGACTCAAAGTATGAATAGTAGAAGTCGGTGGATACAGTAAATGTTAGTCTGGCATTTACTGATTACTTCTGTCAGACTTTTTTTCAGTCTCGCTTCTTGAATGCTTAAATGCATTCAGTGGGCCATTGTATTGTTGAAGAATTGGGGAACTTGACAAATATATCATTAATTAAAACATATCTAGTTTAGATTTTTTGGGCAGATTTTGAAAGTGGAAAATAATAGTTATTCTTACCTAAGCCTTTTGATCTGACCTCTGTGTGTCCAAAGACTCAGCCTGGGTGTAGCTCTCAGTGTGAACAAACAGGACCCATTTGTAATATTGGCACCTGAATAACAAGAAGGGCTGGTGTCTTTTGGACTCAAAAAACAATTGTTATCCAAGAAATCCAATAAATAAGAAACATTTTGCTTCTTCCTGAGCTCTGCTGCTTTAATCAGCACAACTTTTCCTGGAGATGGTTTGTTATTGAATGAAAGTGCAAGCAAACTCTTGGAATGTCATTGATCTATAAACACTGGAAAACAGTCATAACTGGACATGTAAGGACATCCACAGTACCTGAGTTTTCACATTCTGGAGTGATGAGGCTGGCCAAGTCAGAGAAGGGGAAAAAAAGCCCAACTTTGTATTTGATTACTCTGAGGGGAAAACCATCAAAACTCATCACAGATGGGCAAACCCAGACATGCATAGCCCCAGATGCTGATTTCCTGTGAAAAGGTACAACCTCAGGGGAGAACTGCTGTGCTTTGCCCTGCTGGGTCACACCCAGTGGAGCCACTGCCTCTCCTGCCCTTCCCACCTCGCCTGTGGCTTTCCTTCATCATAGAGATCACAAAACCTGACAGTTAGAGGTTTCCTCTCTCTGTGCCACTGCTCTCATAGTGCCTCCACCCCATCGTTCACTCTCTGCCCAAGGCCAACTGAATACTCCTCAGGACAGGGAATTTCACATTTCTGTCACAGTAGACTTTGTTGTCATTACGACTTAAAAATACAGACAATACCTCTGCCAACACACAGTGTTAAAGTAGTGATTTAAAATAAAAATTATAGCCTAGGTTTTATGCTTATTTTATCCCAAGATCTTACTCTACTAACCTCTACCCAGCTTTTCTGCTTCTACATATTTCACTAGGTAAAAATGATCTAAAATGTCATGAAACCTGACTACAAGCAGAAATTTAAATGAATTGCTCACTCATTCTGTAAAGTAAATTGATAGAAATTATAGAAATCATAGAAAAATTAGCCTGGAAGGGACTCCAGAATCACCTTGCTTGGCCTCTGTCAGAAACCCACAGTAAGAGCAGGTTGCTGGGGTCCATGCCCAGCTGAGCTCTTCACACAACCACAGCCTTGCTGCAGTCTGCTCTGCTGCTTTACACATCCCATGATGAGGAATTCATTCCCTGGGCAGTTCCAGTTGCCTTTTCTGAAGCTTCTGACAGTGCCCTCTCCTCATTTTCCATCAGTGTACTGCTGATGCAGTTGATGAGATGAGTTGATGCAGATGAGACACTGGGGTCTGGCTTCTCCCTGGCTCTGGAGGGGAACAAAGCTTCCAGAACTGTTCTTTGCCTTCTCCTCCAGGCCAACCAAAGCCAGCTCCCCCAGCCTCTGCTCACACAGAAATTCTTCCAGACCTCTCACCACTTCAGTGGCCTTCACTAGACTTGAACTAGATACCACTGAACTCTCAAATCCTTGCTTCCCCTTCTTCAAGCCTCATGGTTCTACTTGTTTTTCACTTACCCTGCAACCCATCCATCCCATCCACATTTCCTCCTCTCAGCTGCAAGGATACAGGGGGAGCAGCTGCAGTCTCATCAAGGTTTCATTCGCTGTCAGCCTTCCCTTGGCTTTTCTTTAACATGTGTCAGAAGTCAAAGGTACCTAAAAACCAAGAGATATGCAGGGCCTCGCTTCAGGCTCTTTGCAGCCAAGTGCAGACAAACCACTTTAGAGCACTTACTGTTCCTCTCAGAAAGTAGCATTTGCAAAACTGAGGTGTTTGTAAAGATTGATTTTCTGTATATAGCTCAAGAGCAAGCATATCACAAGATTTAAGTGAGATAAAAAGTGAGGCTGTGCTTGATGTGAGGTGCAGGAGTTAATCAGCTGTAGATAAGAACTGATGAGGTTTTATCATCTCCACCATGGAGAGAATGACTGTTTTTTGGCCACTTGATCACTTCAGAGAGTGAGTGAAACTATATATCAACCTGTGTTTATCTGTTCCTGAGAAGTTCTTCAAGAATAAATTGAACTCAGAACTCGTCTTAACCTTTCCCCTAGTTGGGGCTTAAAAGTAAGCTCTCCCTCTGGTTTTTGAGCTGCCTCTCTGGCACGCTGACAGCATGTGAAGTATCCCATCTCCTAGCTGACTTCCAGGCCAACAATGCAAGTGGGGATGAAGTTATGAAACAAGGAATCTGGATGCTAAACAGAGACCATCTGGCTGTCTTTGCTACAAGATTATGAGCCACGGTGAGCTGGCACATCTGCATCCAGGTACTGCCTACGTGCACATTGTTGGCTGTTAATTTAGGGAAACAAAGATGCAGCTGAAAGATAACAGGATAATTGTTTTGCCTTCTTTTATGTCACAAATTGAAGTTAGGATATCAAACTCGAAATAGATGTCAACTGAGGCAATAGCTCTGTTTTCTTTCCAAACCTGATCCCACCCACTAGAAGTGAATTATTACTTAGCCTCTAAGTCCTCTGGGTTTAAGAGAAAACCTTAGAAGGCAAGTTCACAAATACCTTTACTATGAATAAACCTCTGCAAAGAGACTGAAATCATTAGGTAAGAAGGGTTAGGCCATGGAAGTAAACAACTGTAGGTTTGAAAATTCTGCATGTGTTATTCTTTCAGATCTCTGCCTTGGTATCACAGTCTTTTTTTTTTTTTTTTTTCCTAATCCCACCAGATAACCAGCTTACAAATGAAAAACACACAGATGAAAAGCCTATGAAAGGTATTGTTATGAGTTCTGTCGCAGAATTCAGCATCACAGACGCTTCATCAAAGGGTACCAAAAATGAGAAGAAATTGTCAGATGCAAGCAGATCATCCATTGCTTCCCTGGAGAAATGCAGAGAATTCACTTACATTGAAGATGATGCATCAGTACATCAGAGAGACAGTGACGGTATGTTTTATAAAACAGATCACATTTGAGCTGATTCCTAAATAATGCCCACTGCAAAAGAACTATGTATAACCAACTCGAAATTAAATGTTGAACAGGAGGTTCAAGAACATTGCCAAAAGCAATGTTAAGTTGCCCTGCAGACATTTGTGTGATAGATGAGAATTTCTAGAAGATGATCTTAAATTGTCAGTGATACTAAAGTCATAGAAGAGGAGCTTAGAGCCTATTGTGCCACAGAGCATTTGTACTTCAGTAATGAGTGTTTGCACAGAGGCACCAGTGTCAGTATCAGATAAATCTATTCCTGGTTATTCCAGTGGATGTTAAAAAAAGGCTCTGTGAAGTATTTTTGAAGTTTCTTTTGAGTGCCTTTTGCAATAATGGATTAGTGTGTTATATCCAATGGAGCTGGGATCTGTCGTGCATATCATTTAGCAATTCCTAAATTAAGCATTTCTAAATACAGATCAACTCAATAAAGTGCCCTGTTCTCCAGGAATCATTAACATCTCCATTGTGTCACAGATCCTTACAAAAGGGATGTCTCTGATACATCTATTGGAATGCATTTAATTTCAAGAAAGGATCTGAAGTATTTATTTTATTCAGGGGACATGTCCTCATGTCCAGACACTCCCTGTTTTTGAGTTTGTGGACTATCTCAACCACTACTGGCACATAGGTGTGTACCATGTGATGCAAATAACAGATTTCATTCTCCTTAAAAAAGCTAAACGTGAAGGAAATTAACAACAAAAATCTCCCCAATCTGTGCTTAATTAATAATGTTAAGGGCTGGATAGAAGCCAAGAAAACCAAAGGAAGACAGATTTGTGGTTGTCACTGCATACTCAGCTCACTCCACTCTGACAACTTACTGCTTATTCCACATACATGAGACCAAATCCTGTTTGCTGGTGCATGGAGAACCTCTGAAAGCAGAGCAATAGATGAGGAAATTGGTGATTATTTTGTTCCCTGTCCTCAGACAAGAGAAAATACACCACTCATAGGTCTCACCAAGGATGACCAGAAAGGCTTCAGTAAGCTTTGGACCAAGGCTGTTCAGAGCATCATCTGTGTGAGCAGATGCCACCAAACAAGAGCAGGAAAACTTAGAGATGAGGCATGCTAGAAAAATTATTATAAATTCTTCTTTTGTGCTAATTAATCTACTAATGTAGAGAATGAGAGCTGAGGTCATTGTTCTCACTGAGATAAACGCAGTAATGTCGTTTGGCAAACAGCAGGGAAAACAGAGGGGAAAACAAGAGATTGCATCTTCTTTTATGCAGTTTGTGGCTAATTTATTTTCAAATATATAAAGGAATGCATAGGAATGGATGTCTAATTGCTAATATCTATTATTTATATACATTACCCCACTTAAAACAGGACCAAAAAGCCTCACACATGCAGATTTTTTGAAATGTGTTACATCCATTATCACAGTTCATGGTGTGTGCTCTGATGGGAATTTAAAAGCATCTTTACTGCACATCACAGAATCTGTGCTGAAACATTACTTTATTATTAAAATCTTGTGCTTTTTGTGTGCTCTCTTTCCTGGATGAAGCCCTAAGAATCATATCTATTCTTTCCAGATTACATAAGCACCATTATGGTTAACACATTCAGGGGAAAAAAAACTCTGTTATTAAAAAATGGATCTTTGGAGAGGAAGGAAAAAAAATTGCCAAATCCTTAATTAAGACATAATTTTGAATTCTGTCTCTCACATCTATGTATAGGAAAGAAATTTCATAAACATAAGAGATCTAAAAAGAATAGTCTTAATTACACCAAGGACTACTGGATAAAATGATTACATTTTCTACAGTGTAAATTTCATACAATTAAATGCAGTGGTGCCACCTTATTAAATGTTTCAATTTTATAATTATTTCAGTTCATTTAGCTAGAAAAAAATATAAGCATGAATTGACTAAGTATCACCAAAATCTAGTCATTCTTATTTGACAGAACTGACTCAGAAGTTAGTTGTGCTTGTCTGAACCTAAATAGATCTTGACATATTTAAATAAGTATTAAAATTGATAACATTGGTGATGATATGCCACTTAGAAGTTGAGTCATATGCTATTTGTTCTTGCTACCTGCTTTAACTGCCTTTTTAATAAAGAAGCTGGAATGATTTTTTTTTTTAATTTTGTTTTTCGTCAAGAAAGCTTTCTAAAAAAAAAAAAGAAAAGCATAATTCTGGAAACTTCCTGGCAGTGAACTTAATGTTACGTGAGCTAGAAAATGCCACAACAGAACCAATGCAGTTGAATGAGTTCACAGTTAGTCATCCTAGGGCAAGAAATGTGGTTATAACCATATGCTTTCCTGAAAGAACCAATGAAAAGACATTCATATTGTTGAAGGCATTTTTCCTTTCCAAAAACAAGAAGGAAAAAAAAAAAAAAAAAAAAAGAGGAAAGGTCTGGGTTTGTGCTCCAACTGGATTCACACAGTTGGAATCTCACACCTGCTGTGCCTGAGCAGCCTCCCCAGATGCTGGAGGCTGAGGGGTGCAGAGTTAATTAGTTGATTTTGGGAGGGCACAAACATAGCACAGAGTTTTAGTCATGGTGACCAAGTTTTCAGGAATATTCACTGGCTCCAGACACACATCCTACATAATCTATTTTCCAAACTTTTGTCTCCTTTGAAAAATTGACATTTGTGAATGAAAAGGTGAGAACCCCATTTGATGGGGAGTTGGCAGGACCCTGAGCTGAGCCTTGGCCACCACACTCCCCTCTCTGAATGCTCTTCTCCAGACCTGCTCTCCCTCTGTCCTTGGTAGTTTTTAAACATTTTTAGTGCACACTCTTATGAAAATGAAAATAAATTCTAGTGTCACCTGTGCTGGTGTCATGGTTTAATCCCAGGCAGCAACTCAGCCCCAAACAACCCCTCACTCATTGCCCCACTGCAGAATGGGGGTACCAGAAGGCTGAAAGGAAGAAAACTCATGGGATGAGATAAATATAGCTTAATAAGACAGAGAAGGAAGAAAAAAAAAATAATAATTAGAATATACAGAACAAGGGATACACATTGCAATTGCTCACTACTCACCAGCTGATACCAAGTCAGTTATCTGAGCAGAAACCCCTGCTCATTTTCTCCCTAATTTATATTGATGCCATATGATCTGGAATATCCTTCTAGCCAGCTGGGGTCAGCTGTCCTGGCTGTGTCCCTTCCCAGCTTCTTGTGCCTCTCCAGCCTCCTTGCTGTCCAGGCATGGGAAGAAAAATTTGGTTTAAAGGGCTTGTTCTTCTGGATTTCACTGCCACAGAATATCTCCATTCAAATTCTTTTCATACAGCTGCTGTTTTTCCAAAGAAAATAAAATAAAAAATAAACTTTTCACTTGTCTTTATGGAAGTAGTTATCATCAGTGTATTTTTAGCCCACTCCTCTCAATTCTGTGTAGCCACACTGGCCTAAACCTTGGTAATCTCAGCTCACGCTTGTTCTCATGTCTCCCTGCTTTTCCTTTCTCTTAGATGAATGTGCAACACTTATCCTGGCCTGCTTGTTCTGCCAATTTTGGGACTTTCTTATAATGCTGCCTGATACCTGTGAACATTGGCTGACAGATACCTGTTGTCCATCCAATAGATATTACCAGACCTCTGACGAAGACCACGGCAACAACGACTGCAACTGTGACTGTGACATTGATTGCAGCCTCTTTGAGTCCTGCCACGAGACTGGGGAGTGCCTGGAACTCGCCATGGAGATCTCAGAAGTCTGCTATCGCTAGTAGCAAAATTATTGACAAAATTCCTCAAAACTACCTGACAGATTACAAAGATTATTTTTTTTTTCCTAATATTAATCATAACCAGAGGTTTTGCCAATGAGGACTGTGTGCGCCTTGTTGCTCCCTCCCTGGAGGTCTCTATGTCTGTACCATTCTGGTGGCATGATATCACAAACTGCTGAAACTAATAAAGGACAAAAATGGGTCTTCTCTGCCATAGATGACAACAGAATTCCTAAGTGCCAAGTGTGCTCGCTGCTTTACCCACTGTCAATCCAAGCTTTTATAAACCCTTAATTGCTTTAAGCACTGATTTCCCCATTCATAAACACAGAACAAATTAGGACATTATTTTAGGATTGATATATATATATATATTAGTTCATCTTCCTAATGGATTCATACCTAAACATGTATTGTTGGTTATTATAAATAATTTATGATATAGCATCATTTTATAATTAAAAATTTATTTATTCAATCTCTTAAAACACTCTTATATGCCCAGTATAGGTAGAAAAAAATTTCAATGAATTAGGAACCATGCTACTGGTAATTACAGCAAATGTCACTAAAAATCTCCAGTGAATTTTGTGGAGGAAGCATTTTCACAGGGTAGTGCAATTCAACAGTGTATTAATGTGCCTGGCCCATGGTTATGTAATAACAGGTTATGCCTATTGTTCATTAGTTATAGGAAAAGGTTCCTTAAGTGTAATTAGCCTAAATGGGAATTGACTTCACACTTCCAGAGGAGAATTACCCAGTGAATAGCCAGCAACTCCTTTGCTTGATTTTCACTGGTAAGACTTCTGCAAAAAACAGAATATTGCCACCTATTCTAGTGCAAACAGGCATCTCCACCTTTGCACAAAAGATTACAAAATGACAGTATCTATCTTGGTTGTGCTTTCAAACTCACTCTGTCTCTTTTCTGATGGCAGGTCTGATTAATAAAGAGGAAATACATGTTGCACATTACACATATGACAACAAAAGTATGTAAATTCAGCTGCCTGAGGGTACAGAACACAGGTATTAAGCAAGAGGAAAATACAGGAGTTGTTTGCTCACATTAGGTATTTATAGTCAGTGTTTGCTTTGAATAAGCTCTAGAATTTCTTCCAAAACCCCACTGATCTCAGTGCAGAAGTGCCTGTAGAATCCCAAACTAGGATCCTGGGCAAGATACTGAGCTATTAAAATCATTGAAGTCACTTGTTTACTAAACAGAGTAGTCCTGGTGCACAAATACTTAATGGGGAAAAAAATCGTGTATTTCCTTCCCTTACTCCCCTTCTGAAAAACTCATGTTTTTAAAAAATCAGAAAGCAAGAAGTTTAACCACTAACAACTTTTTTTTCCAGGTGTCTTACAAAGCCTAGTGACCAGAAGACAACAAACCTCAGCAATGCAGGGAGCAGCCCAGAATACCTCATTTCCCTGCTCCTTCCAGGACATTGGTGGGGAATAGAAGAGATTGGCTTATCTTACATTGTCACATTGTGAGCTGTAGTCACCTAAAGAAACTAAATCAGTCCTTTACACCACTCAGTCCCAGCCTGCTGGCTGGGTCTGGACCCAAACCCCACAGCACAACCCACTGCCATGCAGGTGGCACTGGTTTGGGCCACCCTCCCCAGGATGGGCAATGCTGAGTTTTAATGCTTCAATTTGCATTCTCCCATAGACTTTTGATCTTAAATCTTCCAAAGCTAAGCTAAACTCTCGGTGCTACATACCAGGCCACAGAGGATTGTATCATTCTATCCTTTCTACCACAGGTTGACAAAGTGGTATGTGGGTATTTATGAATAAAAACTCTGACCTGAGGTATTTAGGAGTCAGAAAAGGGGGAAGCTTGTTCTACATGCCATTTCCTAGAGAAGCACCAATAAAGATGTACATTGGCAGTCCTTGCTCTGGATGCCAGTCTCCAAAAGGGGAGATTTCATGTGCAATGGCTGGATGGAGCCCAAGAGGGGAAACCAGAGGGTGGCATACCCCAAAAAGTTGTCAGTGAGGGAATCAGAGATGGGGAACTCACCTTTCAAGCCAGGATGTCTTGTTCCAATTCTGAATCTGAAAGAAAAAACACATTGTCCACACCAGTGTAACTCATGGCAAGTAAAGTCTCACTCAGCTGTGGCACAAATGTGGATTTTTTTCCAACTCTTTTCCTAGGAATCATTATTCAAAAAAATTTTTTGGTGAGTGTGCTGTAATCCATAGGTTGGCATACTGAGGTCATGTCTGCTACAGGGCACAGGTAAGGTCAAAAACAGAATTACTAGAACCATGATTAGACAGGATGTCCCAGCAATATGAATGGAATCACACTGGGATGTATTCAGAGCTGCTGTTGTAGTGAATGGTGGTGTTTTAAATAATGCAGCAATATCTCCTTTCCCAAAGTGTAAAAGGGCTTTGTGTTTTGTGCTTTAGGAGGTAGATTTTTTTGAGACCTTTTTGAGCAATGAAACTTGAAAAACGTGTTATTTTATACAAGAGCAGCTTATGATAACTTTGTTTTCTGTCATGAAGTTGTTAATTGCAACATTATTTTCATGACACACAGGAACACTTAAACATATTGCCACCAGAGAAAGTCAGTCAGACTTTTCCATTAACTATTCCAGAAACTCTGAAAAGCCATCCTATTCCCACACCAAACTGACTTCCTAGCACAGAAAAATACCCATTTATCAGATCTGAGCATGGCTAGACATTCCAGTGAAACCCAAGCACTTGGAACAATTCAAGGCTGTCTCTGTATTTTTTATTTACTGGGAAGGAAGGTCTGGGTGCTCGAGTGGGAGGCGTTTGGGTGGATGGCTGTTGGGAACATGTTGGACTCAGCTGTGCTCCCGGGGAGATGTCAGCTCGTGGAACCAGCTCCTGGGAACAACAAATAGAAGTTCCCATTTTGCAAACGGGAACAGCGCTCCGACACGCCGCCTCTCCCCGGCACCAGAAATGCACTGACAGATTGCTTGGGGGAAGAGAGAGACAGAGAGAGGAACGGAGAGCTGCATTGCTACCTTCCACAGGAAAGGACCATGGGATGCTCTCTAAGGATCTCCTCTTGGAAATGACCCAGCCATCTCATCCTTGAGACAAAAATGTCTTTTCACCTCCTTTCACTCTGTTCTCAGAACACTATATGGATTAGGATGTAAACTTTAGGGGAATTGATGTTTGCTACATACTGGAAAAGCCTCTGGGGGTTTACAAAAGTTTAAAGATCAGTTATCTCAAAGGATATTACGTTCTCTGGCTGACCATGAGCCTTTCCATAATGTCATTCTGGTGCCTTACTCTCCATGTGAAATGAGTCCCTTAGATGTGGGACTGGCAAAAATTATCCCATGTCCATCCCCAAATATTGGGATGGAATATATTACATTACCTCATTCAACTTTGCTTCCTAAAGCATTTTGATCATTCATATTCTCTTGAGCAATCATCAACTAAAATAACCAATATCTTCCAAATGTCCAAACAATGCACAACTCTGCCTTAACTCCAGTGCTGCTTAGGGATTCAGGCTGAGTGCTACAGCTGAGCTCTAGAAGACTTTGGTTCTCAGGAAGAAAGCAAAATACAGGAACAACCAAGATGTTTGAAATTGTATTTCTCCTATTATGTTTGTACAGCATCAAAAAAAGTTCAATAGTGTCAGACTAAGAATGTATGTATCTATCAAATTTTTCTTTTAATTATATTAAATGGGTGGTTCCATTGCTTTTATCTTCATCTGTTTGGGTTCTCTTAAATGCAAGGTAAGTTTCCTATTATGCAAGAAAATGAGTTTACCAAGCAGACTGGGATTTCCAGGCACTGCTCCACTATAATTCACTGTAACTGAGCATTAATCATGATTAATAATCTATCATTCCTGCGGTCCAGGAAAATAAAAAGGAGGACTTTATTGAGAAACTGGCCTTTCTTTTAGCATACTTCATATAATTGCACAATGGAACAATTCTAGGGAATTCATTATTCTGCTGGTAATGATCTAGATTTCCTTAACATTGCACAGGAATGGGAATCATTGCCATCTGATGGATGTTCCATGGCCTGTACAAAATGAGTTGGTGGGTGCAAGCCAATTCATAATGGATGTGTGCCCATATCACAAAAAACACCATTATAATTGGTACCCTTAGGAAAAATGCCAAGGTCTGAGTGTAAACAGAACACTTTCTGTCCCAAGAGCTCGTGCTTCCGTGGTCAGAGTTGAAGCACAGCAGAATGAGCAATGCTGAACTGCATCTGCTGCCTCTGTAAAGGGCTTTGCTCTCCTGAGGCAGCACTTGGCATCTTGGACCCTCTGTAAAACAAGGAGAAAACTCACTCTGAAGGGCCACACTTGTGCCTCTTCCCCCACCATCACTGAAGTCATCGTGGGGGTTGTGAAAGTATAAAATGCTGCAGAGACAGTCATTGCAACTGTCCATCATTTTTTCTAAGTCTGTCCAGAAAAAAATATATTGTCACTAAATGAGAAGAGTCTGTTCACCAAAACTCATTTGAAATCTGAGCAATATTCCTATGAGAAAATGCTGAAAGTCATTGACTTATCATCTCCTAGTGCTTTCCAGTGGGGGACATCACTTCCCTTGTAATGAAGAGGGACCAGGGACTTCCAACAGAGTAGTTCATAGGTCATTGGAATACATTGCTTACAAAATAAAGAGGGAAGAATGAAGATATCTTATGGACATTCTATTGATGGCCTGCATAAACAGAGCAGTTTAAGCAGCAAAGTAATATTGGAAAAGTTTTCTTCCTTATTAGAGAATCCTGCAAATCAATCAGTCACATGCCCACACCACAGTATATTGAAATGACCATGGTACAAAGAGTGGAAAAAATCCCCACCTTATCCAAATGCATGAAAAATCACCATCAATGTCATTAAAATGCAGACTCAATTTATATTGCCAGTTTTGCCATGCCTCCTACAAAGTAAAAAATAATGCCAGAGAGCAGTGAGGAAAATATTATTAGATCAACTGTATAAAAAGCATGAATGATTCCATTAGCAAGCACAGCTGAGAAAAGACAGGATTTAAATCAAATCTAAATATGATAAGATTATACAGCCAAAGTGACATGTCCATTTTAGAAAACATACAGAAGAAGCAAAACAAAAGCAGAATTTGGGTTTTATGGCATAAAACATGTTCCATCTCACAAAGAATTTAAAAACCTAATGGAAGAGTCCTGTCAGCTGTGCAATTTTATACTGTATTTGTTCTAGGTGAGTCACAAATGAGCAGATAATTTAGAAGAACACCTTTTGTTCATCTCTCTTGAAGCATATTTGCATCATTCTTTCCTTCAGAGAGTCACTGTGCTGTATCACTTGATACAGACATCCACAAACCCTTCTAATGGAACAGCAAAGCTGCCCACAGAACCACAATTCCACTTCCTAAAATCTTTTGGGGTATTGTAACCTGGTGTTGCTCCATATGGAGGGAGAAGAAAAATGTACCAAATTTTGGTGTTAAATGGGGCAGCCAATAGTTTAAAATAAAAGGATCAGGTTTTCTAATGTGTTCCCTTTTGGAACGGGAGAGTTCAGCCTCCACTTCATGAGGCTTTCCATCAAAAATGTAGATGAAAAAATCTTTCTCCAAGAAGAATTTTTTGGCTATTACTGTGCCAAACAAATTCTCCTGTATATGTATATGGAGAGAGAGAGAGAGAGAGAGAGAGAGAGAGAGAGAGAGGTAAAGGATGAAGATGCAGGAAGAGATGGGGTATCTTTCAGAAATGTCATTGAGAGCACTTGTTCCTCACTTGTGATCTCTGATTGCTCTGTGAAGATTTCTCTTGTCAGGGTAATCCTGATTTTGCTGCAGCAGAGGCAGATGAGCCATGGGATGAAAGCAAGATGAGCCTTTGCCCCAGGTCTCAAAGATTTCTGCTTCCTCATGTGCTGCCCACTCCTGTCCTTGTTTACATCCTGGTGGTCTCCCTGATAAAAGTTCTATTTGTATGGGATTTCACCACAGTTCAAAATCAGGAATGGAGAAGGACACACATCAGTATTCACCTTCTCAAAGATATAATCAAATATTAATCCATTTTAAACCCCTCAATTTTACTATGCATTTCAATTTTTCCCGTAATCTATAACCCGTACACACCATAAAGTCATCACTGAGAGGGGAAGCTGGAAAAATCCAGCTACCTTTCCAAATGGAAATCAGAATATATATTTTTAGCTACATTAAGCCAACTGCATGCAGCTCTGCACACTTATGTAATTCCCACATAAAAATAATCCATAATATTCCAGAGGAACAAATCCAATTCTTAGTCATATAAATTTTCATATAAGTCCATCAAAACCTATTCCAAAAATGTCTCAGTCTTTTTGAGTGCTAGAGTTGGAACAAAAGAGCAAGTCCTTTAAAATGCCTTTGGAGCTTCCAGAGATGTTAAATCTAATTGCCCATAGCATAGCACCGATCCACAAAGGTTTAAGTCATGGAAAATGTGTTTTACCTTTATACAAGGTATACTATGCAAAGTTTATCGTGGCACAGTAGAGTCGTGTCTAACTTGCTTCGTGCAAAATTTAGACAGAAAGAAATTAACCTTTGATGCTTCACTTTCACTAACCAGGACAGAAAAATGTGTCTTCTCACTGCAGACACACAATATTGTATTAAATGATATGACACAAACCATGGTATGATATGATATGATATGATATGATATGATATGATATGATATGAGGTCCATTTGTGCACTTGGATCTATATGTGCATGTAGAAATCCATATTTAAACTCACAGATATTTATAGCAATGTCTCTATGTTCCAAGAAACAAGAAAGGATGGAGAGTAGGCAAAGATTAATTGTGATAGAAACCTTCTTAAGACAAAGCCAGAACCAACACTATTTGTTAATACCCTTAGAAGCTGTATAATCATCCCAGCTGAGGCTGAGGATAAATTTTCCAGTGAAAGTGTTGTTCATGACAGAGGGATCATTTGCTAAAGCAGACTTTGCAGCACCATGAGCATTGGGAAATACTCATTTCCCTGAAGAGCTCCACATGGCTTTGGCAGCCCACAGAAAGGGGAAGGACCCAAGCCCTTGCCTGGCAGCCTGGAAAGTCCTGGAGACTCAGGTCAACCCTCTGCTCCATTTCATGAAAATATTAAATAATAACTAGAAGAAAAAACTTTGTTTTTTATTCCAGAAAAATTTCTCTTTGACAATCCTCCTGCACAAGGTCTTTAATTTTCTAAAATCTATCTGAACTAGTATTTTTCCCCAAACTCCAGAATCTCTGGTGGAATAAGCCACTCTGGTTTTGCCCATAATGGCTCTACCACAACCCCTGTTTGTAGGTATAGGAGTAACTATGTCTGAGCCAGAGATCTCCTAACTTTACAGACAAAGGAGGGAACGCTACAAGACTGCACAGTCTGCCATGGGAAAGCAGAACAAAGGGACCAAGGACGGATTTTTTTTTCCCTCAGAGAACTTCATTTCTCAGCTAGAAACCTGATCTGCAGCAAGGGGAGCCAAGGGACAAGCCGTGTTTATAGCACAGCCAAGGATGCCGTTCCCTCAGTTCAGTCCCCCAGCGCACTCAACACCCCTAAGCTACATCTGCTCTATAAAGGCCCAAGAAAACTTAGGCAGCGTTAAAAAAAAAAATTTTAAAAAAATTTGCAATGGCACGTCTTCTTAACCAGCATCATGGAAAAGTCATGCTGCTCTGCATATAGACTTCAGGATTGTGTCTGTAACACTTGAAATCCTGCCCAAGTCTGGCTCCGCTCGCGCTAACAGGTACTCTGTGTGCTTCTGCATCTTTTCCTACAAGCAAATGTTGCAACTTTCCCATTGCGACAGCTGTAAGAGGCATTCACTTTACTCTGTTTTTCCTTAACACTCCCGATTCCTTTTATATCTAGTTGGGAATACACTCAAGCGCTAATGGCACTTGTTCAGCCATCCAGGGAAGGCGCAGCGTCGCCTTCCTAGCTATTTGTATTTCTTCATTTTGGCAATCTGAACTTTGCCAAGATCCAAATGCCTGATATTTAACTTAGATTCCTCCCTCTTAAGGTCAGAAGGCACCAGTAATATTATCTGGCAACACAAAATTGGCATCTACTTGGAGAAAGGAGGTTTTAAATCAATCATTCCTCCCTCTTACTTGTGTAAGTAAGAGGATTCCAGGTGCCAGGTAATTAAGGCACCACTGACAGATGAGACAGGTGATAGACCTACATCCCTGTGCTACCCCTGCTAGTTTGGTAACCTCAAGGGCTGTGGCTCCTGCTGCACCATGGGGATCTGCAGCTGCTGGTGTTTGCTAATCAGTCAGCACAGGCTCCTTCTGCCACTGCCTGATGGAAAAGTCCCAAGGGGACGAGCAGAAACGTAGCTCTTAAGGTTCCAAAGATACAATTTCATGGAAAAGGACCTGCTCTGGGGTTTCAGACCATAAACACTTTCAGCTGTCAGCCCTATGGGGTGGCTCAAAGCATAGGGAACAGCACCAGTGCAGCCCCGCATGGTGGAAAATAGCCCAAACCACCTTGTGAGCCACTCCCAATCTCTGAATCCATGTGGAGAAAGTGGCTTGAGCGGTATAAAAGGAAATGGCATTAAAAGCCCTACGAAAGCCATGGGTAAGGCAAAGCCAGCAGAGCTGCAGGGGAGCTAAAGGAGCCTGGCGACAGCCAAAAAATTCAGAAATTCCTTCAGCAACCAGGAGAGAGACAAACCACCACCCAGGCGGGTCTGACATCAGGGTTTTGAACAGGAGCCTCCAAAGTTTTTTTTTTTTTTTATGAGGCTCCTTTTCGTGAGGCAGGGCACAGCAAATACACCATTTAAGGCTTCCGTGGAGTAGAACCAGAAATATCCAGCCTTGCAAATATCCTCCCCAGCCAAGCGCGGAGCCGAGACATGCAAAATGAGCGCCCGTCAGCTCCGTGCCAGCGCAACAGAAGGCAGAAGTGCTTCAAGGAACTTGTGACAGGTTCTCTGGATGCACCAATTCGAGATGGGCCAATCCCTGCTTGAAATGTGCAAACTCTCACACTCCTTGGCATGACCGCACAGCCAAAATGCACATTTTTTAAAAAGGATTTAAAGAAAACACGACCAAAGGGACAGGAACGCGGAAGAATTTGGCAATGGGGAGCAGATGCTTCCTAGGGAGGAGAGAGGACTTAGTTTGAAAAAGGTTTGAGGGAAACTTTATATATAGAAGTTGAATGAAGTTGCTGAAATGTGTTTTACAGGAGAATGTCTAACTTACAGGGAGCACTGTACCCTAAACAGTCTCACCTAGGAGAGGAACTCTGGAGATTCACTTGGGGAAGTGAGGCAACTGAAATTGTATAAATATCAGGGTTCTGGTTTACCTACAGCAGCTGCTGCTGGCAGCCACTGCCACCAGCCATCAGAGCCCAGGTTAGCCAGGTTTTGTCATCACTGCTGTTTAACAACCCCTCTGGAAGCCCAGGGGTGACGTATCTGGAATGGCTGCAGCCAGAGGGTGAGCTGGCTGTGGGGCTGGAGAGAGAGAGGGGGGATCAAAATGCATTTAAGGCACAAACAAAAAGTGCAGAGACTCAAGATGAACTCCAAAGTTGCTGGCAAGGAAGAGAAGAAACATGACCAGCAGTCATGAGGAGGGAGGTGCTACAGTCCAGGCTTGTTCCTGGCTAGTGGGATAGAGATTTTTGTTGAAATTTGCCTGAGAACTGTAAGAGTGCCAAGCTCAAAATGAAAAGAAAAGGAAGGACAGGTTTACTTGAGAGGGATAGAGTTTCCTACCTGACACAAATAACAGGTTTGAGGGAAAATATCCCAGGATAGAATAGAAAGTACTATAAGAGAAAGAAGAGAAAGAGAAAGAGCATCACTCTTCTCCTTTATTGCATTAAGAAAGAGTTGAAGTCTGAAATACTTTATTCTAAAAGGACTTCAGTTATATTTTGAGCTGAACCTTTGCATCCTTCTGTTAAAAAAAAAAAAAAAAAAAAACATTTGAGGTTGTCTGGGATTCAGCCCTTTACATACTGGTGTTAATTTTATTTTCCAGGCTGAACAAGATCACTCCTCATTCACATTTTAGGGCCTCCTTATAAAATTAGCCTGGGAAAGCAAGACAATTGGACTGAAAAGTTTGGACTTGCCTCAGCTTTGGGACACTGTAAAAAAACTTATGTTTCCTTGGAAATACTCCCCATTTAACCAAACTAAACCTGCTCTATTTCCACTAAGTGTCACAAAACCGTACCTCCTTCCAGCGGGACCAGAAAATTTCCTTCCTATAAAGCTGGTTTTAAAGACCAGCTGCACTCCTGAGGCTCCAGCAGAGCCTGCAGCCTCCAGCACACCCCATGCCAGAAACCAGCCTCTCTACAGACTCACAAAGGCTGTAAAATATATTGTGCAGCGTGGAGGAAAAAAAACCAAAAAAACCAAAACTAAAAAATGCTAAGGAGCTTTGCCAAACACTCTCTGCTTCCTCACATCTATGCCAAATGTTTTGCAGCCTATTGGGGGGACCTCAGACCCTCATGGGTCAGCCCAGATCTGTCCTTTGCAAAGAACAGCTGATTCTGGGTTAGCTGTCACCCTCAGCTCCTGCAAACTGGCATCCTCAGGTGGAGGGAGGGTTCCTGCCAGTGGCAGCCAGGTGTGGTTCTCCACACCAGCAGAGGATGGAGAAGCATCCTGAAGGCATGGGATGGATGGTCCCAGCCATCCCACAACAAAGGGTTATCCCTTCCCAGGTCCTGCCCTCCTCCCTCACCTCATGCAGGTGCAGGATCTGCCCTGATAAAGAGATCCAGAACAATCACTTCTGACTTGGGCCTGACTTTTGTCAAAACCTATCATTCCAGCTCTGTTTCGAACCTTTGTACCTACAACACTGAAGCCTCAGATTTGTCAAAACACGCAAAGGTGCTGCCAGAGGCTGAGCAGCTCATTTTAGTCCCTTTACAAAGCCATTTTAAGGAAAGAAACAACGTGTCAGGGCAATGCCAGCAACTGACTGTACCAACAAGGAGAGATTTGACGTACCTCTCTCTGCCGCAGTGACTGTTATAATAAAAGACAGCAGTGCATTAGTGAAATATTTATGCCCATATTTCAACAATGGAAAACATGAGCTTTGCTGTATTCTCATTCACACCGAGACAGACAGTGAGGGCATGTCATGTAGCACTATTTCCAGGAAAGATGTTACTATTGAAGAAATGCTGATTTGCTGGTGCAGTAAGACAATTCCTGGAAGCAGGACAGGCTCTTGTGTTATTATCATTGCAGAGGGAGGATTTAACTGCACAGCCTGTTCTCCTGAGCTGTTTAGGAGGGGAGGCTCTCCTGCTCCTGGAGAGAAAAGGTGAGCCAGGAGGGCTGGGAGAGCTGCCCTGGCCCCTCTGTGCAGCACCAGCCTCCCTGGCACTCTCAGAGCCCTCCATGCCAGCAGGCACAAGTGCCAGCTAATTGAATTTGCTAATGATACATTCTCTCTCGAAACCCTTCACACTGATCCCACCATTTTGCACTTGCAATTAAATTACAAGAAAAAAAAAAAAAAAAAAAAAAAAAAAAAAAAAAAAAAAAAATGCCATGTGGTGTCATTTGACATTTAGATGTCAAAGTAACTGATTGACAGGGAAAAAAAATACACAGCAAAAGGCCTGTTCCTGCCAAAGCCAGCGGGGAGGTTGCCAGAGGCGTTGGAAAGAGCAGGATTGGGGCCCTTGGAGGCCAAAGGGATGAGGAAAAGCACAGGGTGAGCACACAAACCTTGTGCCAGGGTGTCCTGGCCCTGAGAGATGCAAGAGGAAGGAATCAGCCACCTCCTGGAGCATCCTTCCCCATCCCTTCCCTGTCCCAAACAGGGGTTTGGGACCCTCTGGAGGAGCAGACCCCAACACTGTCACAGGAGGGTGGCTCTGGGCAGAGCCTGGGAATTTGAGGTTCTCCTACCTTGTCAGAGGTTTTGACCTCACCGTGGTTTTTCTGTCCCTGCTCAGAATGAAGAAAGGAGAGATTGTTAAAAAAAAAAAAAAATATTTCTGAGCTGACCACTGAGGAAAAAAAAGCTAAGATAAACAAATCGCTAATTTTGGTAATTTTTAAACCTTTCTTCAATTTTTTTTACCTCAAACATTTTTACTGGTTTTAACCTAAAGAAGAAATTAAATTAAAGACAATTTCAAAGCAAAATTAAAAACTTAACAGTCAAAACATGGACAGGTTCCATATTTTTAAAAACCTTTTTTCACCAAAATCCTTGTCAAATTGAAGAAAATCATCAAAATAGGCCCCATCCTGCAAAAAAGCCTCAGCAATGTTAAATACAACATTTTTCCAATGGGATTAAAGGTTTAGACACTCAGATAACTGGTGAAGGAGGGAGCCCTGCCTTAGGGACAGAGAGGTGGGAAAAGGACTGCATCCATACCCCAACAGCCTTCATCAGCATCTGCACATGGTCCAGGAGTGAAAAGGAGCATTTGGGCTGGGAAAGGGAAAAGAGGGGGAAAGAAAGGGAATTGCAGGTGCACCTTTTCTCATTCACAGCTCTCACACGGTTGTTGGGTGAGTAAATGAGATTTTGGGTCACTGCTGCAGGCAGCCCCAGCTCCACCCACACAGAGCTCTGTTTCTGGAGGGGTGCAAGTTCCTATAAGAGAAGAAGAAAATACAAAATTAATCAGGCAAAACCAGCAGCTCTCTCCCCACCAGGCTCACTTACACAGAGTCCATCAGAGATCCTCCCTGCCTGCAGTGATGTCCCACAGATCCCTTGGAATGTGGGTTTTTGGTGGGCTCCAGCTCCTCCCCCAGACCAGCACTGGGCAGGCAGAGGGTGCTGACATTTGTGTGCTTTAATGGAATGGACAAGGTATGTACATGGAGTTAAAAATAAAGCTTTGGGGCTTTTTTCCTGCTTCAGATGCAGGTGGGGCTATAAAACCCTGTTAGCATGAGTCAGAGAGCCAGACTTGGCAAAGCTTGGCTTGCCACTTTAAAAACAGAGCACTAATTAAATCAAGTAACAACAAGGAAAAAAATAATTCTCTTTTTTTCCAATAACTAATCCAGCCTGAAATGAATTAAAAATATTTTACCTGGACACTATTCATGTACAGAATAAAGCAAAAAAAACACGCCTGAAAAAAAAAATTGCTTGGCAAAAACCTAATGCAAATTGATCTAGCATGAAAGTGCAGACTCTTTTTTAAGCAGTTGAGATAGATTTAATCATGAAGCTGAGAGCCTCCTCCTTCTCTAAGGAGAGGCCAGACAAATAGCCCTTGCCTGGGTGTTCTTTGTAGGGGAGAGAGGATGGGACTGTCCTAGTCATTCCAAGTATCCCTTTACAATCTGACACTAACAGGCAAAAATGCATCCTTTATCTCCCAGTGTATGGTTTACAACCCCATACTGCTGTGAGTGGGCTCATTAATGTGAGGTTATGGCAGAAATTTAGAATTTGGGTTGTTTCTGTCCCCCCTGAGTAGAGGTCAGCCTTCAGTGGGAGATGCTGTTCTGCCTCAGGACTGTCCCTGGCACAGAGATGCTGAACTGGTCCTTGCAGTACATCAGAGAGGCACAACCAACCTGAAAGATTTTAATAACCATTACAATGATTTCTCTCCCCAAGTGTTCAAGATTCACACAAACTTCACAAAAATTGGATCCATTTTGAACCTGCATCAGTGCAGAAAAACATCCAGTACTTCACAGTTCCTTGGCACTATCTTTACAGATTTTTTTCCAGGGTTGTTTTTTTTCCCCCTAATAGTATGCTGTTTATTTAAAAAAAAAAAAAAAAAAAAAAAAAAAAAAAAAAAAAAAAAAGGCGCTTTAGAAATGTCAGTATCAGTGAGATACAGAAAATTAGTGTGAAAAACACTCAGTAAAAATACTGGGATGTGACAGGAAGTAATCTATTTTTAAAACCAGCTAATTCCTCCTGAGCACACCGTGCTTGCAGAATTAGTTAGCAACATTACGGCTTCACACAGGAGTCACAAAGGGACAAAGCTGCACAGTTGTGCAGGACATCTGATCAGCCCATCATGGGATGCATTTGCCTGTAAAATTACTTGGGGCAAAGCCCTGTGCAAATCCAGCCCAGAGTACACGACAGCCATGCCATTAACTCCAGTAGAAAGCTGCTCACCTGAATAAAACAGGGAAGACTTGCTGGGGAATTTCTCTCAGTGCAGTCAGCAGTAATAGGTACAAAGCACACAGCCTGCAGTTATTCACTCTGGAAATTTATTTTTATTGGGAGCTATTTACAGAGGTAGCTGGAGCTGCACATTTGTGGATGCTCAGGCCAGCCTGGACCATGGGGTGCCATCCCAAGGGCCACCAAGTCACACTGGCACCTCTCCCTGGGGTTGGCTGCTGCAGGCTGTGGTCTTGTGCTCTGTGTGGGCTGATACTTGCCAAATCTGCCACTAACCTCAGGGATAAACCTGGCTGGCAAGGGAAGTCCACTCAGCTGGGTGGAGGGCACACCATGGACTGCACCACCCATGAAGCCTAAGCACCAATCCCATTAATGGCCATTAAAATTCCCAGCTGGTTGGAAGGAAAACAGGCATTGGCTGGCATGCAGGGGAGTTAAGGGCAGGGAGGAGGCACCATTCCCATGTTTCTGCAGGTCAAACCTAGTTTGGGTAAGGGTCACCAGAACATGGGAACCCACAACCACAGCAGCTCAGTGGGAACCGTGCTGAGCCCTTGTTCCTTCACTGTCCCAAGCACATGAACCTGGCTCCCCAAAATTTCTGCAAGGAAAAGAAAGTCCAAGGACCACACCTGAAATTACATAGGAAATTTAGTGTCACCTCAGACAAGCCCCATCCTCAAGTCTTTTCACTGAAGGCTTCCTTGGGTTTTTTCCCAAGCACTCATTTAAATTACATTTAATAAGATAGGCACGTCACATTTTGTTTATAGAAGTTTACTCTTCAAGTCAGTAGGGAAAATAAAAATCTATCGACTGTGGGTTTTAAACAATAAGAACACAGATTTTTTTTTTTTTTTATTAGCACTTCATTTCAGTGCAGACAGAAACCTCTCTGACTATCACTGTTGTTTACTGTTAAAGGCACAGCTCCTACTGCCTTTCCACACATAGAATATTCCCATGGCAATCAATGGAAGTTTAGCATAAAGAGTAAAATATACTCCATCATGTTGTCTCTCTATATAGTAAATGCTAATTTCTTGCCAACTGCAAACTTGAAAATTTCTTGCTGTACATTGCAACACAAACCTATTCTCAGTGTGTAATTTAGATTTTCAGGATGTGTACATTCCCGGAGGAGAGTCATTTGTGTGTGTGTGTGTGTGTGTGTGTGTGTGTGAGCACATGTATAGAGGAAATGAAATGTTAATGATTTCTCCATCTCCGTTCCTTTACTTTTTAGCTTTTCCTATGAGTTTTCTGCTGCCCTTCAGAGTGCTAATTGTGCCTGTAAAAGTCCAGGAAATTTGTGTCATAAATAGTTTCTACTTATTATAGCCAATGAAACACATACTGAGACAAATATATGAGACTGAATCACAAGTTATTTCACTGAAGTCAGTGGGGTTACTCTGCATTTTTATTTCAATTTGGCAAAGCATGTGGTCTAAAGTTGGTCTTGGAGATGTGAATAAAATTAAGCACATACATACATTCTTGTCTAGGGCTTCTTTTAAAAATTGATTCCATACAGGGAGCAGAATTTAGCTAAATAGATTGAATATCGCATCCTTCTGATTTTCATCTCTATAGATAATAGCTTGTATTAGGAAACGTGTGCCATAAATATCACACTTTTGCCAGAGAGTGGGAAAATATGAAATAGTGATGCTGCTTTTGAATCAGTAGTAGTGCTGATTTTGACGGCCAGGTTACTGCCATCTGGCTATTAATTTTTCTGGTATGTTGGAAAATAATTTGCTTTACTGTGTTAACAAATTAATTTTTTATTCAGGATCAACAACAGATTCTTCGGATTCTCAGGAGTTCAGAAGCATTACTGTTTCTTTGCCTGTTCCCCAGTTTTCTGGGTGTGTCATTCTCTCTGGTGGGTCTATTCAGCTCTTAAAACTAAGTTGCTTTTTTTTCATGTGGTACAGAGCTGTGTGCATGTGTGTTTTTAAACAAGGGCACCTGCATGAAAAATGCCTATCCTCATTAGATCCATTTTCTCAATTAAATTCAACTTTCTATGTCCAAAAGGCATAAATCTGGGTATCGATTTAGCCATAAAATAATGAAACTCCCAGCAGTCTTCTAAACCCATTTTACTTGGATGAGCGTATAAGCTTTTAAAATATCGAGTTATTCCAGTATTTAATACACATAACTGCTTCCAGAGGTCTGGAGGCAATAAGGCATATCTTCCCCACTCCATTTGAAGTGCTGCAGTGAGAGCCAGCCAGTCCCTCACTACTGGTTTTAAGGCTTTTGACAATTTTACTCAGTGTGAGTTTGATACTTTCTCAACAGGGGCTATATCCCCTGAAGCCAAAATCAATAACCTATCAAATCAAATCTCTATAAAATACCAATGGGCTCTTGGTGGTTTGCTCCCATAAATACAATTCAGCTTAACTCTACACTTTCAAAACAGGCTGATTCTACTTTTTCTGGCCTCTTCCAAAAAGTTAACTGCATCAGCAACAGGCACTTCCAAAATTGCTTTCTAGGCAACAAATAATGATCTGTTCCTTGTAAAGTAAAGAATTAAAACCGATTCCACTCACTTGTTTTCAGAGATAACTGTGTCTGGGTTTGTTTTTTTTTCCAAATGAGACAGAACTTTGCTCCTCCAGTGCCTCTTTTACCTGGTTCCAAGGACATCCACAGCTGAGCAAGTGTAACCTCTGTAGGGACAGCAGGAGCCTGGTAAAGCATTTAAGCTCCCTGTAGTCCCATTGCAGGTTAAACTGGATTTCTCAGTGCATAGATAAATGTTGCTAAACAAGCTGTAAAGGTATATTGGCCTCTTGCTCAGCCCTATCTATATCCAGGGCAGTTTGAAAATTTAGAAAGAATAGTAGATTGAAGTAAATCTTTTAAAATGTGGCTTTGTTTTACTTGAATCTTCTCCACTGCTCACACATGTTGAGGTTGCTGCTTGATAAAGCAAAATCTCACAGCGATGAGCATTTTATGAGCAAAGAAATCTTCTCTTCTACCACAAGTGTAGCAGTGCCAGGAGTAACTTACCTTGCTAAATGAAACCAAGTTGCCATGCAGTGTTTTTCCCCAGCTGACAGAGTTTAGCAAACAAACCTGCCCTGTGTAATATAACAAATATTCTTCTAATAACTAGGAGCAGCATTTCAAGGTGTTTGCTTTACTTTTTGCTTTCCTTGCCTTTAGCACCACAAAGCTGAGTTCACTGCCATATTATTTCCAGGATTTGCCCTGATACACAACTGGGGCAAAGCACCAGTGCTGGAGGTTTTCAAGTTATTTGGAAAGTATTGAACTCTCGAGTTTCACTGAAATTGCACACACCAAAACCTGAAGTAACATAGTGATGAATTAACCTCCAAATACAAGTGCTTTGATTATTAATGAACACGAAACACACTTATTCCTAGAAGTTCCTTGTATACCACCTTGAGCCCTGCTCAGCAGCAAGATTGGCTTCTAAATATAGTTTTGAGGTCAGCATGTAAAAACTGCAAAGTGTGGCCACATTTCAAATGTGGTTGTATATCATAAATCAAAATTAATGCCAACAACTTTCATTCAAATTAGTGTCTTTTGGCTCTGCCTCTCCTCTCTTCTCTCTGATGAATGATTTTCACATAGAGAGGTAGTTGCTTTTTTTTTTTTCTCTGAATGGCATTTACATTGATCCCTTACAGTGAACATCACAGGAACTTCCTTATGTGTTTATCTCATGTCCTCCAAAAAAACAGTTCCCTAATGCAGCATTATTCCAAACGTGTTCTTATATTCTTGACTGTGTTCTGCAGAATTAATAAACATGTTTTCTTTTATGTTAACAATAAAAAAAGCTAGAATGGTTGTTCAGATCAACTGATATTATCTGGAATATTTCCTTCCACTATTAATTCCATCTCTGCAGCTAGGAAGGACGATGGCCAGATTTGGAGGGCTGAACAGCTGCCAAGCAGGACCACAACCTTTGTTTGATGCCACCTCTTGTTTTGACCCCTGCTTTCTGGTCACTGGAGAGATGATTGACTAAGTGCACAGCAAAGTCCATTTTTAGTGCAGTGGACTGGAGCACGGCATGACAAACTGTGATGTCTGAGTTTTGTGTTACACCATCTGGCCTGCCACTTCCAGAGCCTCACATCAGAGTCCTGATGATGTATGTTTAAGCCTGGCACTATCATTTATCTCGTATCTTGTGTTTAAACAGATGCAAGCTGAATATAACAGGAAAGGAGACCTTGGTGCAGGAGCTGCTGAAGAAAGCAATGCTGCTGAGCTGTCTACAGTCTCCAAGATTAAGTGTAAAATCTGACAGGGAGGATATGTATTAAAAAATATGTGTTGACAGAATGATTTAGCTAATATTTTAAAGGCAAAACATCAACTGAATTTCCATATCACTTATAATGTTCATGAACAAGGTACTACAAAGCAGGCTATCCCCTTCTGTCACCAGCATCTTATTCACAACTTTATTTTACAGATCAAGAATGTTTTAATAAAAGAAAGCGCTGGGGCCTGATTTTCAGCTGTTGTACATCAACCCAGTTACACTGATAGCACCAGAGTAGCCACATTAATGAAATGACACAATTTACAGCAGCTGAGAATCTGTTCCCTAGTTCTGATACAAGTCCTTATACACAGCCATAAACTACTGCATTGCCAGGAGTAAAAGACCTCAATGATCAAAATGAGCCCTTGAAATGCTGTGGGTGGGAATGCCTGGTCTGGCCTAGATGTGCTCATTGGCCCAGGAAGAGGAGACAAAATAAAAGAGGTCTGTCCTGTGCCATGGGGCCATGTGGTGGTGCTGAGTGTAGGGCTCCTGCTGTCCCAATTGGGCTCAGCTCTTTTTAAAACTTCATCCTGCATTAAAACTTTAGAATCACAAATGTTTTGGGTTGGAAGAGACCCTAAAGACACATGTCATTCATATTTACATGAATCAGCAAATCCAATGGAGGAAAGACATTTCACACTAGCTTTGGGTTCAACCTCTGAAGCCTGTACAAAGGTCAACAAACTGTAGAAATTCAGCTAATGACACCACTTAAATTAGCACTCCAGGTCTGCAGTCCTAATCCATAGAATGAGAAGGCACAACCAGATGGGGTTGCAGCCCATTTTAAGACATGAATCATTAATGGTGGGGTGAAAACCTCAATTCTCTTGACAGCAAGAAAAGTGCTGAGCAACAATGTTGTGTCTTGGACATCCAAAAGAGAAAATATCTCAGGGAAAACAAGCTAATTGATGCAGGCAGATTGGAACTCTGGGGGAGAAACTGGAAGCTGAAAGGGGAAGAAAACATGATGAACTGAATAAAAGAAGTAGGTAAGAGATGTGAACAGTTTGGGAAGACTGAACTGTGCAAAACCTGGATACTCCTCTTATCCTCCCAATACTGTTGCAAGTGACAGCAGCACTTCCAGGATGTCCATGGCACATCCTGGTGTGAAACTGGACAAGGAGCAGCCCTGGTGCCAGGGGAAGGAGGCAGCAGCCCCTGAGTGACATACACCCTGCAGCAGCTCCTGAGCAGACAATTTTCAGCCCTTATTAAAACGTTAGCACTTTATTTTGTGAATGGAGCAATACTTCCATTGCATGCACAATTAGCCTTTTCGTATTAGCAACTTCCTAGCAACTCTGTTTCTTAAAATAGGGACTTACAGTGCAAGCTTTTATCTTATATAATCCCTTAGAAAAAGATAGCTCAGACACCTTTTGGGGGTTTTATACATCAAACCTTCAGCTTGAGACCTGTCTTTATCAAAGGAACTAGCAGCTCTATCTAGGGTTTATGTTCTTTAGAGGAATTCCAAATTGCCTGTTTTTTATAGACTACCTACATAACAACCTCCTACAGTATTTAAATTTTTGTAATTTTCTACTCCTAATGTGATCTTCACATTTAAATGCACACAGATTATTTTACATTTATCTATTTAATATCATAGTTATGCCTTTCTTTAAATGCCTGTTATTCAACAACTTATTAATAGCGAGCTGGTTTTTTTTTGAACAGAAGACATTTAAATTTAGTTAGTTTATGGTGATTTCTTGTATCTTTTCAGCCAGGAGAAAAGCCTTAATAGCCTAGAAGACTATATTTATAAAACATATTTGTCTATTTAGCCTCATATATATCATCATTATGAGAGGACTAAAGTATTTTTCCTGACTTTTCTCTATACAGATATTACATGGTGGTGCATTAATAAATGTGTCTCCTCTGAAACAGACTTGCTGGCTATCACCAATCCATACAAAGCATTTTTTGGCTTTAAAAAAAGTCCCTCACAGAGTGTTTAAGCTGTTCTCAGAGACAAAGGTCACAGCCAGAGACAAAAACCACAGCAAAGCAGTGCTTAGAGACAAAAATCACAGCAATGTAGTGCTTACCTTTATGTCACATTATGGGGTCCCAGTCCCTCAGCCATCAGCTGCCAGATGTGACCCCACCCATGGTGGAACAGAGCACCCCGAGGCCTGGGCTGTGCTGGATGTGGCTCAAAGAAACATCCCCTTGTCTGGGAAGGGATCTATCATCTCCTGGGCAGGAAAAGATAAGGGGGGAGAAGCAGTGTGGGGTCATTTAGCACCACACTCACACCTGCAACCTTCTGACTGGTGTGGATTTCATTTGGATGCACAGGTGGGCTGGAGCAAAGCCTTGGCATGGGCTGTAGTGGTTTCAAAGATGCCCTTGGCTACTGCTCAGCATGAGTGAAATGTCCTGGTTCTGCAGGGCATGGAGAGGAAGGGAGTAGGGCTGGGGGAGAAATGGGATCAGCTGCAGTGATGTTTGCAATGACCTGCACAGGACCATCAGTGGTAGCTCCAGCTGACAGTGTCACTGCCTTCACCCACATTGTTTTCTCCAGAGCATCTCCCAGGCAGGAGGGAGGTGACCCCCTCACTTCTGATGAGTGTCTGAACATCATTCCTCTGGAGCAGGCTGGACAGGAGGAAATGAGGGGTTTCACAGGGATGGGAAGAGCCCAGCTCCCTGCATTCCCACCAGCTGATGGTGAGAAAAGTTTGGCTGTAGAGGTGGCCCTGAGTGCAGGCAGGACCTTGCATCAGGAACTCCTCACCCAGCTCTTGTCCTCCCTGCAGGACCTGATCTGCTTTCAGGTCCTGCAGCTCCTGGCTCCTCCCCTGCTGTGGGTACCTAACAGAGGAGCTTCAAGGAGTCCCTTTTCTCCTTTTTATTTATCCACTGAGCATACTTTGCGAGGGCTAATTTATATTTGAGCAGCAGTGTGTATGAAGGTCCACACAAGGCAGCTCAGCCACCAGAAAAGTTAATATGTGCTTTGCATTTGCTGTCTCTAATTACAGAAGGGAAGCAGTGGAGGTACAGCCATGGCTCTGCACGAGCCCCTTTGCCTATTTGAGAGCTAATTAAATATGTCTCCTGTATATAAAATATATCATCTCCAGATAACAGCATACTGTTAAATTCTTCATCTTATTAAAAGCTTGCATTAATGCTTTTCCAACATAAATTTTAACTGTGGACAGGTACTATTTGAGGAGCCTGACAATAGGACTGACCTAGATTAGGCTGACAGTGCCAAAAGATATATCACCTCTAGCTGTCTGGGGGAGAAGAAGGATGAGGAATACATTCCCCATTATTGCCTAATGCTGATGTGCCAGCATTATCTCCAGAAACTCAGTGCTGCTCCTCCTTCTGCTCCTTGGTGGGGTAGGTGGCTATACCATGGTGAGGAGCAATATTCTCTTCTTGCTGTTTCTTATTTCCCATCTTATAACTCAGCTGCAGGGAAGGTTTAATGGGGCATTGGGTAATGATTTTAAAGCCATTGATAAGTCCCTCTATAGTTTATAGAATTACAGGAAGAGTCAGATAATTCCAGGTGGCTGGGTTTGTGCAGTCAGTTCTTGCACCCGTTTGGGTCTGGGCTGCCTTTCTGTACCAACACTCAAGCCTTCACCAAAAAATTCTTTTCTAAGGTTGCTTGGACTCTAGTCAAGGGGCAGTGACAGCAGGTTTAGAGACCTCAGGGTGTTTCACCACATAAGGAACATTTTTTTTCTTTTAGCATATGTGCACAGAGCTGAGCAGAGATCTTTTCAAGGCATCCTTGTGAAAAAAGGAGACAGCAAGTGGGCTTATAAAAAACCCTTTACTGTCACACAACTTCTAATGCAGAAAACAAGACTGCTGAAGAGCAGCAATATTTCTCACATGCATTACTGAATATTCAAGAGATATGAAAATAGCTTTAAGAGTCTAAGAAAATAGAAATTCCAAATATTAATAGGAACTCTGCCATTGATTTTAGCACAGAGCTTGCACTGACACTGTGAGATTGCTCTGTGTTAGACATTTGATTGACACAGTGATGGCTCATTCAAAGTGTATGCAAAGTCAGTGCAACTGTATTAGGCTTTTCTCTTGACTTTGGATTTTTTAACTTTTACCACTGACATCCCAAGGGCCATTGTATTGACAGAATAATACTTCTTTTGCAAAGCTGCTGTTTGAGACACTTTCCATTTTGGGAAGGGGGAAGGGAAGACTTTTCACTGCTGTCCATCTGTATGAAGAGCTCAAGACACAGTGAATGAGGTGCAGCTGCAGAATCTTCAGCCCATGCAAAAATTCAGTGAAAGCCAGTGTGAGCCCCCTCCATGAGCCAGCACCTCTGAACGAGAGAGTTTATACACATTGTGCTATGTGGACAGTAAGGACAAGGATCAGGTTTGGAGCCAGCCCTCTTTAAGAACTGCCTGGGCTGTTTCCCAGAGCTGGCTCAATCCTCCTCAGCAGGAGAGAAGAAAACCAGCATTATCACTTTCCAAAAGAGGACAAAACTGCTTCCCAGGACAAGAATGCCATTTGGCATGTCCCTTCCCCATGTACCCAGCCAGTCCTCTGCTGAGAGGGACCCATCCTGTCTCCAGTGAGCACAGGGTCATTGGCCAAGAGACCAGTGCAAGCAAAAGCAACCTACTCAGAGAGGAAAAAAATCCCACTGCCATCTGCTTGTGCTGTACAAATGAGTGAAATGTAAAAGAAAGGAAGAAAAAATGATGGAGGAAAGGCCTCTCTGGGGGCAAAGTTATTCCTCAAGCACAAGAATAATAAAGTAAAATTTATTGTATCTATGGATTCTGTGTGATAAAAAGAAAATTCAGTGCAAAGGAAAACTGAGGATTGGAAACTCGAGAAGTGGTGGGTCTTGGGATCACTTCCTCAGCAGTAGTAGAAGGCTATAAATGCACTGGATTTGATACCAAACAAGAATATTTCAGGGATCTATCAAAAATGTCCTAGAGAAACAGATGTTTCCACCTACTCAGAGATATGGACAAAAGTCTCAGTTACCCTAAATCTCTCATGCTCTTCTATATATACACACATCATATGCCCCTTAAAGTGTGAGTATGATGCAAGACCAACTTCATGTGTATGAAAATGTTATCCTGGATTTTTACAGGGAAAAGCATAATTTATCATTAAACTTTTTCCCAACAGTTCCAGTGGCTGTGGAAATTCACCTCCTCCTTTTGTAAAGTGCATACAAAAATCTGTCTAACTCAAGGCAGAAAAATGAAAAGTAACAATGAACCATTGTAATCTGCTTGATCAGCTGGAGCATAGAAATAAAAAAATGCTACCTCTTAAAAGAGTAGTTGGAATTATCTTGATTTTTACATAGAAATAAGTGACAACAACCTCCAGATAGCATCACTTCCCACCCGCATATTTAACTTTAAAGTCAAGGTTGAGTGAAAAAATATTGCTGCCTTGAAAGATAAATATATTACTTATATTAGCTATATCAGGAATATGTGCTAGAGTATAAATATTTAAATTCAGATTTGGAAACCATATATTTTGAAGAAACCTAGGCCAATAAATATTGGATTACAAATTCATATTCACGATTTTCTTTAAAAAAAAACCTTATGATTTCTGTTTCAGTAAAATGGGGTGATAATAATTTATCTGTGTTGTACAAATGCTTTATTTGCACTCTGTTCTCCAAGCTAACATTTCCTAATGCCTTTTAACTAGCAGAAAAAGTGAAAACATTGCCCTAAAATATTTCCATTCAAATTTCCTAGATTAAATCATCTGCTTTTAAAGCTCATTCTGTGATCAGGACTGTTCCTGCAGCACTCCAACCCAGCTAGTTGGGAGGCATGAAAAGCAACGGAGTTGTTTTAATAGTGCAGGGATAGTTTGGAATAGATAAAACAGGAAGGTTGCACAGTCAGCAGCTTACAAAGCCCATTGCCAACAGAAAGATCCTCTTGACAGGAGGATCTCTGCAAATTTTTAAAAATAAAGAGGTGGGAGGAAGAGACTATTGTACATAATTAGAGCAGAAAGGGCTTGAAATGTCTTAAAATATAAGACATGTGCCAGCCTGTAAAGAACACGAGCAAGGAGGAGGCATTTCCTTTGGCCTGCTCTTTCATTCTGACCTACTGTAAAGATTACTGCATTTAGCTCCAGGGCAGCTCTTATGGGTCATTTTTACCTACAAAATTATGCCTCCATAGCCTGGGGTCTCATATGATCTGATGGCTCCTGCATTAATTACTGCAGAGCAGGTTCTTCCCTCCTTGCTCAGATAAGAGGCTGGTGGTGCAGGCTTTGCACCAGAGGATTTGTAGCTGTGTCATGGCAGGAGCTGGGAAATGATAAACCAGGAGAAAAAAAAAAAGACTGAAAATTAACTTTTCTAAAAGCACTAGAAGCTTAAAGTAGGCAAAGGATGGTTTTATAAAGTTTAAGAAGAATACAGATGGCAGTCACATGGATTGCATAGAAGGAAATGCTTGAGTGGTGCTAACAGTAAAACAGTGAAGGAAGAAAAAGATCTGATTGTCCCATCTTGCAAATCAACATGAAACTTCATGTCATCGAGCTGAGACTCCTGTCCCCTGGTGCTGGACCCCCATTTCAGCTCAGGAGGGAGGACAGCACCTCCAGGCAGGCAGCCCAGGAATGCTGAAATCCTCCCCAGCACAGTGATGTACAAAGAACAGCACATCACTCTGGATTTCAGAAGGAGATTGCTGGGTTTAGTTGCTCTTTTTGGGTGGCTGCCCAAGAGAATTGATTGCCAGAGAGCAAAGGCTTGGGCTGACTGTGAATCAGGAGCTAATAAAACGTCCCAAGGGACAGGTGAAGGCATGCCGGTTGTTTTTGAAAGTGTAGGCTTTTAAACAAGACATGACTACCAATAAAACCCCAAAAAACCAACTCAAGAAAAAAAGAGAAAAAATAAACTAATTTTTGTCATAACCAGAACATTAAAACATCTGATTTCAAGGGGAAAGAAGGAAAATAAATGAGGTTTTTTTCCTGCAAAATCTGACTAGAAAACCATACAGTATTTGAGCATTCACAATGCTGACTCAAGTAAGACTTTTTTTTTTTCCCTCTGGGAAAACATCATTATCTTTTATATTCCCCTCCTATTTTTTCTAGAACTGACTGTTGTGACAATGCAGTGTAACTCTTGCCCATTGTTGAGCCAATGACTGTACCAAAGAAAATGCTGTGTATAGTTAGTGCCTTGATCCAAAGGGAAACACTCATGACAAAGGAGTTTAAAGAAGCTTTGGGATAAATTCAGTTTCACTGAGTTACATTACCACTCTTCCCACCAAGTTTACCTCAGCACTGATCACCCACTGCATTCACATGGAGTGTGGCCATCATGTAAAATGAATTTTGACAATTCCTCTCTCTCTCTGGGACACAGCAAGCTGTGCTTCCAAAACCTCCCTTTCTTGGGATGTTTTAACACTTGTTCATTAATACTTGGCTTAAAGGGCAATTTGCTGCCCACTACTGTGTGGCCAGCATTTTTAATAAATAAGGCATACTGTGTAATGAGGACAATAAAGGCCAAGGTAAAACATGTAAAACATTTTAATGGGATGTCTTGACAAAATCTTCCCATCACCTTCTCTAAATACTTTACTAATGATCTTCTAGCTTGGGGAGATTTTTTTTTTTCCTTAGGAAAAAGTTAATCATGTACTAATAATATGGTGTTAATTGTTGAGGTAGCTAAGTTCAGATGTGCTATTCCAGATTTTCTCACTGAGTAAATGTGTTTGTGTCACACACCAAAAGGTTCAGGGGGTGTAAGAGTTACATGTCTGGGATCCTCTGCAGCTCTGCACTGTCTGGGACAACTTCAGCCTCTCAGCACCAGGGTGCATTCCAGTTTTCAGTGGTGGAATAAGGAATAATGAAGTGAAATAATAGCATTAACCAATACCTAATTAACACACCATCTATTTAATTTCTAGCTCCACCATTAGGTTACTATTAAAGTATATTTAGTTGGCCAGTGTAAAACCACATTATGGCAGCTTCTCAGAGTCAGGCTATTCACAGGCCATTTGCAATGTTCATTTCTCTTCTCTTTAATGTCATAGATTTAACTTCATGAAGGTCTAGTGCAGGTTAGTGCAGAAGATGGACGATTACAGCCTAATAGGTTTTTGTCTTGGCCCTTCCAGAGGGTGTATTAGAAACCTGCACAGATTCAGAGCAGAAATATGTCTGTCTCCTCCTGGCCTTCCAAGCTGAGGGGCAGCTGCATTTTTAGGTAAGAGGAGCTGGATTTTAGGACAGAGTTGTGTGTTTCTCTGCTGGGCACTAAAAAAACATTTCATAATTTTGCATACTCAGACAGGTAAACACGGCCAGTGCCTGAAAGAAGACTCTACATCCAATGAAATGCACAATGTGTAAAGTCTGCACATTCCCAGTTAAACTATTCCTTCTGCCCCAACCTGACTGTGGTCACAGGTATTATGGTCAGCAGTTGAGACCCTGGGGAGTCACAGTCCCATGTTCTTGCCTGCCAAGACACCCTGCAGTGATGGTCCATTTGCCAGTTGGTAACTTTAGTAAATCATTCAAAATGCTGCCTAGCCCACAACATAAAGGACAGCTGTGATTTAGTAAGGCTGCAGAGCAGAGCTGTCTGTGTTACCTCAACCTAGAAAAGGATGAGTTTTCAAAAGACCTCCTCAAGATATTTTAATTTGTGTAAGTGCATTCAAAGCATGAAAGCAGACGGACAATATGTGAATTATGAACTAATTGGGGGAAGATGGAAATGAGAAGGTAAATTTCATTTACATTATCTCCCTTTTTATGCTTGCTAAGGTCTAAGGTAAAGGCTTGGTCTCTTTCTGGTCCATAAAATATGGATTGCTATTTTCAAACTACATCAACACTGCTAATAGCCATTCCCATTAGTCAGCCGTATAATAGCATTATGATGCTATGAAATATTGACATGATAAAACAGTGTAGCCAGAGGTTACTGACAGTGCACACTCTGATATTGACAAATAAATGCTGATTTTTAATGCACTCCTTTTGCCACCTTTCTACCTGGCTGACAGTGTATAAAAAACATTTTTCCAGATCCTTCACTCACTACTGTTAATAATGCCAGCTGATGGCAGAGGACCACTGAAATTAATGATGCTATTCCAACTGATGTCTTTCAGAGTGGGAAAAGGATTCAGGAGTTTGGTTAAAATGGGGCCAGCACTGCAGATTTTATATCCCAGTCAACATAGTGAGGAAAAAAAAAATTCTGTTTGTGGAGGCAAAATGGGGGTGGAGGTTCAAGGAACCAAGAAAGGAGTTGCAAACTTGGTGGACAGCATCCAGTTTTTGGGAAATGTAAGCACAGAGAAATTATGAAAGGAGGACAAAGTCACAGACCTGGTTCCTCCAGAAGCTCTTTCTTGCACCCAGATGTCTTCTCTGGAAGGCAGTTGCCCTGTGCTCTGTCTTCTTCAGCTGCTCCTTGGATATCTCCTTCAGCTACCTGCAAAGTAATCTTTGTGCAAAAAAAATATATTTAAACACATATCCAACTACCCCAAGGGAGTCTTCTGTTGGACATTTTAAAATATCAAGATCAACTATATCATCTGTTCAGTGCCTAATTTTATACCCTAAATCATATCTACGGTAGTATTTATTTTGTTGGGTTCAGGCAAATTTCATGTAATATTTGATAATATAGTATAGATGAGAGGGAGAAGCCTAATTTCCAGAAATAATGATTACTAGTCACATACTAGAATATATTCCAGAAACATTGAGCCTGAAATTATATCTTTGATTTAAAACATATCCTCTGTAACAGAAACTCTGTGCCATTCATTAGTTTCTAATTATACCCAGTTTCACTGTGTTGACTCTTCCTTTGTAACCAAAACATGTCCACATAAAATTTCAGATGTGGCCATCTTTATCTTTCAGTCATTTAATCATTGTCTCCTCATTTACAGCTTTGTGTCCCATCAGAATTTGGAATAAAGACTCTTGCTAGGCAGTGGTGCTTCACTCACTGATGTTTGCAGAGCAAATGAATGTACCCAGGATCTAAGGTCCAGAGGACCTCTCCTGAATATATTTATGCTTCCTTTACACCCAAGAGGAGCCCAGAACAGTTTTTTGTGTCTCCTGGAGGATGATTCTGCTGCACTCACTCCCCTCCTCCCAGGACTCCACCCTCTCATTCCTCCAACCCATCTGGTTTAATGATGACTAATTTCCACTGCACATAAATCACCAGCTCCCCCTTGTTTTCCTGGAAGAATCCTTATTCTGTGGTACATACCTCCTTATCTGTTCCTGTAACCAGCTGCCCTTCCTTTGATGGTTTCTTGCAGCACTGCTACACAAACCCCCAGACTATATAAATCCCATCCTGTGGAAGTGTGGTGGTTTTGCCACCAGGGTGTCCAGCCCACTCCTGAGATGACAGGACTGGAGGAAGGGTCTGTAACAAGCCCTGGCTTTGATGCTGTCTTCCCACACACTCTGTCACCTCGTGTCTGAGGCTGTTTGTCCCGCAGGAGGGTACAACAAGGGCAGCCTGAGGAGAGCTTGTCTGGTGGGGCTCATTCCAGGAAGATTCGTGTTTCTGGTCTCCATTATCTGCAGGAGTCAAACAGAGGACATGTCAGAGCAAGCTGCTGGGGAGAGCTGAGCTAGGGAAGAGCACAGCTGCCTCTGAACAAACACAGCTCCTGTGTGCCTTTAACAGCTTACACTTCACAGGCAAGCTCTGGCTGAGACAGGAAATTTCCCCAGCAGATGCTGTGGCCCTACCTGCATCACAGACCACACAGGGGAGAGGGGCACCAGGGGAAGAGCAGAGGGAGGGAGGCAAGGATGGGGTCACTGCTCACCTCCTGCTGCCACGCTGACATCTCCTCTTGCTTCCCACCACATCCTCTTGCTTAAGATACAAAGAGTGGCTTTTGGGTAGAGAGGCACAAGGATGCTCCAAACTGCTGTACAACAAAAACAAGGATGAACAACAGAAATAGGAGCAATTAAGAGTTTGCAGCTGTGACTGTTGTAGTGCCACAGGGCTGATAGAAATCCTGGAGGAAGCTTAGATCTCTGCTAATCCCCACTGCTTTCCCTGGTCTTATTCAGGAGACAGCTCATGAGAACTCAAAACCAGACCATCCTGTCGGATTTACCAGATTTTAGCACAGGTTTGAAACCTTGCTCAGACTAGGACACGGTGCCTGGAATATGCCCTCCTGAGTTAGCACATTCTCTGCTGATCTGGCTCCTTACCTGAGCAGTGCTTAATAGCCTTGAAGCAGCAGAGAGCATCCCAAGTTTTGTGCTACACTGCTGAACTGGTGGGTGAAGCGTGAGCAATTAAAAATGCAGTCAGAAATAAGTTTTCAGTCACAATAGATAAGATAAACGATATGCAAATCAGTTGCTTGTCCTTACTGCTTACCTTGGTTTGGAAGCTGATGGCAACCCTCCAAAGAAATAAGTTTAAACTGAACACTGAACTCAGTTTAATTAGTTTTAAGATATTGACACCACAGTAAGAACCATCAGACAAAACTTCAGTGCTGGATCAAACATATGGCTTTATCTGTGTCCAATGTGAGGCTTTTGCTGCCTAAACCTGAAAACTTCTTATCACTTAATGGCTCGGCTCAAAAGAAAGCTGATTTGGGATGGTAAGTGGATTGACTGACCAGTTTGTGTTTTAAGACTAATCCACATGTGCTGTACTTCACAGTGCTCCTTGGTGAACTACTCACCTTGCTCTGAAGCTTTCAGTATAAGCTATCTTCTGTGACAAGTGCAGGGAGATGCAGTGAAGAGTTAAAAGTGAATCTCCTGCCTCTTTGAACTGTTTTCTCAGTACTTCATGTACACAGATACACTTTTGATGTGTTAACTAGAAAATCTGACTGAAAAAGAACAAAGCAGCTGTCACTGAAAGGAAGACACTGACGAAGAACCACACAGCCTTTTATTGAAGAACTGTCAAGATTGATCCTACAGCACTCAGTTTGTCTGTAGTATTTATCAAAGACCTAGATCAGATGAAGGAAATTAAAAAAATAATAAAATTCTATCCACTGGACATTTATAAATGGTATCTGAAAATGCATTACATTTAAAACACCTATGAGAATGTTTTTTTTAACAGTTCAGGGACTAGAATATAAGTACGCTGGCATTTTTCACGAGTCTTGGAAAATAATAATTTGCCATTGTTGAGCAAACCCCCTAACTGCTGGCAAAGTTTTAAGCAGCAAACTTGATTAAAAATCATTCTGTGCTAGGAAATAAATGAACTCATAGAAAGTTGAAAATCTTTTGAAAAGAGAAGCAAAGCAAGCAATGCACTCTTCTAAGTACTGATATTCATGTCATAGTTGCACTGCAAGAGGTGAAAAGAAGATTAAGGACAAAAGAGTGCCCAAATATCTGGGTAGGGGGCAGATGGTCACATGAGCAGAGGGGTTCAGGTGTTTGCCCAAGGTCACAGAAGGAGGCCTTTGGACAGTCAAACCTGCATCCCTGAGGGTTTTGCTCCAATGCTCCACCATGAGGCCACTGTTAATTGAACGTCCTTGCTGGCTTTGGGATGAGGCAAGTGATGCATTTCTCACAGGACTGTCAATGAATGGCATTGAAAGGATATTGAAAGCCAAAACCCTCTCTGGATCAATACCACAAGTCCTGATCCTGAGCTCCTGGAGAAGCCAGCACTCCAGGGTGGGCAGCACAGCAAAACCTGTGGTTACTGCGTGGGGTCTCTTGGCAAATGCTGACAGTTCAATGGTGTCAGCTCTGGAGTTATCTCTGACACAGAGACTGTAAGACCTCTACTTAAAAGCAACAAAAATACCTTATTTTCCTTCGAAAAACAACAGTTGCTACACAAGGTGCTCTGAAGTATTATTCAAATGTTAATTAACACTCAGATTCTACTCATCTACACACACACACACTTCAGGAGAGCAGGACAGATTAGGGTTTATGTCAGACATGGATAGAAATTGCACTAAATGGAAGTTGCACTAAGGAGACAGGGAAACCTGCATTAAAATAAAGAGTGCTTTGTGCCATTGCCCTTTGTGAATATGTACCAGTAACTCCTGGAAATTCTGGTGTGGAATTCTGCTTCTTGGGCTTTCTCTGGCACTGTTTCTCATGGGCTACAACAGGAGTTGCTGGCCTTTCTTTAGCTAAGGCTCACCTGAAGAAGTCAGAAGAAATCTGCACCTCATCAAGTCCAGGTCCCTACACCACCCTCACAGATTTTCACTCATGATGGTTAACACCTCCTTGCTGCCAAGGCTGCCAAAATTCCCACCTCTCCTCCAGAACAGTAAACCCACATAAACCCAAGCAGGGTAGGGCGTGTGGCCAAGAGAGGCAGAGATATGGGACATCTGAGAGCTGCCCAGAGGGGGTCAGGCACTCTCCTTGCACTGCCAAAGGGATGTTTGCTAATGAGGTAGCCAGGCCTTCATCATTAATTCATGTGCCTAGGGATGAGCAGAGCTCTGGCCTGCCTCTCCCATGAGAAACAGCCCTGGGAGACGTGGCAGTGGGTTAGGCAAAGCAGGGGTTAAGGAGTTGGATTGGGAATAGACGTGTGTCTCAGTTTGACAGTCACACGCTCACTGGGGATGGGTGAACAGATGCTCTCCGAATGCTAATGTCACTCATGGTGTTCTACTTTGGGCAGGCTTTCTCCACCAGCACAAGTCATTTGGGAAGCAGCTGAGCTTGGAGGAGCTGGTGGCCACTCTCCTGGGCCACTGGGGCTCTGCCCAGCCAGAGTTCACCCCAGCACTCATGGCCAGCCTAAAACACTTGGCTCAAACATTGCTTAGGTGCCTTAAGCCAGCATTGCCCCTTTTTGCCTGCCCTTGGCAAGGGGGATAATTTCTTTAAATCACCTGGGAATGAGGCCTGAGCCATCCAGATACTCTTGGATGAATTAAAAAAGTACATTGGACTTGCCATGTGCATTGTAAAAGACATTTACAAGTCCTTAGCCAGCATATCTTCATCGATTTAGACACCAGTTCTGTATTCAGACCAGCTCCTACTCAGACTCCACTTCTGAAGCACCTTTTGAAGCTGAAGTGTCTGTGCTATCAAAGCCAGGGCACGGTCAAGACCTGGAATAACAGGCTGCTTAGATCCAGGATGTACCACAGGGACCTGTGACATTGGATAGTGATCATTAACCAGGCTGGCTTAAACTGCACTGGGAGAAAATTGATATTTATATAAACTTAGAGCAGAAGACCATGAAATTTTAAAATCACATTGGAGCTGTCCATAATAAACAAAAATAGCAGAGCTCTTCCCTAGCTCTACCCATGTAAGAAACAGGCAGAGGGTGGCTCACATACAATGCTGTCAGTGCAGTAACACTGATTTACACCACTGAGAATCTGTCCCAGAGATTTGACTTTTTCTGAAAAACACTTCCTGCTGTGGCAGACATAACGCCATATCAAAGGCATGTGCTGTAATACACAATAAAGATATAGCTTTCATAATTTTCAATTACACTTCCTCTGCAATGATGTTAGTGAATCTCACCCAAAAGTAAATTATTCAGTGCAGATGATATAGAAATGGTTTGATGAGTGTCACTTTTCCATTTAAAGTTTTACCAAGATCTTCTTGGATAAAGGGTCTCTTTTTTTCTTTTTTTTTTTTTTCACATGACACATTTTATATTTTGTTTCTCTCTCTCACCTTCATTCAGCAGGCTTTTTCAACTTTTTAATATACTTTTCTTACAAAACATTGAGTAGCCATTCAAATAGGTCTATTCAGGAGAAGTGCTCTTTCATTCTGCCAGAAATACTAATATATATGTTTTATTTAGTTTTAAGAATACTATTTTTTACATTTTGAGAACTTTGAAAGCTGGAGCCAAATATGAAAAGGCAACCTTCTTTCAAGACAGGCTTGGAGGGAGAAGTATTGTGGGCTGCACTGGAAAACCTTTTCTTTCATGTAAATAAATAGTTCATTTACAAGAGCTTTTTAAATGGAAAAAACATATCCAATACACAATACATTTAAACTCAATCATATGGTAAAATATAGCAAACTGAAAAGCTGAATTCCAGAATTTTTTTATCTTTCTTTTCATGAAGTTACAGATACATTGAAATATAATTCAAGAAAAAATTCAATGTCCCTCCAACTTCACAGGGTTTTTTCCTACTTGCTGTGCTTCTGAGATGTACAACAATTAATCATTTCATTTTTCAATAATTTCATTTTTCAGTCTGGTCTTTCTCTTCTCCCAAGCTCTTCAGAATCCTGCCCATGTGACATGGCCAGTAAAGGATGTCCAAGTAAATTTTTTATGATGCAAACTCCTACTTTTATGTCTGCATGACTGATACATTTCTTATTACCTCAGTTATCCAGGTCAAGAAACACTAGGCACCAGTCCTGTAAGGGTTCTGTCAATTATTCCTGGTTGGAAATGGGTTGGTAACCCCTTAATCCAGCCATAACTTTTTTTTTTTCAAGCATGCAAGCAAGAGAAGGAGCTGGAGGAGGAAAAGGAGGTCTGTACATTATTACAGTGTTTAAACAGACAGGGAAGCTTCTGTACCATCATATTAAGTCAGAAAAAAGCCCCATCTCTGTCTACTGGTGACATGGTGATATTCCACTGATGAACACATAGGTCAAGAGAGACCAATAAGAGCCTTGAATAGGAAAAGCAGCAGATTGTGTCCAACACTAAAAGTGGTAACAACAAAATAAATGAAAAGGTGATGGGAGCTGGACAAGAGATTTAGCTTGTGTTGATGTACAGGAGAGGCTGCATCAGCCATGAGGGGAGGAGAGATGACTTTCTTCACTGTTTTCCTCCTTCTGCCTTGAGCACTGCCTGCATTTCCCTGACTCTAAAAAGGGCCTGGATCTATCTGCAGCTCATGACAGGTGACACATACCCATGAAAACCTCCAGGCTGCAGCATCTGTCACTGAACACATCCAAAGCTTAGCAAAGTGTACCTGTTCATCCTGGCATTTATCCTGCACTTGCCTTATTTCTGCACTGCTCAGGCTGGTTCCAACCTCTTGGAAGTAACCCACAAGCAAAGGTCAAAGGCAGACTTTAATCTTGTGCCTTATGCAAGGTGTTTTTCTTGATGCTCTAGAAAAGTTTCTTGAAGATTAGGAATTCTCACTAGTGCACAGATACATACAAAATTTTGTCCTCTACAGTGATAATCTGGCAACAGAGACATGCAACACCTTTTGAACAAAATCAGGGAGCTTTCCAGTAGAAAAATATGCCATTAACTTCTCTAAGTCCAACTGAAGTTTGCATATGCAGATGATGCACAACTTTGCCATAAGAAACCACGGAATTTGATTAATTGTTCCACTGTATGGATCAGAACCTGTGTTGTGGGCTAACATACCAGTGTTATTCAAAAGTAACTTATAGGTGAATGATAGAATAATCAAACTTGTGCAAAAATCTTTATGAGAAGAGCTGAAAATGAGTTGAATTGTTTATCTTAAAGAGAAGGACATACAAAGAGAAGCAGGTAATAGATATCAGCTAGGACTTTTTGTCTCCCTGAGTCAGAACACAAAAAGAAGATTAAAAAATGGGAAATTAAAAACTGATGGTTATTTGCATTTTCCCAGTTTCTTCAAGTGCAACAGAAAGCCCTTGAAGTCTAAAACTTTGTGGGATTCAAGAGGGACATCTGGGCAAACTTCACTATCCAGAGAAGTTTTAGCTCTGCTTAGCATCCCTCTGATAAATACAACACATCGTCATTTTAGCCATTCTGAGATGTTAAATGGCAGACCAACATGAAAATTGTAAATGGCAGAGGAGTCTCCCTGTTGCTAGGCTTTACAATACAAATGTGAGAGGTCCCAGACTTCTGGGGCTCATGGACCACCATAAAACCACTGATGTCCCTATGGATTGCCACCCTAACATGGAGAGCTGATAGACTTGTTAGTCTTGCCATCCAACACAGATCCATCCATCAGCTACAGATCACATCCCCTTGCCATACAACCAGATTGACAGCCCATGCTGGGAAACCTGGTACAAACTTTGACTACTGTTGGCGTGCTCCTTGTGCAGACTTCCATTCAAATGTGCACAGCACTCAAAGAAACGAGGCCACAGCCCAAAAGGAAACAGGACACCCCTTCCTGCAAGCCTGCTTATCTCCCTAAGCCAGTGATCTATCAGGAGTTCCTCCCCACCACAACCCCTCATCTCTGAAAGAGGATTTGCAATTCCCATTCTTGATTTCCTTTCAACCTGTTTCTCTAAAACAATCTTCCCCTCAGGCAACGTGAGTCTCCAGCCTTTGTTTGGCTGAAGATGTAAATATTTGGGCACTCACTGATTTGATATATATACATATTTGTTGGAACATTTACCACCTGCTATTCAAAGTTAAATCCATAGATTACAGAAAACAAGTTCTTTATCACTTTTTGTCTAATGTAAAATTAAAGACAGCTGAAAGCCTACAAGCTTCCTCTTGCTTGTGAATCACTTGTAGCATAATTACCCCTCCAAGGCTTGAATAGCAGTGAAGAGCCAGATCTCTGCAAAGGCCCATCAACCCAGCAAGAGCTTCAGGAGTTCCTCTGCTCCTGAGAACATTAAATCAGAGGTCATTAAAGCAGAGGTCACAGACTAATGAAAACTCCTCGGCTGTACTCTGTGTGAGCCCTCATCTGCCAGAGCTAAAATCTCCCTTGTCTCCTGAAGCAGGGAGACCCAGGATCTCCATAAAGCACCATGTGCCTCCTTCTGAGACCAGTGCTGATACCACTGCAGTGTAGATCTGCACAGGGTTTTCTCAGCCCCATTCCCAAAGTAGAAAGGAATTTATAGAGGTCCATTAGATCTTTACACAGCTAAACCCTGCCTAAGTGTGAGGTCAGGTCTACCAAACCTGCATTTCTTTCCCAGGGTGGTCTTTCTTCCAATAAGGCACTGAAGCAGTTCTAGGAACAAGATCCACACCTTGCTATGGGCAGGTTTCACCTCACTCCAGGTTTTTTTGGAAACTTCCTCTAACTTGAAATTAGCTGCAGCATCTGGAGAAATTGCAGTGAGGTTCTGCCAATGCTCAAAATCAAACAAAACAACACCAACCAAAAATCCAAGGAGATGTGTTTTCCAGGAAAATTGTGTTCTTGTGCTTATTGTTTACAGTGGGTTTTCAGATGGTGATCCAGGGTGAGCAGAGGAGAGCAAACTATGCGGGACAGGACGTGTGTGGAGTGTGGGGTAAACTGGTACAAACTGCAGCAATGCCATGACATCCAGAATCAAACCTGGCTTGATGGTCAGTGCTACACACAGACCTCTTTAAGATTATTTCATTCTGGAAGGTTTCAAAATATGCTTGAATAAAAAAATTACATCCCTAAATGACAGCAGGCTTACTTCAGACATTTCAGAATTTCCCAGTCCCTTGTGACTCCTCCCAGAAAACTAGTACCAGTTCTGTTTCATTGCCCACATCCATCCAGACTCCAAGCACAAAACCAAACTGGTCACCTGGTAAGTGCTGTTTTAATTGTACATGTGCCAATATTTTGGAATACCTAGGTCTGTGTATGGGACACAGCACATACCTAACAGGACACACAACAGCACAAGTTGGAAGGCTTAGAAATCTGAGAAGCAGAAGAGCTGATGGCTGGTCATTAAACTGACTGTTATAGGAGAGGAAGGGTATGTCTCTGCTCCCTAATGAAAAGGATAGACAGATATTGAAGTGGAGTAAGTTGGACTTTAATTACTGGTTTTGATGTCTGATCTATAACTCCCTAAAAGTTTTGTACGGGAGTAATAAGGAAGCATCAGAAAATTCCACTGGGATAGAGATGACGTCCAGTTTGTGAAAATATCCTCTTCATAAAGAAGCTCAATGCCCTCCTTTACTTGGCAAGCCATCATGAATTTATGATGCATTGCATTTGGAAGGCAACACTGCGCACAGCTGAGGCAAGTAACTGAAACGCCGGGAGAGTAAAAGCAAAATGTTCTGAGAGTGAGGGTGCATATGGGGATGTATTTGAAAAAAAATTATATCTATATAAATATACACACACATTTGCTAGGGAAAATGTATATGTATTTATAAAAAAATCTAAACTTCTCACCAGTCAAAAGTTAGAAATGATGCAAAACGCATCTGCTTTGATAAGTCTGTTATAAATCTCTTAGCTTGAAGCTTTTAACTGACCCTTTCCAGTTCATGAATATTTTAAGGGAACCCAGTTTAATTTAAAACAACCCTGGATCAATATATGCATTTTTTCTGGCACTGTCCAAATTCCAGATCCTTGTATTATCAAAAATTGTATCATACATCTCGAATTTGGCTCCAAATATAGGGTTCATTCAAGGCTGGATCTCAAATTAGGGGTAAACCTAATTGGACTGAAACCTAAAAATGTCTGTATGGAACCAGGACAAGGAAGACAATTTGGCAAACTATATTTAGAGCAATCCTGTGACAGAAAGTCTCCCCTATTGCCCAATGCTGACGTTCAGAGAATCACAAAAGTGTCCTGGGGAATGGATGGTTTCCATCATCAATTTGAGACAGAGTTCAGCATTCCTGCATGCTGAGGAAGGCCACACTCCCTAGATTCAGAAACTTGCCTGCTTGTCCCCCAGAGCACTAATGGGGAGAGGAGACACCTGCCCCACCAAGGACTGGCATCTCCAACCTCACTGGGAGCACCTCCCATGTGGAAATAATTTCAACAGCCCAAAACTGCAACTGCCCTGAACACCCTTTGGAAGAAGCCCTCCTGTCCAACATCAAGAGCTGCAAGAAAGAGGCTGACAATGGCAAGGCTGACAAATAATTCTTTGAAGATTTTTAGGCTCTTGGAGCACTGGCATGACTTTGCAAAGCTTGTAAAAAGCAGCTATTTATAAGAAGAACTCCAAACGTACTGTCCACTTTAAATATTAATGGCATTAGCAACTTTTCACTGTCCCACAGATCAGTGTTCTCTGCCTCTCATCTTCACATAAGTAAGAAGCATTTCTTAATAACTACAGTGAAAATTAAATCCTGCCTTGCTCTGAAAGTCAATGAGAGTTTTTCTCTGAGTCATGATTTATTGTGTACTTACGTTTTTCCTTCCTAGAACTGTTCATTTAAAAAAAAAAAAAAATTCTCTTGAAAGACACTAGCATATATCCTACTGCAATAAATATGGTTTTCATTTTAGAACCTCTTTTTCCATACATCTCCATCCACTGCAGAATTCATGTGGTGCCACTAATACAACACAGATCCTGTATTAATCCAAGCAGGATAATTCTATCACCATTAGGTTTTGTAGCAGTGATGGCTGCCTGGCAGTCATCCTCTCACCTGGTAACAGCTCCTGCACTGGGACACCCTTCTGGGCACAGCACCCTTCAGAGGTTTCCCAAAAGCATGGACACAGAGGTGTCTGTGGGAAAAGCTGTGGTACTTTTTTTCCTTCTCAGGCATCATTTTGATGCCTGAAAAGCATCAGTTTCCATAGGAGGGGGAGACTGAATGAACTTCCAGATGCCTTGGTAAAAAGAAAAGCTATTGGTCATTTCAAATGCAATAAATAACAGATATTAAGTCAAGGCTGCATTGCAATGCCAACATCTCCACCTAATCACACATGCTACTGGTGATAAAAAGGCAGAAACACAAAGTGATTTTGCATTTGAGGTGCATCTGTGGGGGTTTATTCTGCGCACAGATTGTGTAACCAACCTCTAAGGAAATACCTACATAAACATCCAGCCTGTGACTTCATTAAGCTGCTCCCTGACTCCATGGGAAGTCCGGAATAATCTCCGTAGAAAGAACACGATCAATATGTTATCGAGAAGATAAGTCAGTGTCAACGCTAATGTTTAAATATTCATCTACTTGTACCAACATCTTGTCTGTTACCGAAACAACAGGAATATTCAAAGATTAACTCTACATAAAAGACTTGGTAATTTTTTTCTCCAATTCCTTGTTTTTCTCTCGTCAGTTCTACGAACAGTTGTTAAGTAGAACAGGTTGGCATTTTTTCATCAAAACGTTACTTATTTGAAAAATGGGTCTTGGAACAAACCAAGACTTTTGCAGGAAATTTTCATTTGGGGAAATTTTTCAGCTTGTTGTCAAGAAAAGTGAAAACTGAAAAGAATTCCTTTTCCAGGATACACAATAGTTCTGAATATATAATCAAAAGAGCTAAAAGAACCAGACGGTATTTGTTTTAATCCAAAGAATTTGAAGGAAGAGAATATAAAAGGACTCATATTAACTGCAAGCACATTTATGAGGAGCTTCAGAAGAGAGAAGATTTGCTTCTTCATTCAGGACTACTTAGACTAACTCCAGAAAGTATCGGAGGAGAGAAGGAGGGAGGGTGACTCCCGAGCATCTGCGACCCACTCAAGCCATTTCTAGCACTGAGAAGAGACTTTCCAACATTCCTGCAGTGAAGGAGCTGTTTAAAATTAGAAATTTAAAAAAAAAAAAAAAAAATCTATGTAGACGATTCAGGAGCATGTGAAATGCTTGGACAGAAAGATGCTGAAGTTCATTGAAGCTTGTGTTCTGCGTGGTGCTGCTTGGAGGATCTAAATATAACCAATGTTTCTGCCACCAGAGGCAACAGTCCCCTGCAAAGGAGGAGAAAAGTGGGCTCCCAGATGATCATCACACTGCCCTGAGAGTTCCTGCTGAAAGGCATTGATGTGGTTTCATGCAAGATGCTGTGTACATCTACCTAAGGTCTGGAAAAAGTAATATATAATTGGTGAACCAAGCCCCACATCTAATTCCTGTGTTACAGCTTAGGCACTTTGCAGCGTGTCAAAAATAAACCAACACTTCCAACACCTTATTCACAGGTAAGCATTAAAGTAGAGCCTCTTACCATTTCTTAGGTGGGATTTGAACATCAGAATTGGATGAATGAAATGACAATAAGAGGAGTAACAGAGACAAACCACACTGTCATCAAGGGAGGCTTGTAGTGGAACAGTGTAGTTTTGCCATTTTGCTATTTACCAAAAGCCTTGTTTCGATCAGGGCTATAATTAAAGCCCTTAATCATTCTGAGCAGTTTCAAGTGAACGGCTTCTCTCATGCGTTAACTTATCATTTATGCAACAACTGTACATGTAAGTTAGTGTCAGAACTCTGTCTGGACATAGGAAGCAGCCTATGGAAACATAAATCTTTTTCTCAGTATTTTAATACAAATCTGAAAATGCCAGTTTACACATTTAAGAAGCTGTTACAAACTGTTGCGAAAAAAAAATATGTATCTTGTGAATTAATGAGGCTTCCTAAAGACACAAAGTGTGTTTGTACACAGCCTGCTACGCTGGAGAGAGGGGAGCAAATAGAGCATGGCAGAGAGCACTTGCAGCTGCAGTGTGGGGTTGTGTCCCAAAGACATCTCCCAGGGGAGGGAATATCATTGCCACACATAGCATACATACAAGAGCACCTTCATGTTTCCAAACAGGAGGGAACTGAGGTGGGAGTTACTTGTACTCACCCATCAACAAAAGCCTTCCTGCTTTTGCTGCCACTGAAGGAGTCCTGGTACCAGAAGCAACATGGATTGTGATGGAGTGGTTTGGGGGGCAAGAAAATGAAGGTTAAATCCAGGCCTTGGCATTTCTTGGCATTTCTGGGCAGCGTGCACTCTGCTTGGTCCCTCTCCAGTGTTCTTTTGCCTGGCATGATGGGGCACTGACAGCAGAGCAGAGGAAAGAGATCAGGTAGGACAGGTGGGGAAAGGAGAGGTTTAGAGAACAAGGAAAGAGGTGTGAATGGAGAAAAGACACCAGGTAGGTGAGAACCTAGCAGCAAACACTCACTGTTATTCAGGAATCTTAAAGAATTGCAATCTATTGTGGTAAGAAGCATATGCTGTAGGACTGCATTTGGGTTCTCCAAGGAAGAGCGTGTACTTTGCTTCCCTGCTTTAAAGAATTGAAACAGTGTGGAAATTAGTATATAATCAGATTTATAATTATAGTGTAAAACACGATATTAGGCAAGGCTGGGAAAGTTATCTAATTTTCAGTCCTCAGCTACTTGTGTTTCCCCTCCCAACAACTGTTTGAAGTTCATAACTTCCTTGTAGCTGGGTACTACTGCTCCATTTTGTTCCTCTGAAAAGTTGCTGAAAAGACAGCAAGAGCCTCCCAGAGCTTCCTGCTCCCTAAAGCAGTGGGAAGGGCAATCTCTTTCTAACTTGGTGTGGGAATTTGCCAAAAAACCTTTTCCCCTAGTAAGAGCATTGCTGGTTTCTTTAAGAAAATATTCTGAAATAGATTTTGCTGAACTTCCAGTACTTGCACTTCTCACAGTGCAAGGTCTCCTCTCCTGCTTCACGCTGGAAATCTGAAAGGTTCCCACCACATGTGCTCCAGTTCTGTGCTGGATCAGAAGTTTGAAATGCACCTGGATGAAACATTTACTGACCTGCTGCCCTTGGCCTTCCACACCCACATCCTTGAGACATCCATCTCCCAGATGTTGTCCAGGACCAGAAACATTCTATTGTACTCTGGGGCTGCAGCAGGGGTATGATCAGCAGGTACTGCAGGTCTCTGTCCTTGGGTCACCAGATGTCACCCACAGCACCTTTGCCTTCAGAGGTACAACATTAAGACATGTCTTTCTCTGTGAGCAATGATGGATGGACAAGCTAAAGGTATAAAATCCCCTTTTTTTCTCCCAGAGATCACAGTAACATTCGGCCCCACTTCCACGTCAAGCTCAGGTCTGCATTTTAATATATACATTGAGGAGACTGTGTTAAAAAAAAAATCTAATATTATGCTTTTGAATAGAGAATTTACCTAAGTAAATAATTATTTTTAAACCCAAGATTTAAGCAGCTTTAGTATTCCACATTATGCTAATGTTTGACAATTACTAAGTGTGGGTATCAGCCAGCATTTTTTTTTTAAGTTTAATTTAAAGCAATTTGACATGGAAAGGTTATTACTTTAGTTGCCAATAAAAGCTGTACTTTTAACATAAGTGTACACCAAGCCCTAGGGTATGTGACTATTATCTTTTCTGCAATTATGTGGTGTTCTACATAAATGTTTAAAAAAAAAAAAAAAAAAACTTAGAAATATCAAAAGTACTAACTTAGCTGCAATATAAAAGTTGAATAGCAGAGCCGGGAAGCCCGGCTCCCGCAGACACAACACAGGTTGAGGTTTCCTCCTAGAGGTACCGCCGGGAACGGCGCCTCCGCCTGCACAGCATTGCATCCCCCGCATCGCATCCCTTGCACCGCATCCCCCTGCTCTGCATCTCCCGCACAGCATCCTTTGCACAGCATCCCCGGCACCGCATCATCCTGTTCAGCATCCCCCGCACCGCATCCCCGCACAGCATCTCCTGCTCTGCATCTCCCGCACAGCATCCTTTGCACCGCATCATCCTGCTCTGCATCCCCTACTCTGCATCCCCCGCATCGCATCCCCCTACTCTGTATCCCCCGCACAGCATCCCTTGCACCTCATCCCTCTATTCTGCATCCCCCGCACTGCATCCCCATGCTCTGCATCCCCTGCTCTGCATCCCCAGCATCTCATCCCCCTGCTCTGCATCCCCCTGCTCTGCATCCCCCCCTGCTCTGCATCCCCTGCTCTGCATCCCCAGCATCTGCATCCCCTGCTCTGCATCCCCTGCTCTGCATCCCCTGCTCTGCATCCCCTGCTCTGCATCCCCTGCTCTGCATCCCCCTGCTCTGCATCCCCTGCTCTGCATCCCCAGCATCTCATCCCCCTGCTCTGCATCCCTCTGCATCCCCATCCATCCCCTGCTCTGCATCCCCAGCATCTCATCCCCTGCTCTGCATCCCCCTCTGCATCCCCCACTCTGCATCCCCAGCATCTCATCCCCCTGCTCTGCATGCCCCCACACTACATCCCCTGCACCACAGCTCTTCCCCTGCTAGGAGGGGACAAGGCTTTTCTCACATTCTTCACAGAATCACAGAATGGTTCTGACCACAGAGTGGCTCCTGGTCCCACGCCCATGCTCAGGCAGGGTTATCCTAGAATACATAGCATGGTATTGTAGCCAGTTCTGGGGTATCCCCAGTGAGGGAGACTCCACACCCTCATCTGTTCTCATGGTCTGTCACTGCACAGCAAAGTTCTTCCTCATGTTCAGGTGGAACTTCCTGGGAATCATTTTGTGCCCATTGCCTTTGGCCCTTTGACTTGGCATCACCACCATCCTCCCTACACCTTCCATTTGGATACTTCTACACATTGACACAAACCTCTTGACCTTTGTTTTTCCCTTTAAAGTGGAAACTGGTGCTTCCACTTGGTTTTAGGCCTGCATCTCCATAAGAGGCCCCATGGCTGTAACAATGAGTCTCCCCCACAGCACGAGGAAGAGTGTGGGGAGCCCCATGCCCAAGGAACAGCCACCCCACAGCTCCCAGCACAAATACCAAGTTTGCTACTACCAGACAGAAGCAGCACTGCATGGTCACAGCCCTGCCTTTGAGTGGAAATCAGCCATTTCCCTCAGGAAATTCTGTGGGAGAGGGTGAGGAGCTCCAGTGCCATTGCCAGAGCTCCCAAATGGATGAAGCCCTGGGTGCAGGGCCACCTTGGATGGGGTTTTGTACTGCCTGGTCTAGGACAAGATGTCCTTGGTCATGGCAGGGGGGCTGGAATAGAAGATCTTTAAGGTCCCTTCCAACCCAAACCATTTGATGACTCAACAGGCCTGTGGAGGAGAGAGATGAAAGTGTTTGGAAGAGACAGGCCACATGGCATCCTCCAGGATGTTTCTTTGGCCAAAGTGAGGATTCCATGAAAAACAAAAGTGCTGTGAGGGTATTTGCCAATTAGCTTGGGGACTTGGCACCAAGTGCTGTGCTCCCTTGGGCTGCTTAGTCCTGAGTCCTTCCTGTGTCATGGAGTGAGAGACATCCCCTTCCACCAGCCTCTCTGTAGCAGGGCCAAGGCCCACGAGGGCACACAGCAATGTCCCCAAACAGGAGCCAAGCCCCACATCAGCCTGTGCAGGTAAGCTCATTGCTCTGCTCTGCCCACTCAGCCCTTCAAAGGCAGAGCCTGGGGGCAAACAGAGCAGGCGAGACAAGCTCTAGTCCAAACACTGGAGGCTGCTTAGTTAAGAGATCATTTTGATTTTTTTTTTTTTTTTTTTAAGTCTAGGTGAGTTTTTTTATGTCTGGGTTTTGTTTTTAACTTGAAACTTGTGAAAATCACAGCATGACCTTTGCTGGCTGAAAGTCTTCCCAAAACCGGGGCAGTGAAGTTCAGCTTCCTGCAGTGCCCTGCCAGCGCCTTTTGGTTCTGAACTGCAACCATCCCCAGGCAAGGAAGGGGAGTTCAGCCTCAGCAGTCCATTCAGTCTTTTGTCCTTCTGCTGAGAATGTGCAAACACTGCTTATAGTTCCAGCGCCAGCTGCAGTTCGTGTTTCAAATTAACTAAAGTTCATTATTTTACACTTTAGGTAGAAGCTGCAACAAACTGTTCAACAGCAGTCCAAGCAACAGTATACAAGCCCCTCTAGGATCCCTTGGAAGGGCTCCTGATGAGTTCACCAATGTTTGCACATTAACCTCTGGGTGAAAAGCCAGCCAGAGGGATGTGAGAACTCTGCCGAGCCCTCCAGAGCATGACACAAAATGATGCAAGTGTGGGAGCTAGGAGAGAAAAGGTTTTGTGAGCCCAGAAAAATAATAAAACGTTTAAATCCTTAATTGTTTTTCTTGAAGATTTATCCAAAATCAAGCTCTACTTAAGCCTGTGAGTTTGCAGAGCATTGTCAATAAATTAGATCATGCACACAAGGCAAGGATTTCAAGCCAAAAAGCTCTAGCCCTGAGTCGCTTAATAGCAACACTCCCCAGAAAAACGACTCAAGATGAAACACGAGATATGTATTAATTATCAATGGTCTAATAGAAAATTTAATGAAGACAAGTATCTTCTTGCACTTTATCCACAATAACGATGATAGTACGTCAGCAAGGTGCATACCTTACAACGTAGCAGTGAATGTCAAGTCTGAAGCCATTACAGCAATTCCCCACAATAATGGCCAGCCAATGCATGGGCTTGTAGCACTTAATCAAAGTAATGACATCCATCCACAATTATTTATGTTATGGTAACAAAGAGCTGCCAAATGCAAAACAAATGACATGAGGATTTGCAAGTGAATTTCTTCCCGTAAATTCTCCTTAGGTTATGCTTAAGGGCCCTCAGGATGGAATTCTGTCTTTATCCAGAGCGATATCAGAACCGTGGGGTTACAGTGCCATGTTTTACTGCCTATAAGCAATGAACCCAATGCTATCACCAAAATGAGCTCTTCAGCCAACAGAACTGTACCAATATTACTTGAGCTGGCCTTGGTTTACACCCAAGAGTTGTCTTCAGAATTTTACAAGAGGAAAAAAAAATTATTTGGAAGATGACTTTTGCTTACTTCTGTCTATCATGGAAAACAAAGACCCAGTTGTATCAACACTTAAACACACATTTAACTTAAAGTATATGAGCAGTCCCTACTTACCTCAATGGGTTTGGATTTGAGCCATTATAATTACCAACCATGAATCTCTATTAAGTGCAGCACTGTTCTTTCAGGGGCATTTATGTGGGTGTTTGTATAAAAACACTGTCAAAAACTAAAGAACACCAGTAAATATAAAATGGCAACACTCAGGTTCAAATGTAATGAACTAATTTATTTTTTTTAACACTACATCCAACTGTTTTTCACCACTCGCAGATGCCACTGGAACAACTTGAATACAAAAAAATTGCCTAAGAACAATAAACTACACAGACCAGCTAATATTGATTGCTTTAAAAATGCCCCCTGTTAAACTTAAATAATAGCCAAATCTCCCTGCAGTAAATGTACTTTTATATCATTAAATACTAATTTAACAGAAATGTGACTGCGCAGTGAAAAACACGAAAATGCTGGAAAACTGAAAGATTGCCTTTTTTTTTTTTTTTTGCCTTATTTTTCCTGTGCATTATACAAGCTTCCAAATTAACACCAGAAAGAAGACAACAATAATTTCATATCAGGTGGCCACGTAGTCACGCAAGCCAAAACTGGGACCAAGCTTAACTCCAATACGCACTTTCCAAAACCCGCGAGAGGGAGGACTGCAGGACACCTCTCACCACAGGCTCTGGCCACCCTCGATGACCAGGTTGTGGCCCGTCATGTAGTCCGAGGCTTCGGAGGCCAGGTAGACCACGGCAGCCTGCAGGTCGGTGGGCTGGGCCAGCCGGCTGGCTGGAATGGTGGCCAGCCATTGCCGCACCAGCGGCCGCAGCTCCTGCGAGCGGATCAGCGGCGTGTCAACGATGCCCCTGCGGCGAGAACACGGACCAAGGGTTTAGCAAAAAAACATCCCAGCACCCAGAGGTGTTTGAGGTGTTAGTTCAGAAGGAAAGTGGTGCAATAACGTGAAGAAGATGAGCACATCAGACTTTCTGCTCTTGCTGAAAGTCATGGTGCAAACTTCAATAGTGTTCCTTTCCTATCATCATCTTTTGCTGCTGATGGGCAGCTCAGAGGTTTTCTTTCAAGCAAACATACACTCACACGAACTTCTTAGATAATAGCACAACTCCCTCACTTTTAGGTTGCCCATAATCACCAGTTTAATTTTTTTTTTTCCCCAGAAAACAAGCACAGCATTGGAAATTAAAGTGCTTTGAATTGGGTCTGTCGCGGCTCTTGGGAACTGTTGTCCTTCCATCAATTTCTCATCACTCTACAGCTAATGTCATACAGCATGCTTGTGTACAGCTCAGAAACTGAAAACAGACCAACTTCCCATATGTCAAACAACGAGGGGAACAAAAGCCAGCACCCTTCTGGGCACCAGACCCTTTCCACACAAAAAAAAAAGAGAGGCAGAGATAAGCACAGCATACTCAGTGTGATCCCTCTTAAACCAACACCCAAGAAATCACACTGATTTACTTCTCTTACCTCTTTTACATTGATGACTGACTCCACCATTTACTAAAACTCTGCTAAGTTTGCTTTTCTTTTCAGATGCCCTAAAAATGATGCTGCAGGAAGCACAATGCAGGGTGAAGATTTGGCTGGCTTTTGTGACTTTAACTGCAACTGATTTGTCATACTCCTCCTTAACAACATATTTGTATTTTGTGAAATGTATAATTTTTCAGCCCCTGAACAAATATATTTACATAACTGTGTCTAACGAGAAATTACATTTAACTTCTCAGAAATGACAATAACTAAAACCTGAACTGCCAATTCCACTTCATTAGTGTGGTAGAAATGCATTCCAAATGTTAATAAAAATTCCAACATGCTGATAAATTAGCGCTTCTAAGGAGCATGTGACACCTTGGTTAACATATTCAACCTCAATTATATTTCTCTTCAGCACCCTGTTATCTGGAACCTTTGCTGGCAATCAGAGGTGCTGTTTTTCAGCGGCCAATTTTCTAGATAATGTAGCTTATCAACACTGTGGGTAAACTTGCCAATGAAATCAGGCTGCACTGAACCACACACACGCTAATTGCATCTCTTTTTTATGCATATTTACAGACTGTCACTTCAAAGAAATCAGTGGCCCATTGAGGCAGCCAGTTAGCTGGAAGAATTGCCTCTTGCAAATGAAAATTAGCAAACAAGCTAGTGATAAATATGAAATGAACAAAGTATAAAAATACCCGTTTTGTTCTGAAACTTCATCGGCATCCCAATTTAGACTTCCAAGGAAATAATTTTTTGAGGCAGACTGGATTCTGGGTATGAGATTTACCTTTTGTTTTAAATGAAGGCTAAAATCCACTATTTACTCTGTTATGAAGTGGAACTAATTCAGATTTTCCCCCAAACATTTCTGTTCTCACTAATCAGGCAGGATTTAAATATCAGCTTTATATTTTATTGTAATTGTCAATAAAGAGCAGAGCAGTTCAGAAACACTGAGTGATGCAGCTCACTTAAGTTCTGGCAATGTAACAAAATCAAGCACATTCCAGTACAGGACTGCAAATGGTTTACTTATTTCCTTCAAGCACAGCCCCCTGGTCTCCCTCCTTGCTTTCCCAAACTCCTCAAGAACTGGTTTTGTTCAGAGAGAAATGTACTTTGAGCAGCAGACATTAAATATATTGAACTCCTCTCCCTTTCGTGCCTCTCACTGTGCTTACAAAACCATCATCATCATCATCATTCTGGCTTTACTATCAGAGACCAGAATAAGATCCATATGATTTTCTTTTTTCTTTTTTTTTTTTCATTTACAGATATGTTTTAACCCCGAGGGAATGCAGATTAGGGAGTAAAACACACAGTCCTCCAGCAGAACAGATTTTGCTAAAAAGAGGACGTTTTTCAATCTGTTCAGAAAAATGATCTTTGGTCTGATCACTGCAGTCTGCAAATCACTGTGCTGTGCCTCTTGCTGGACCTTTCTTTAGGTCCACTCCATGTAGCAAAAATTTAGATGTGTAACCAAACTTCACTACAAATTTTTGTTGCAGAAATGAGAAAAAAATAGAGCGCAAAACTTAAAAGTTGCAAACACACATACTGATGGCACTATAAATATTAGGCATGTCATTGATACTACACATCTTCTGGGAAAGCTTTGGTGCCAAGTTGGGCAATTTAATGTTGTCGAACCCTTTTAGGCAGATTTTAGTTGGCTCCTAACCAGTTCCAGCGAAGACAACTGCCAATGCATTAATTCCCTACCTCATCTCGTATGCAGTGCTGAGCCTATCAGTACTTTCTGTTGCATGTCAATGTAATATCAAACTGCTGGTTCCTTAATGTTAGATATGAGCATCAATATTTCATTATTGATACACAGGACAATTTGAGACATGAGGGGGGAAAAAAAGACCGCAAGAAAAAAAGAAAAGGAGAAAAAAACAATTGCCTAAAACATTTCCACTTCGAGAGACACATTAGGAAAAATATCACTTACCAGATACTTAACTGGAATTGTTACGTGCACTCAATCCCCAAATGAGAGCAAAAAAAGATTCCATCTGTGTGTAACTTGATTTCTTTCAGATGAGTTATTAATTTGAATGAGTTAAGTACACTCCACTTAATCAGGAAGTGTTTAATCACAAGATCCACTTAATTGGGACATCTCCCAAGGAATTAAGATTTAAGTCCAAAGATACTTACCAGCAACGACTGCTGCTTAATGGGGATAGTAATGCTGCTTAATTGGGATGCCTTCAGGTGATGCTGGGGTGCTCCTTCTCCTGCCAGCTCTGCCTCTCCTTCTCCCAAACCTGCAGTGATCCTGCTTTCTGGGGCTACAAGCCTGGTGCAGCTGTGTGGCTGCCTTCAGAGGAGCAGGGCAGGATGCAGGTAACACAAAAGGCTCTTTGCCCATCAGCCCAAATCCAATCCCAAATCCCTGCCTATCAGGGGGAACATGGTTCATCCCCCAGGGCTGCTGGCCTGGCTGCAAGCTGACCTTGTATCAACTTCCAGCTGCCCATCCCAAAGGTCATCCCATAATGGCATACCATGTCTTCCTAATTAAGAAGAGGCAGTAATTAAGCAAAAAAAGGCACATTGATTCAGCGTAATGGCTACATGAATGATGTTTTCTAATGCTGCACATACCAAAAACTAGACAGCTTGAGAATTCCCTCTTCCACAGTTCCATGTCTGGGACCAACAAAGAGACTAAACCCAGTGGGCAGCTGGGCATCAGCCACCACTCAGTATTCTGTAAAGGTGCTTGTTTGTACCCAGGTACCCTCTGCAGTTCAACCCTACATCCATTTCAGGAAGACTCCAGGACCTTCTTCTTTTTTTTTGCATAATCTGTGCAGCAGGCTATGAGGGGATGGCACTGGATGGTGGTGCAAGGACTGAGCACAGGTTCCATGATAGCAACAGCACCAGTCAGCCAAAGCATCTAGGGAATCTCAGCCACCTTCTCTCCCTGGGCATCAGGTTTGCCTGGCCAGCAAGAGAAGCCTGCATGTTCAATTTTATAAATGCAATAAATCATCCTGAGGACTCTCTCATAACATTTTATGCATTGCTAACTTTTATGCATTGCTCTGCATAAGTTTTATGCACTCATTAAGAAATTAAGTTGATAAAAAGTGACCAGATAGGAAGAGGGGGAAAAGGCCAAAAGGTTTGCATGATGAAATAATGTTTAAGGCCAGACTGGAGCATTTGGAGCTTCAGACAGAGGCACACTGAGAGTGCCTTAAAGCTTTAATGCAATCACAACTGGGAGGAACAAAGTACTTAAGGACACAGATATTTTACTTATCCAGAGGTGATCTTGGGTACCATCATGCCTTATATCTACATCTGTTCTCCTCAGACTCCTTAAAATCCCATCCTGAGGCTCCTGCTGGTTCTGGGTACTCAGATCAAGTGGGTTGAAGTTGTCCCTGGTCCTTGGTGGGTCACATCAAGAGACAGTGACACTAGTGAGGTTGACAGTTCTGGGGATGGCTCCAAATGTGCTCTGAAATGCAGGTTCACATCTCACACAGTCAGAAATATAAACGTGAATAGTTATTCTCTCAGAAGCAGATGTGGGTTTTGCTCGTGTGATGAGGGATCTGAGCTCCATGAACTGCTGCAGGCTCCCTCCTCCTGCTCAGAGATCCCCAGGCTGTCCCATCATGAGGGGCTCAGCCAGAGCTTAGATCTCTGTGAGGGAAGTTCTGCTGGTCTCCAAAGCTGCTCAGTCCAGGTTCCCACCTGCATTAGGGAAAACTGCTCTGTCCACAAGAGGGGACCTCAAAGACAGCAAAATATTTGGTCTTCATGCATCCTTCCTGGTTATTCCTCCAAAAAGGCAACACATCACCCCTTCCTGTTGTAGGATTTTGAGCTCAGAGCTAGGGTTTAAGGCAGGTTGAGATGATCTAAATGAAACCCTGTATTGTCTTGAAAAGCAGAAAGAGCAGCTGTCTATTTTTTCTCCATGCTCTGGCAACATTCTCCAGAAACATAACTTCTCTAGAAGAGAGTGCTTGCTTCCAAGTTGTACAAAACAATGAGTTCTGATAATTTGGTGCCTACTTTTTAAATTTATGTGAGCCCATAAGAAACAGGTAATTCCTCCTGTAAGAGCCTTCTCATCCGTAATCACAGTGAATGTGGCACAACTATTCCACATTTGTTGCTGCAGATTACCTGTATGTTTTCAGACACAATTCCTGCCAGGTCCTGCTGAGCTTCCCTAATTCCCTTCATCTCCCAGCTCCCAAAAGCAAGTGTAAATTCACTAGTGCTAGTCATGGGAACACCATTACAGTGCTGCTATGGCATGGGGAAAATCCCATTAGGAAGTAAAATGCTGTTGAAAGAATCTGTGGATCACATGGAGCAATGGCTGGAGACACTGGTATAATTAGTAATAAATAATCATAAGGAAGACAGCTAGCACAAGCAAGGGGAGAGCAGACTGGCAGTAAAAACAGAGGCACTTGCCATTAAGCTCTGTGATTTTCTTTTTCCCCCTCCACTTTGTGGATTAAAATATGTAATTTGTTTTCCCTAATTTGATCTACATTATTATCTTCATTATTACAATTTAACTCCTGGGTTAAAATCCTGCCCTTCTTAGTTACTCTGATTGACTTCAATGGTCTACAGAATTTGACCGCTTCCAATTAACGCTATCCACTTGGGTTTCTGCTCAGCACTATCATGCACTGCTAATTGTTTAATAAAATGACTGGTTGGGCATGTGTGTGAGAAACAGGGAGAGACAAAGTGGATCCAGTAGGAAAACTTTTTCTTTGTGAATAAATACCCTGAAATATAGAGCTTGAAGTCTCCAAAAATAAGGAAAATGTAAGTTGTAATAAATACATATATATATTTACAAAACTACACCTGGCCTCCTGTGACTGTCAGAGCTGAACAGTAGCTCAATAACAGCAATAAAATGTAGCTTTTAAAGTGCCTATATATTTGTCTCAAGTAGAAAGGGGAAAGAACTATTGTCTGTTAAGTGTCAAAAACCCTTTCTTTAACCACAGAAGGCTTGGACAGACTAAGGAAATATTTCATCTGGAAGGGAAATGCTAAAAACTACCCTTCACATTATTGGAAAACCTATTATCAAATGCTAAAACCTCTCCTTAAATCCCTGAGTATACACAGCAACAGAGCAGGCTTGGTTCTAAGTATTTAAACCTTTGTTAAAGAAAAGACAACATAAAAAGGGATGCAATCCACCTGCTAATTAGAAATTTTATTTGCTGAGATAGTGTTCATTTGAGCTTTGTAGAACATTTCATTCCCTTTGTAGTTTCAAAATGAGACTACGTTTTACTTACGGGGAAATGCAGTTGACTTTTACTCCTCTGTCAATCCACTCGGTTCCCAACGTCTGTGTTAATTTTACGACCCCGGCTTTGGAGGCGTTGTACGCCAACTGCTTCTGTGGGTGAGGGACTACAAGGGATTCAAAAGAAGAAAATTATTTATTCTTCCCAAATTAAAATAGCTTAGGCACTACACAGACAGCTCCCTGCATTGAGATGAGCTGTTTGCCCTTTTCCCAGGTACCAGGCAGGCAGCAGCAAGAATTCAGCCACCTACAACACAAACCCCTAAATATGTATTTTGCCATCTAAGAGTTTTGTCTCAGCAGGTGGGCTACTGGAAAACAATGATGAAAATAAAAATAAAGACGTTTAAAAGATCCCATATTTGGGCAAAGACAAAACCAATGTATTAAATGTACGTATGCAATACTTGACTGCTCTGAAGAAAGATAAATAATCATATACACACATGCACATTTGTATATTATAGACATATGTATGTTTTATATACTTTTACACTGTAATACTAATAAAATATATTATCATATAATCATAAAATATTATATAATTAATAATATGTCTAATATATATTATGTATTCTATGGTATGTAATATACTAATATTATTTATAATATTATATGTGGTAGATAATATATGATGTGATAGCTGAATGTAATAGTAAATTGTTTGATATGACATTATATGATAGAACATGATATAAGTGCATAACAGATTTTATATAATATGTTATATATAGCTTCTCAGAACAAATTATTCTCTAATTTTTAAATTATCCATAGTCTGAGGCAAACACATTATCTAACTAATGTTTGTGTGGATGTGAACACAGGTGCATCCCAAAAATTCAGAACACCCACCACTTTCAAAATCTGAAGCTTTTGAAAATGTTTCAGAGATGTCACATGTCAGTCAGAGACAGAAAATGATCAGCTTGCTAATTGCAATGTTCAAGCTTGTTAGTGCCGTGTGTTCGGGTGGCTCTGCCCCTCTCCAGCTCACTGAAAGCTACTTAAGGACAAATCCCCAGGGGGTCTAAAGTGCTTTAAACCCACGGGAGTCAATCCAAGTCAGTCCAGGTGTTGGGATTTACACCCACAAAGAATCTCTCCTTGGACTTCTCTGGCTGTCACTAGGACTTCATTAAACAAATCCAGTGCAAAGAATCCATCCATAATTAGCTCTCTATCAGCACAGAGCTTCACTGAGCTACTGAGTGATGGAGGGAGGGGAGGGGAAAATCAGGGCAAATAACAGTAGTCACAAAGACAGGCAGTTCCAGCCTGTGGGGTTGGATAACACGGATTCCTGGAAGAAAGGGAATCACTGGGTTTGTGCAAGGTTCAGCCAAAGCCCAACTCCCAGCATTCTGATAAAAGCACATAAGCAGCACTAGTAGCTGGCATTAAACTGGTCTCAATAAATTAAGCTGATGCATCAGTTCTATATCACTCCCACCCATGGCATCTCAACACATCCACTACTGATTTTACTGACTTGGATTTGAATATGTCAATGTAAAGGGTGGAATGAAGGTGATAACTGAGTTACCCAAACTCTGAAAGAGCCAAAAAGCCCTGATGCAAATTAGTGAGCATGTGAACAAGGACCTTTGCCTTGAACAGAGATGTTTGTGAATAGATTTAAAGCACACATATGATGGGAGCAACAATTAGAGGGGTTTTTTCTGCATAGGATGCAGGTTTGTTCAGAATTCAGAGGCCTTTTCCTTGCTAAAGAGAGCTTTTCATACCATGGCCCTCCTCTGCCAGCATTTCTTCTGTGTTCTTTTTTGTTCAATGTGAAATAATTTGCATTTTGACCAGCAGAACTGCTTTGCCCTCAGCGTGTGCCTGTTGCCCCCTGACGCAGAGCGCCGTGGGGGCTCTCGGAAAGATGTGGAACGTAATTTCTTGATTAATTGCCATGCATCAGCTCCAAGTTACATACAACTTGGGTAGTTAACCTTGTAGCCTCCCAAAAGCAGTTCTCTGCTAAACTTTCCAAACATGTCTGTCTGTGATAAATCATTTTTGGTGATCACTTGCTAAGAGGAGAGGAGTTCTGGCACTGGCTCTGCACCTACAGTGCCTGTGGGTGAGAACAAGTTGCTGCAAGCCACAAGAATCAGCTTCTGACTTGGGGTGGGTGATGAGACACAGTTATCAAAAGTGTTTCCATGGACTTTTGTCTCTATAAGAATATCTAAAGAAGGTAATTTGTAGTATGAAATTTTCCCCTGCTGAGACACTCAGCCCCTCTCAAGTGGAAGAATTCAAGGAGAAGCCAACAGGTGTCATGAATCTCTAGGACTAGATGGGATTCCTGCAGCTAAGCACCCCATCCATCTCCTCTTCCCTAACCTAAGGTGGTCTCTTACAGAGAGAAAAGCAAATCTGTAACCCTCCAAACTCATACAAAATGGGGTTTGTGAATAAAGCTACGCCTCCAGCAGTGTCACCAAAAAAATCTGCATTGCTAAGGCTTCTAGAAAGCGAGGACACACTCTTATTAAAGACACATGATAGGAGAAAGCAGATAAAAATTCTGCCAACATTAGATGCATTATGTTTTAAAGACCTTTATTCTGACTTTGGCTGGGATAGTTCTTTCTTTTTTTTTTTTTTTTTCCCAGGAACTGTTACAGTGCTGTATTTTGGATTTAGGACAGGAATAATGTTAACACAGTGATAGTTTAGTTGTTATTGAGTGGGTCTCATTCTAAATCAGGGACTTTTCAGGGCCTCATGCTGCCCTGCTAGCAAGGAGGCTGGAGGCAAAAGAACCTGGGAGGGCACACAGCCAGGACAGCTCTAACTGGCCAGAAGGATATTTCAAACCACACAGCATCATGCTGAAAAACAAAACTGAAGTGAGTTGACTGGGCACTGGTCAGTGGGTGGTGAGAAACTGCACTGTACACCACTTGTTTTTTATGTTCTTTCTTCCTTATTATTATTATTTGCCCCTCCTTTTCTGTCCAAATAAACTGTCCTTATCTCAACCCACAAGTTTTACCTTTATTCCTAGATGTTCTCTCCCATCCTTGGGGGGAGGGAGGGAAGGGCTGTGGGGTTATTCACAACAACCTGACACTCTGCTGTTGACCTTTGTTTGGTGCACCAGGCTCCCAGCCTGACCTTGAAGCAGCCACACAATGTTATTGAGAGGTGCACACAGACAGAGCAGACCACTTCCCACTAAAGATATTCACTGTAAAAATTCCAGCTCTGAGTTACACCTGTGTGAACTGCTGAGCCGCCGCTGCTGGAGCGTACGCCTGGAATAATTCCATTGGAACACCAGAATCAAAATGCACATATGCAAAATGTATGCAGCTTATCTCCCATTAATTAAAGCTGATTCTGAGCAGTGTATCTGGAAAAATCACAAACAAAAACCTCCCTATCCTGCTAAGTGTCTCCTCATTTTCCTGTATCTCTGAGGAAGGACTCAACCTACAACAACAACAAAAAAAAATATCCCCTAACTATTTCTAGAAACATTTCATACTATGCCAGTTGGCCAACGTACTTAAATAACCAACCAACCAACATATTTATTTAACATTCAGCAGATGGACATGATATGAACATCGTGGTTTTCAGTTGTAGTTTCATAACTACTAGATTTTTTCAATGCCAAGATTCAAACAGGTTCAGAAGGTAAACACATCTCTCCATCTCTTATCTTCTGGCCTAGCATGAATTAACTTTCACTGACATTTAAATGTATCTTGGGATGACCCTTCCAGGCTGCTCTCAGGGCTGCTTTCCAACATTCCCTCCTGTTCCAGGACAGGTATTTGGGTTCCAGCCTCCAAATGTGACCCCAGGTGGAGCTGTAGCCTTGGCTCAGCAGCCAAGGAGGTGCAGCCCCAAGCTGGGGCTGGGATGGATGCTGTGTGGGAATGGCATCACCACCCAGCTCAGCAGAGCTGTGCCAAGCCCCCATGGGAAAGCTGGAAAATGCCTCTCCTGAAGCAGAGCAGACCACTGCTGGGCTGGGAGCCTTGTGCCAAACCAGCAGATCCCCAGTTTGTGCCAATTCCCAGAGCTTCCTAACTTTCTCCAGGATGGACTGCATCCCAGGAAATTTTGCTTTGTGACAATGATGTGGATGGTGACAGCCCAAGCACAGACCAGAGCCCGACTGCTCAGAGCAGAGCAGGAAAGCCTGAGCTATTTGAAATTTAAAGCCTCACAATCTTTTCAGAACTACTTTTCTTGGGGAGTTTTCATAACTTTGCAAAGCTGGGATGGTGGGATGGTGACTGTCTTTAAGCATAAGTAAAACAGCTGGTAAAGACACTTGAAAAAAATATGAACAACAACATTATAAATGGATTTTTGAAGAACCATTTAAAGTTACTGTGCAATAAACTGAGTAGAATGACATAGAATGTCAAACTGGGCACAGTAAAAATAAACGTTATTCTGAAGGAAAATAAAAAGACTGCATATTTATGTAACATTCAGCAGATGGACATGATATTAATACAGGGGTTTTCAGTTTTACTTTTATAGCTACTAGATTTTCTTGCCTAACTTGGCAACCCAAGGCACCATTTGATTTTTGGATTTGGACAATACTGCAACAGATGTCCAGACCAATAAAATAAATTCCTAAAGGGCTATGCTTAATTTGTGTAATTGATCAATTTTTGTTACATGGGCTTCAGCTCAGCAGCCTTCCAGATTAGCTCAGCAGTAGGGATTTCATTCCATATGTTACAATGGTTTATTGGCCCTTTTGATGACACTGCTGATTCAGCAGCGTTGGTGCAGGCACCTGTTGGCAATGAGAATGTTATAAAACCCATGGGTACCAGGGCAAATATTGGCACAAAATCCTTTGGGTGACTTGTAAGCATCTTGTGGGCTCAGCTTCCCACATGCCAAGGAGTTTGCCTGGAACAGCATGGAGGGAACAGCACCTCTCCCGTGGTATCCCTGCTCCAGAGTCAGAAAAGGTGACTCCACCCTTTCTATAAAAGTAATAAGTGCTCTAAAACATTGAGGACAGATAAATGTTGAAAAATGATATCAATAAAAATTTTGTAGTACATTTCCTCTAATATGAAATGTCAGTGATTTACTCCTTCCCAATACAGGTTTAATTGATTCAAATAGCATCGGTAGTAATTAAAATATGGATTCTGAAGCACAACTGTTAGCTCTCATCACTCACCTATTAAACTTGCCATAGATGCTGTGTTAATTATCTTCCCATATCCTTGATTCAGCATAATGCGGCCTGCAGCCTGTGACAGAAATTAAAGGAAAGACCAGTGACCCTTTCTGTGATTGTGCTAATAATGACATGATAATAAATTAGTCTTTTCAGAAGAGTTGATGTGCTAACACTTCTTTTTTTTTAACCACCTGATATAAAAACTTGGTATAAAAATGGCTGATGCAGGAAAAAAAATGCCATTGCCATTTCACACCTCTCTCCACCGTTGGCAATATTTTTTTTTAAAAATCACTAATGCTGGGAATTCCCCCCTTCAAGCCTTCTGGTTTTCAAATAACCACCCTTAAAAAAATTTTGGCTGTTCTTTAACAAGTACCAGCTGCTTTTGAATGTATTGACCAAAATCTGTAATTGATATAAAGCAAAACTCTCCCAAACTCCACCAAAACTAGGACCAATTTTATTGTGATAATTTTTAATAAAATATTATTATATCTTGAGCTAAAGTAAACATTTAGAATATTTAGAATATTAATATCCATTTGCAAAACTAACCAGTGCTGTATTTCACACCTACTTGGCAGCACAAGAATAATCCTCGTAAATTAACATTAAAAGTTTTGTCCCATTCCTCCAGGGAAGTCTCTTCACTTGCAGAGTTCAGATTGATTCCTGCATTGTTGCAAGCAATGTGGACTGTGCCCCAGCGAGCCACAATTGCATCCACCATCCTTTGCACATCCTCAGGCTTGCTTACATCTGCTGCCAGAGCAAGGCTTTTAATGCCTGCATGGAAATAAGAGTGGTGCAGTAAGCATACAAATTCACAGGGGAAAAAAAATCTATTTTATGACTATTTTTAATTCATATATAGAGATATTTTATATATGGCTGTAAAATATAAATAAATATACATATAAATATACATATAAAATATATAAATATAAATATAAATATAAATATAAATATAAATATAAATATAAATATAAATATAAATATAAATATAAATATAAATATAAATATAAATTCCACCTTAATTCATTGCTCATAAATAATAGCAAAATGTGTGCTCGTTACTGCAATGCCATTATAAAGTTGCTGGAGACTAAGCTGGAGCCCAGGTGTTGGAACTAAGTCTGCCACTTAGGCAGGACTAAGCTTGGAACACTGCACCATCTTCTGTCCAAACCCTCAACTGCAGCTTCCCCACTCCCAGCCGCTCTACAGAGGCTTTTCTTATGCCAGGTTCCCCCCCAAGATGCTGCAGAAATTTAATTAATTTGTCCCAGACTGCTTTTTGTATGAACTACAGCATCCAGAGAGCTGGGAGCCTCAGACAAAACCAAACTGGTTTTAGGTGGGAGCCAAGTGAGAATACCTGCAGGTGCACAGGTATGGCAGTCATAGTGCCTTATTTATGGCAAATCACACTGCCAGAATAATGCAAACATTGGGAAGTGAAGAGATTTACCAAATTTGAAACATACAGAAGTTTTCCTTTTTTTTTCCTAAAATAATCCAGCCATTTACCTTCGCACCAGTGCTGACCCGTAAATAACTTAATTTAATTTATTATAAAAGTCAGCTTTAAACACCCTTATTGTTAAACAACATAAGAAGTCTCCTGAGGCACCTGATGCCACTTGGGGTTATACCCATCCTCAAAGCCAAACAAGGCTACACCAGTAAGGGCTGTGGTGAAATGGGTCTTCATTAAGGAAGGAGGGAAGCAGACAATGGGGTTGGACCATGATCAGCAGACTGGGTAAGAAGTTGCAGCTATTAAATAAAGATATTTTTCTTCTATATAAATAACAAATTTTTTTCCACATTGGTCTCTCTTTTAGATAATTCTGATGAAAAAGATTTAAAAGAAGGGATAAGCCTATTCCAGGAGCTTCCTTCCCAAAATGAAGCTGTGATGGAGGCTCCCAGGAAAGCAAGGCAAAGCAGGAATTGCCCAGTGGTGTGTGTGAAGAAAGTGGCAGGAAAGAGACTTTTGCATGGAAAAGCTGCTCCTCATCTCCAGTGCCTTCAGGAGCTGAGTGCACAGCTGAGGTGATGCTGCTCTGGGGTGCTGGGGCAGGGGAGATCCTGTCCCCTTCAGTGATGATGCAATTCTCTTGATTTCCATGGCAGAGAAAAAATACAGACAACTAAAAAGTGGATGGATGCTCTGCCACAAAACAAGACCTCTTATTTTATCACAGGTTTTTTATGCTAAATATGCTGAAAGAACCAGAATAGCCAGACAGGCCCTGTTGCTCATCCTAATTGTTATCAAGGAATGTAACACACAGGGACTTGCTGCAATCTTTCTTTTTCAATTTACAGACAAAATGGGTGCGTGTTACTAATGGTAACAGAAAGACTCTTCACCTGCCCTCCAACTCTCACCCCATTTAGAGTTTCATCTTATAGGTCAGTTTATAAAAATGAGACAAAAGGTGCCATGTGAGTGTCTAGTGAAGAAGCAGTGAAACCAAGCTCACTTCAAACCAGAGTCCCACACTCGACCTTAATCAATTCAGCTGATTTTCCTGTACTCTGAGAGGGGGGAGGAAACCACTTTCTGTCTCTCCACTGTCCCCCAATCCACCTGTTAAAAATAATAAATAAAACAAACTATGGAAAAACAGCTTCAAATCTCCAGACACAACCAGAGGCTGGGTGCAAGGTGGGGCCAGTGCCTCTCCACAGCACTCAGCTCAGTTTTGTGGGGCTCATGGAGGCAGGTTTGTGATGAGAGGGGCAGGAGAGGAGCCCAGGAGCTCTGTGTTGGAGACAATCACTGTGCTGGATATGCCTGAGGTGTCCTTCTGCAGGTGCACACACACATCCCCCTGCCACAGGCTTCATCTCTGGTCTCTCGGTATAAATGGAAGTAACATGTTGCATATAGACAAGGAGATCAGGAGTGACATTGCACAAGGCATTTGCATAGTTTACAGTGAAAATGCACATTTTAAAAATCCCATCAGACTAATTCTTCCCTTAGGGTACAGGCAGTGATTCCCCCTGAAGACAGAGGTGTGTGTAGTGGAAGGTAACCCTTAGGATTTTTTGGTTATGTTTCATCATTTTTGGTTCTTCAGTCAGGATCCATTAGTAACTGTTGAAAGAGGTATTCACACAGGATCTAAAAACAAAGAGCCCTGCGGCCAAGGGACATACACCCGAGCTGTCTAATAAAGCTAAAACTGAGATCACAGCCATTCTGATGTTTAAAACTCATCATGAAATGATGGCACCATCCCAAAAGGCAGGAAAGGGCTCCTTGATATAAGAAGCAGAGCAGCTCCAAGCAAGCTCAGCAAAATGTTTTGAAAAAGTATCAGTATGGGAATGACTTGGGGCACTGAGCTTCCAACTTTGAGTCTGAGATCTACAGCCATAGAGGAGAAAAAAAAATCACAGCCCCTTTGTCCTTATTACAGCAGGAAAAATATGTATTAATGTTATGATTGCTTCAATTTACTCATGTGAATATTTTGAGAGTAAAGCCAGCTGAACCTTTTTGTCAAAATTTATTTCCAACAGAGCATGATACTTCTTTGAAGCCAAAATGTTTCATGGAAACATTGATTTCCACAAAAAGTTTTCAAGGGAAAGCTTCTGAGGTCCAGGCTAGAATCTCTAGTTACCTCTGGAGAGAAAGAGATTGAAAACCTGACCTTTTCAGATCCTTTCCAAAAACGGGCATTTGGATATAATTCCATTTCACAAAAGCTTTACAAAGTTTGGGGGTTGTTCCAACAGGGAGCGACAATAAATTCGAAACCTCAAAACCTATCATGAGACGGAAGAGATGTGCCCTGACCAGCTGCACTGGTCAAATTGATAGATAATATTTGACCTCAAAGGAGAAAGATGTGTAAAGAGTGAGAAGTGACATTTTCTTTACTTTAGACTGCAATAGTATTTGCTATGCTTTATGACCTCTCTGACTGTATTTTGGAACAACCCCCCACCTCCTCCAGGCTGGCAGCCCACTGCTGAAGGAGCAGAGATGTAGGGCAGCCATTGAAGGATATATGATCAAACTCCTACTGAAAATGCCCTGGAGAGGAGTTAAGTTCATTTTCCAATGGGCTGTTGGCATCCCAAGTCTCATGGCTCTATCAAGTAGCCCATTTCCATCCAAATAGCTCTGCTTGATATGCAGGATGTCAGAGGGAAAAGATGTCCAAAAGGAGAGTTAAGGTGTAGGGCACAGCTACTTTGTGCCAAAACCATATGGCTCTGGTGCACAAGAGAGTGAAAAGCTTCAGGGAAGGAGGGACTGGATGACTCAAGAATTTATAATAGGAACTGGACACTTTCTTCTAGGTCATTATTTGGGATCAGAGCTTTAACCATTGCACTGACACTCTGTGTGAAGTGTCTCCTGCTCAGAGGAGCTGGGATTGTGCAGACAGGGATGTTTTGTTTTAAATGTTCTCTGGGGAGTCTTAGGACGGTATCCAAACCTGAATGACACCATTCCTTGTCTCTTCCTGAGACTGGGTGATATAAATACATCTGCAGGGCCTGGTTTTGCTGGAGAACGTGGTTTCTAATGGCCCAATGCCTTGCAGAAGTCAGAATGGAAACAAATACTGGCGACCTTATCCATATGAGAACGTGAAAATTTCCTGCGTAAATGTCCATCTTTAGAGACAATGAAATACTGAACTTTGAAGAAGGCTCAGGTGCAATCTCACAGAAGGAATTATAAAATGAGTAATACTTCCTTCCTTATCACTACAAATATATTTCCAGTTCTCTTTTTCCCCTTTACAATTGCAGTTTAGCACAGCTCTAGGGGGAAATTCAATTTTATGTTACATTTTCTGCTTTAACTGCTAAAACAGGAGTGGCTTGTAGAGGATTTTACCTCTTATTTGGGGTTTTACTTACTATGTCTATTAGTATTTTGCTTCCATATCTAACCTTGCATTCATGTTTGAAAGAGGGCTTGAAAAATGGCTTGCCTTCAAATTAAAGGGCACAAGGAGATTCAGACTGACAATACAACTACCTTGTTTTGGTGTTTTGGCTCATAAGGTCTGGAAGAGGGGGTAGGTGAGTTTGCAGTCTGCATCTTTCGTTCATCCATAGTGAGGCCTGAGGTTCTGCATGATTTTCTTTGAGCAGCACCATCTCTGTTCAGTGCTGGTTATACAGATCTCACTTGTATGAGGTGACGCTTCTCTGTTCCTGTCAGCCATGGATTTTAGCCATGGATTTTTAGCCACAAAATTTTAGCAAGAAATTTTGTTTGGATCGCTTTGCCTCTCTAGTAGAGTTTATATTGATAAAGAACTCCTGCATTTGGTGTGGTATCAGTGCCTGTTGGGACAACTCTGACAGGACAGGAGAAGCTTTGTGAAAATCCCCTACTCTAACCAATTCCCCAGCAGGGCTGGATGGGAGGGGATCACATACAGAGCAGTGTTGGGTTGGAAGAAAAGCCACCCATCACGCTCAGTGCTTACCTTTGAGGCTGAGCTCACATGCCACCGCTTCTGCCTTGGCAAGGACCAGATCCACCACAGCTACTTTAGCCCCAGCTTCCCCCAGGGCATGGGCAAAGGCTCTGCCAATTCCCTGTCCCCCTCCTGTGACATAAGCCACCCTGCCATCCAGGCGCAGCCGCTCCAGGATGCGACGCTGGCCGCAGCCCCAGAAGACATCATCCTTCACCACTTCTGTCTGAAACAAGGATAAAATTAATAAAAAAAGTATCATTAATTCAAGCCAAAAAGCCTCCTAATCCATATAGAGATTAATGTCAAACAGAGCACTAAGGTGCCTGATAATGGAGCAGAAGGGTTGTGCTTTGGGGAGATGCTACAACCATTCCACTTTCAGGAGAGTAAGGTATGGTATTTCCTAGTCTGGCTTGGATTCAAAGTCTTAGAAGTTGACTGATTAAGTCTTCCAGTTATTTCATCCCCAGGGCCCAATTCTGCCCCCAGGCTCAGCTAAGAGGCTAAGAACAAGGTTCCAAAGGCAGGATTTGGGTCAAGTAGAGTGCAATCAAAATATCTTCACAAGGCTGGTGAGCAAATAAAGATATCAGCCAATAACTTAAACCAAGCTGTCATCTGATCAGCTGCCATACATCATTTCCCCCTGACTGGAATCAAAATGCAAAATACAAGATGTTTAAAATATTGAGTTGGAAATGCCAGGAACTACCAGTGAGTGTAAGCTTTGGGAGTGCTCAGAAATTGCAAAACAACCAGGATGTTTGAGTCTGAGTTTACTGAGGTGGGCCATTATGATTCCAAATGGGAATTTCATTACAGCTACATGATGTCCACATAAAACTGAGGAAGATAAAAGCACCATTCTCTTCCTTAGGACAAGCAAAATGTAAGGCCATGAAAATATCCAGCTCAGAGAGCACAGGAAAACACCCTGTGCTGTCTTTGAGCAAAAAAAAATTAACTATTTCAGAAATGTTGCATTGGTTCATTACAGCTGGTCCTCAGCTCCATCTTCCCACACTCCTGTGCATGAGAGGAGAGCACCAGGCACTGACACCTGGTGAGCAGAACACCAGTCACTCCAGAGATTCATCACAGGACCAGCTGATCTGAAAGACTTTGCAAGGAATCAGCATTTATCAGCTTTAGTGCAACCCTGGACTAGGGAGGCTAAAATGTGCCAAACTCTAAGGTTCTAAGTCCACAATCACAGTATCACATGTTTGGTTCTTTCCATCAAACCCCTGAAAATTATTTTGTCCTTGTCCTTGCTGGACTCAAAATTTTCCCAGAAATGTTCACAGAGAGGAAATACCCACCTTGGATTCAACCACTGCATCTGGAGGCACAGGGCTCCTTCGAATGAGGCTCAGTCCACCCTGCACAGGCAAAATCACCTGCAAATATAACACAGTTCTCATCTGCTTTGTACCTGGCCTTCTGTCACCAAATTCCCCTGACATGAAGGATAATCCTCAGGCCATAGTAGTTTCTCCCCTACTCCTGTTCTTTAGCTGAACAACACAAACATGTCAGGCATCTGTATTTGCTCACATTCCTCTTCCAAACTCATTGCTTACACAAATGCCAGAGGAAAAAAAATGCAATCTTGTCTCTCCAGTTTCTAAAATCACAACATATTGTTTGTGCATGCTATTACTTCTTTTTATTCTCTTTGCTGACTCCCATTGTGCTGGTGATGCCCTACAGCCCCCAGAGCCTTTAAAGCAGAGTGGTGATTCTTTAGTTGTGCTGTAGAGCTGATTATTCACTCTTAAGTGCTCTCCTTTTATCTTGTCTTTAACACTCTATAAGATGTAGACAGAGTAGGGACCACTCCTGAATATAGAAACTCATACCTAGAGCTCAAGTGAGGTGAATTATAATAAAATCTGAGTTTATTTTAGGTCCTTTGGATAATGGCACCAACAAAAGAAGCATTTTAAAGAGTACTTTGCAAAATCCATAGATACAGCACTGAGGGCACCTTAACCAATGGCATCCCACCAACCTGCTCAACACGAGGATCTGAATTAATCACTGAATTTAATTTTCTGACAGCAAGTACATTTTCATCTGACACATTCTCCAGGTAGACTTGTCCTTTCATGAGTGTGTTCTCTACACAGATCACTGCATCCATGCTCAGCAAGTGGTTATCCATGACAAAGCTGTAGTACTGAACAGCATTCCTTTGATCAGCATCAATAAAGACTATATCAAAGTGCTCGTCCTCAGCATGTAATGCCTGGGGAAAAAATGATATTGGAGAAAACACTAATTATTTACCTGCAAGTTTAACATGTTGCCATTAATTCATCCTTTACATAAACCCCAGACCAGACAGAAACTTGTTATTTTAAGGGAACACTGCTAGAACTGCTTCTGGAGATCTTGGGAGTTTTCTGTGCTTTGCAAACAATTCTTCAGCAGTGAATCTCTGAACTTTTCAAGGAAAGTCAGGATATAAAAGAGAATGTCTCATCCCAGCTTATGGTGTTGAGAGTCACAGCAAAAACACCTGCATACCCTGAGTCAAAGTAAATTGATCCATCAGGGTAAGATTGGCATCAAACCCTGCCACTGAGGTGCTGCAATAAGTTCTCTCTTCTCAAAAGAGCAACTATCAACAAATTGAAGAGTGGCAATTACATCAGTCTGCGAAAAAGAGAGGCATAAGGCAGATCTGGGAACTGCAAACTAGTTTGTCCCACTTCAGTAGCAGAGAAAGGGTTGAAATCCCAATTAATAATAGAATTATAAAGCACATGAAAGAACAGGTCATGATAGAGATAAAGCAGCACAGCCCTTGTGAAGGAAAATGATGTTTCTTTAATCTAAAAAAATGCTTTGGATGGCTCAGCAACAGAGAGGATAAAAGAGAACTGGCTGCTATCATCTAATTGGATTTTCAGAAATGTGGCACACCTTCCCTCCAAGCAGGCTGCTGATGATAATGTATAAAAGTGTTGATGGATGACCAGATGGGAGCCTTTACAGCCTTCTCCTGTGGCAGTTAATGCACTCGCTGCCCAAGAGGCTGCTATGGAATATTTCAGATTCCATCTGGGACTATTTAACTGCATCTGTGTGCGTTGCAATGAAACAACAGCTCATCCACCTATCTCGGGGAGCAGAAATGCTTTCAAGTCTTTGTATTTCAAGGGAAAATAGAAACTTCTGTTTCCAGAACTCACTGTCTCTACTGACTTCTAACAGTACTTCTTGCATCCAGATTTCCCTTTTGTGTTTAGAGACATTGTGCACGAGTGATGAGCCATCACTTGGGAGGTACCAGCAAAAGCATCAACAATGGCAATGTTGAATGTGAAAAACTGGTTTGGTTTTGGGAGTGAGGTTAATGGCTCCCAAAGAGAGACTTCAGGAGCCTTTCTGAGGCAGGGAGTGTGTGGATCAGACAAGGAAATAGAGGAAACAGGTCTGAACTCCTCTGTTGTGCAAACTGGTGTCATTGTGAGCTTGTTAGTGGTGAGGTGACTAAACTTGGAAAGTCACATTTAACTGTGGATGCTGGATAGAACAGAAACTCTCCCTATAGCACTCACGAGTCCACATTTAAGACACATTACACCATAACAAAAGAGGACCTTAAGGCCAAATATATGCTGGCTTATTACAAATGTAGTAGAAGCTGGGACATCTGGATTCCTGGGATTCATCTTTTCATCTCATGACCAGCAAGAAAATCTTGCCCTGGTTCCCTCTTCAGCCACATTGGTGGAAACCATCAGGAGCATTTCTGCTACTGTGGAAGAGTATCTTACATCAGGTTGCACCTCAGCCACTCTGTCCAATGTTGATACTTCAGGAAAGGTCAGAAGATGAAAGCTGGGTGGAGGAGCCCATCATGAAGAGAGATTAGAGGTCTCATTCCACAGGGAGAAAAGCCAAAGACAAATATAAGTAATTATCATGACTTATCACTACTTTCTGACTCATAACCTTCCTGGGTGGAGGAGGTGGGGGGCAGACATTCAGAAACAGATGTGGCCATGGCTGAACATATGTTACTCCTGCTCCATGGGATGGCTCCCTAATGAAAAAGAATCTCACTTTTATGCATTGACTTCATTAGGTCCATATGGAGTTGTGCAGCTCTCTGGATACTAGCTGGACCTCTCATTTCAGCCCTCTTTCTGTACCACCTACCTGCTGACAGCTTATCTGTCTTCTGACACAGATAAACCACCTTTTAACATCACTCCATCCATCCCAGGAGGATGGACTGGCTTGGATGTGTACCCAGTGCACACCTGGCTTGTCCTTGCACTGCCTGGGTGTGCCAGGCCATGGTTTCTAAGGCATTTCTCTTCTGTCACTTCACTGAGTCCTGAATGGATAACCAGAAAGGTCACTTGGGCATCCAGATGTCCAGTGCCTGACACATGGAAGGAATAGCCTGAGTTTGCCGTGAGACCTGCCATCATTGGAGATTCTTGTTTCTACAGCTTCATAATTGCTGCTGGGTTTTCCATATTTAGCTAGAAACAGCTCCAGGGCTGTAAGAGGAATCCACAAAATCCATTGAACTTCCTTACCTCTAGAGCAGCCTCTACACAGCAGGATAGCAGCCACAGGGAGAGGAAAGTGCCCTGTTTCCTAAAGCCCCTTGGCTAGCAAAAACAGGCAGGTGGTCACCATGGCCAGGGCACCACGCTGATAATGACAGCACCCACTGCTGAACAAAACCAGCCAGAGGATAAAAGATCTGCTCTAACTCAGAGCCAAACACTGTAAAGATGGGTGCAGAGGACAACTCCACGCTGCCCAGTATGGATGAGGGGGTTTAAAATGAGGGCTTGACCACCCTGGCCCTCCTAGCACAAACTGGGCCAGGCCCTGCCTGGGACCAGCACTCTGGAAATGCCATTGTCTTTTGCTTGGAGAGGCAGAGCCCAAATGCCTCCAACTGAGAGGAAAGCTGAGATCCAGAAGGAAATAATCTGCCTGCAAAATATCCTGCTGAAACTAATTTCCTGACTGTTTACAGTGCAATCCCTGCTCCTTGCTACAGAGTCATCATAGATGGTAACAGATGGCAATAAGAGTTTTAATTCAGAGCAAACTTGGCTAAAATTAATGCTTTTGCTTACAGTGAGTCATTAACTTCCTTTTGGATTAAAAAAAAAAAAAAAAAAGTGCAGCACTGCGTTCCATTGAAGAGATGAACCAAAAGTGACCATGAGAAAGGGCACAGCAGTGCTACTGATGAATACAGCAAAAGATCAGGGAGAGGACATCCCAAATAAGAACATGAATGAATCTTCTGCCAAAGCTCAGAAAAACCTGATTGGAATCCTCATCAGAGACTACACTCTCATAAGGCACATACAAACTCGATCAGAAAAAAATAAAAAAAATGACTGCCCAGTTCCTTTGATATGGATCATACAGTCAGCATATTTGTAATAAAGATGTACTCAAAACTTATTACCTTCCCTGTGCCTTGTTCTTGACCTAAATGTAATAGCAATCCATCCTTGGGGTGCACAGAATACATGAAAAAGTACAGTTTCCTTTTAAAACACCATTAGAATATTTTACTGTGTGTGGACATACACTCTTGTTACTCCTAAATGCTATTCTATTGAGTACAGTTTATATTCACCAGCAAAGCAAAATCTCTAGGGAAGCCAGAGAGGGAATGCAATTTCTAGTAATAACAGCTCACAACAGTGAATACTATCCACTTATCCCCACAATTTCCAGCTATTTTGGACTCCTTTCTGAATTAACCTTTCATATCAAAAGGAGCAATTCTAGAGCACACTAGAGACTCCGACACAATTTCATGCATAATTTATTCACTCAGTTCAACATTAAACGCAGAGTCCTTGACTTTGTCAAGGTGGATTCTGTTGGCAGACTTCACAAGCAGCAAAACAGGAGAAATGAGATCTGCAGCTCAACCTCTTCACCTATTCTGTCTGCTAACAGGAGGGAAAAAAGAAGAAAGCAAACCCCGACATGCTTCCACAATGCCCTGCAATCAGTAGAATCAGCTGCAAACACCGTGTTATTTTTGTGTTGCATTTTCAATTTTAAAATGGAAGGATCAAAATAATGAATGTGAATAATTTCCTGATAGTTTGCATTCCCTCCAGACTCAATCCTGCATCCATTGTTCATCAAAAGTCCACTGGGAATTGAAGGAAGCTCTTTGTGCAGGATCAGGCTCCTGCTGGCAGCAGATTCATGGCAAGGCACATTATGCAGGCATGGCTCAACTGAGTGCAGACTTAAGGGAAGATTTGTGGGGAAATGTTCTTAAACACAGGCCCAGGACATGTTGAATAAGTAGCTAATTCCTACTGAAGACACCTGTACCTGAGACTGAACCTGAAGAAAGGCTTCCCCTCAGCCTACATTTCAAAATACTATATAAAATTCCTGAAGCCTTTGGGCACAGAGGGTTGTGTTGTGGTCTGTGTGAGCTCTGTGCTCTGGGGGGGACCTCACCCACCCAGTGTCTGTCCCTCATGTGTTGGGAAGGTGGAATTTTTCATCGTGCCCTCAGGTATCAAATGAACCCTACCATGTATTTCAGCTCTCTGGCTCCTCTCTGACACTTAGCATCCCTTGACAGGCCAAAATTCCAGATTTTTTGTGCTGGCTGTGGTCTGGGACAAGAGGGAGGGAAACAGGCCAATGCCACCAGTGCTGTGTGATAACACAAGGGAGCATCAAGAGGCTTCAGAGAGCCTGGTCAAGGTGCCATGGACTGGTGTGCTGCCTTTGCACTGCTCTCCATTCACTCCCAGCCCTGATGAGCCATGGATTTAGTGAAAGAGCCAAAACCACAGGGGTGACATGATGGCCCCACTGATGTCTGAGGTGCACTGGCACAGATGTGCTGCATCCTTTTGAAAACTGCTGCAAGATTTACAGCTTCCTTGCAAAGGACAGAAGCAGTGGGGGCAGCACTGGACACGTCCTGCAGCACCTGGATGATACCTGAGGCTGGGGTGCAACTCCTGGGTAGACTAGTTTTACACCAGAAAGGAGAGATCATGCTACTTCTGAAATTTTGGACATGCTGAATCATAGCTTCAGGCAGCAAAAAGGAGTTCCCTGACAGGTAGTTAATCTATAGATAATATGACATTTTCTTGCTTTGAAAGGGCCAGGGCAGTGAGGCAAATCCTGCTTCCAGGAGTTGCATTACTGCAAAAAATTGAGGAGCAGCAGATGAGCAGAAATACTGCCCTGCTGTACTGGCTTAGAAGTGAGATTCAGTCATCACCACCAGACACCTCCAAAGAGCAATTAGTGGGTGATCATCTCTGCCCTTGAGTTTCTACACAGGGGCAAGAATGACACCTAGGGCTGCAGACATTGTAGGCAAGAAGGGCAATCCTTGCTAGAGCTTGTTCCAGCTCTTCTAAACCTCACTGTGCTCCTCAACAAATGTTAGCCAGTTCTGCTCTAGAGCAGCCTCCCCACAAACAACAAGGGACAGAAATGTTCTCCACTTCCCCTGTGAAGCTGAGCAGTGTCCCTGCTGTGCCACCCCTCACCCAAGGCCTGTCACTGCCTTGTCCTCCTGCCTTTCAGCTGCCCACGAGGCACCAAAGGAATCCTGCTCAGTCTCCAACCTACACTGGTCATCTGGGAGGGAAAAGGCAGCACACTGCCCACAGGCTGAGCCTCTTCAGATAGCCAGGCATCCCCCACAGCTGCCACACTCCAGCTGGGCAAACCTCAAAAAGCCCAAAATGCAAATGCACCAGAGAGCCCACCAAATTCATTGCCTCAGCATTTCCAGCCGTTGTGCATTAAAGCTGCAGGACAATCCTGATTGTCCTGATACTGGTGACAAAATGCCTGCCACACTGAATAGCAAAAGTTCAGAGCCCAGTGCAGAAATCCTGCACAGAGAGGTGTCCCCATGCTGGGATCTCTCCTGCCAAACATGAGCATCTCTGTTCCCAACAGCTCCAAGAGGTATTTGAAGTTCTGAGCACCTGCAGAACTGGGGTCAGGATGTGCCTTCATGTTGCAATTGGAGGATATAAAATCAATTGCAACATTCTGTTTTAAGGATTTAATTTTCATGTCTTTGCTCCCTTCTTTAATCTCTACACAGCATGTACTCTGCCTGCCTCTAGATATTTTAATTCAGTCACAGTAAGTCAGTTGCACAGAATGGGCACTAGAGAGCAACAGCAATTCAATTAATTTCACACTCACTGCAGGGAGCTGGGATTTTAAATGCTGCACATTGCAGGTGATCTGTAACATTTCGTTTTTTCATATACTTGCAAAGCTCTTTGTTTCTTTCTTATCAAACTTGGAGGTCATGAAAACCAGAGGTCAGAAAGCTCCTGGCCATTTCATTTTAGAAATAAATATGGCACCTGCTAATGCAAATAAAGTTACAATCAAGCTCACACTGACACATCCTGATTGAAAATGAAGTCAGATCAAATTGATTTGTATTAATAATAGAAAGGCTTTTTAATGAACCTGGTATGGGCACCACCTGTGTCATGCTGGACCCACAGCAATGTCCTGGAGATCCATAAACTGGAATTAAATGTGAGCTGCCAGCAATCATAAGATTTCTCTTTCTTGGGACAAAGTCACCAGTCAGAATGAAACAAGTACAGCTAAGGTATTATTTGTCTGAGGCTTATCACATTGCTCTGGAAGTGAGAAAGTGGGTTCTAATTCATTTGAGAGTTTGCTGTGGGAAAAATAGTGAGAGATTTTGGCAGAATTACAAACTTCTCCAGGAGTTTTCCAACTCTTGTGAACATTGGGAGCAAGCTGTCCTCAAAAGCTGGCTCAGCAGGGTACAGATACACTCTTCCTGTTTGTTATATTTGGAATTAGGGATCCAAAACAAAGCCAACCCATGCTGAGTTAAACTGCCATTGAAGCCTATCGACCTACATTGAGAGCCTGTGATTCCTCTGATCAAAAAGCTGCAGGATTTTAGTTAAAAAGGAGGAAAAACTGTCTTGTGTGACAGAGCTGCCCCATCACACATTGGAAATAAGAAATAACCTCAGTGCAAGAGTGTGTTCACACATTTGCAAGCAAACCAGACCCACCACCCAGCATGGTGTGGGCAGGAAATAGGACCTGCCTGAAATTATTTAATGTGCTCTTCACTAGAACTCCCAAACTCCCTTTCCAGCTGACTTTACCTTCAAGGTGTCTGCCACTGGTCCCACTTGCATGCTTATCTTTTTTCCATCTGAGAAATAATCACATTCTTCCAGGCTGTTCACTCCTGGCACTTCTGCACAGAAAATGATTTTGCCATCGCCTGGCAATTCCTTTGCAATAGCAGGGATAGTGTAACCTTTGGGATTGCCAATTAATAAAATCTTCCTGGCTCTGACCATATGGACAAACATCCTTAAAATTTGGCCTGTGGAAAGACAAGAGTGAAAATTTGAAAATAAAACCAAGAGAAAGATTATACTTTGTTCACAATGAAAATTAGCTGTGCTTTTTAAGTGATCATTAAAAAACCCCTAATCTTAAAGCACTCTCAAATAAGGGTTTAACAACAGAATCTGACAAAATTTCATCTAAAATGCAGCTAAAAGACAACAGAATAAAAGGGCTGATTTTAAATGTAGAACCTTTATCATCAATGCTGCTATTGTTCAAGTGCTTGTTAAATAGTGCTTGAAATATTGCATATTTTAACATTCCCCCCATATGAAAATGGCTTTGAGATGGCTCCATATTCTTTCTGGAATCCAGCATAAAAAAAAAAAAAAATCACTACATTACCTTGCATTTGCTCTTAGAGTCATTATCCCTAGACAGCACCATCATTTAAGAAATTTATCATCAGTGGTGTCCTTCGAACAATGTATTAGTGTAATAGATTATAAGAGTACTTCACTGGGATGATATATTACTCCAAAGATGAGAACATCTGGCAAGAATGAATCTGGGAATAGATTTAGTGTAATAGGTTTTATAAGAGGATACAAGCCTGGGTATTGCTACTTGTAAAGATGCAGTGCTTGGCCACAGCCACCTCCACCACAAAAAGCACATAAACCCCTATCAGACATCCCAAACCCAAACCAGAAGGGATTTTTTTCCATCTCTTTCCCTTCCAGGAAGGGTGATGATCTCTTTGCTGTTCACTGAGGGTTGGGTTGCACTGTGAATTAAACACTCGTGTGTGGGCACGTGTGACTGAGTACAAGGACACGGGAGGCAGGTACAGGAAAACTCGGGCCAGAGGAACATCAAAGCCCACAGGAAGCTCATCTCTTTCTTTAAAAGCAATTTTCCACATTTTCTGAGCATTTCCATGGCATTCATCCTCCCCTTATTCAAGACAAAGTAGAGGATTCTAACTTCAACTTCAGTGACAAATTTACACCAATCTGGTGCAATTTTACCAACTTGCCATTCAGAGAGTCAGGGGCACATGTTTCCTGCAGCCTGACTCTGCTTTCAGCTCCTTCAGCATCCCCTGGGATGGGCTCAGGTGAAGTTTTTCTGGAAAAAAAAAAAATCAATTTGATGATAACAACCAAAATCTGAGCATCCAGCATAAAAAGCAGCAGCCAAGAAAGAACTCCTGGAAAAGCTCCATCTGTGCATGACCATGAAAAATTAGCCCAGAAGCATCACAAGTATCCTAAATTCTAGTCCTAAGAGAATCTATTTTGGCAATAAGTACATCTCAGTGCTGGCAGGCAGCCCAGCCATAGGGCCTTGGGAAGAAGGGGCCATGGGACTAAAGGAAAGAATTCCCCACTGTTCACCCCCAAACCTTTCCCATTTTCAGCTAGTCCCAGACAGGGCTCTGGTTTGGAGTGAATTACTCCAGTTACCCTGGCCAGGTTTTGTTCAGTTCTACAATGATTATTTTTGTTGCAGCCAAAAATTTCTTTGCAGAATAGGGAAAAAGATATAAAATCTAAATTTCTTTACAAGACAGGAAAAAAAAATGGTTTTCCTCACAAAGCACTCAGAAAAGCAGGGTGCCTCCAGATGCTATTTCACAGAAGTCAGGCCTGTGACTGTGTCTGGATGAAGTGAGATGTTACCTATTACATAGGGAAGGCAATAGAGGACTGGAAGAAGTCCATAGCCTCCAGACAGGTTAGATTACCCTATCTGAAGAAGGTAACCACCAAAAATGGATGGTGATCATTCTTCAGGCCAGAATTTAAAGCCTTTTCAGTGAGTTTTTTCCTCCAGCTCCCCCTGCTCCACTCCTCAGTAAAATGAGAAAGAATTCATAACCTGTGTCAGCCACAGCCAGATAATCCATGACTTAAAGAGTAGAACATTTCATACAACCTCTTTTCTGCCCTCACAAATGCTTTAACAACTTTAATAAGATAATGTATAGCTATTATCCTACAGCAAGTGTAAGTCAAACAACTATCAGCTATTATTTCAGCAACAGAGTGAATGCTCAATGTTCCCATAATCCACAGCCTGGAACAGTTTACACATTGTCAATTTTAGACAGAATTGGCTTTTTCCACATATCAAAATGTACACTGATAAATGGGAATTGTTTAGCAGACCCCACATGGCTGGGTAATATACTGTAGCTCAAAAAAGAATAATGAGGGTATCAGTTGGACTTCTGAATTAATGATACCTTAAATTAGTTTAATTAATTAGTTTAGTTACCAGAGTAATTTAGTTAGCAGATTAATTAATGTTTGTTGAGTGCTTGGAGATAAAAGCTACATATAAAGGCTGTTATTAGAGGGTGGATCCAGAGGTGCAGGTTTTCCTCACTCTTTATTTATCCCAGCACCAGGTAGATCCAGGGGCTCACTTTTCAAGCCTTCCAGCAAGCACAGTGTGGAGGTTGACATTCCCCAGGATATGCTCCAACTCAGACACTGCCATAGTCAACAATCAATTGGGAGAATATCTTCAAAAATGTAAAGTGTTTTGTTCTCACCTCCTTTCCTCCAGGCTGTGAGCTCACACACACATCCATGCACACTTTGAGTCTCATCCCACTTCCTGCCACTGTCCCCCACGTTTCTGGCATGTTCTGGACAGAAAATCTAACAACACATTCATCCAATCACAGACAAAAGCACAAGGTTGCAAAGGAGAATCTGTACCTCTGGGAAGTTGCCATTGCATCCAGGTAAGGGTCCAGCCCAAGAGCAACATCAAGAGCTTTTTGTAAATAATTCCTGAGCTGTTCAGGTACACGAGAGTCATTGAGGGCTATTTGTTTGGCTTTGAGAAGGTTCTCAGCAATGAGCCCAGCCGGAGTTTCTGAAATGGAAATTAAAAGGAAGAATAATGATTTTGTAACTGCTCAATCAGTGGAAGTGGAGTTTCAAGTACATAAACACAGGTGTGCTTTTTTTTAAATATAAAATACAGGGTTTTGAAGGGCTATGAAAACAATAATGAAAACCTTTTCAAACTGGAAAAATCTTATACTTCTAGTAGATTTTTGCTGTATGCATTCTCCTTTTTTACCTTCAGTTCTGATCAAGAATAAGAGTGTTTTAATGATGTTTTAACATTAATTTTGCTTTTAAAGCTCCAAGACAAACATCAAACACCAAATAACTGCATACAAACTGCATACACTCCTCCAGGTACAATATTCTTTGGAGGAAACAGAATGCCTCTAAAACTGCTCTTGCCAAACCAGGCAGGAGATGCAGGCAGTGGGTGAAGCTTTGTAAAAAGGAGGATCTGTGTGTCAGTGGGATGCACAAGTGTCCCCAAGCTGTGTCTGTGCCAGGGAGGCTGCTGTGCACCACACATCAGCATTTCAAAGGCTGTGGAAACATCTCCAGGATCCAGATCGATTGCTCTGGGGGCCAAAGCAATGCTGCCCATGGCATTGAACCTGAGATCCCAAAAAACCCTTATGGCAGCAATCCATAATCACAGTGAGCCATGGTTGTGTTACATTTTTGTCTATAGGAGAGCAGTGAAAAGGATAATTCAACATAGTTCCTCATGTAATGGAGAAGTGAGAGAGAGAGAGAGAGAGAGTTTTATTTAAAGAAACAATACAGTTTATATAGGGTAGTATGTGAAATACAAAACAGAAAAGACTCATTGGTCCAAGAAGGCAACACTTCTTTGAAAACATGCTTTCTGTAAAATATCACGAGACACTCACATGGCTCTCACACCCTGCAGATGCATAATCATTGTTATAATTTCTTATCCTTGTGAAGGCTGAGAAAGGCAAGGCTTCAAGTTTCCTTTTCCCCTGGTTCCCAGCAGCATCCAACAACACGGCTGCAGAGGGTGAGGCATGGTTCAGAGAAATTCCCCAGTCCTCCAGTGTAAGAGCACGTGCTGGGTTATGAAAGCACCTGTGAGACACAGGCCAGGAGGCTCTGAGAGTAACTGGGGTGCAGCAGATTGCCCCTGGCAGGGTTTTATTGGCTGAGACAGAAAAGCTGCAGAGAACTGCAGAAAAGAGGATGTCTTTTTAATTCTGTGGCTTTCCAGTATTTGAAGGGAGCCTACAAGAAGGATGAAGATAGACCATTTACAAGGTATGCAGGACAAGCAGGAATGCTGCAGGCAGAAAGAGGGGAGGTTAAGATCAGCTCTTAGGAAGAAATTCTACTCTGAGAGGGTGGTGAGAACCTGGCATAAGTTGCCCAGAGAAGCTGTGGCTGCCCCTGGGTCCCTGGAAGTGCCCAAGGCCAGGCTGGACAAGAGTGAAAGTTGTCCCTGCCCATGGCAGGGGGATGGAATGAGACAGGCTTTAAGATCTTTCCCAACCAGCCCATTCAGTGATTCTGTGATATGATGCCATGATTTACATCTCATCCCCATCTCTAACCATCAGGGACAACTTTTATCTCTTCCAGCAGTTTTATAAATAATTTGAATTGCAGGAATAACCACCCCTTCCCCAAGCCATGCTGGTTTGCTGACCTCAGCCCAGCTGCACTTCCAGTGAAGAGCACACACACGCTCTCCTTGCAGCATTCTCACCACCAGATGAGGGAGCATCCCGGGGTTTCCACTGCACATCCACAGCGTGCTGGAGGCTGGGATCTGCTCATCCTCCCTGCCAAGCACTCGGAGGCTTTTTTGCTAATTTAGGAGTAAAAACATGTTTATAATCCATGTCGGCTTTTAGTAATCATCATGTCATGCTTCTGGATAAGTAACAGACAGCATTGCCTGTCACACAAAGGGCAGAAACAAGACTTAACTGCAGCTGTTTTGTAACCTGTGTTATAACACCAGATGTGAGAGCCAAGAGGTGCTGTGGGGACAGGGAGCAGGCAGGGCATGCCAGGGGCAGCCCTCCGTCCAGGATTACACAACCTTTGCAGGGAGTGCTGCATTTTTTGCAGCCTGGTGATGCTTTGGGCCAACAGCAGAGGTCAGAATTGCCCTCATTTATGCAAGCACCAGACAAGTCAGAGCAGAACTCAGGGCTGCCTGCCCGGCCCAAGGCTCTAAGCACTAAACTTTATGTAACTATTCTTTCTTAAAGGCTACTCCAAGAAGAAATTCTTCATTTCAGTACATAGTTTTACACAATCCCAGTAAAACTGCAGGACTATATTAAGCACTAAATTAGATTTCCTGATTGTGTCCCTATGGCTCTATGTATATACAGACATCTCTTTCCATTTCCCTAGTTGTGCATTATCATCAACAGGAGAAAAGAAAAACAGTTCACTCAAAGGAAGAAAATACTGAAAATAGCTGCACCATGAAAGAGCAGGAAAGGGCTGCTTTAAGTCTTCAGCAGCTTCATAAAGAAAGATAAGGTGGCAATTCTTATTTGGACCATTCTTGCCAGCAGAATGGTTCCCAGCATCTTCCTGAGCAGTTACTGGGAGCACAGCCCTCCTGTTTTACAGCTAAGCTGACTAATAAATTGCAGCTTCTGCTCTGTCTGAAATCAGGAACTTTTGATCACAATGAAGTCAGGAATCAGGATTTCATGGTTGTACATGTAGGACATCAATGACCCCTGAACTGCAGTACCATGGAGGGACCTGCTGCTCCAGAGTCAAAATTAAACTCTGCAGTTTGTGCTCAGATGGCACTTTTTAGGTGGGGAAAAGAGAAGGACATTTTACTGTTTGCAGGGGGCCACCCTGAAGGAGACACAGAGACAAGAAGACAGTCTGGATTTGACAAAAACAAAGCAAAGACATGAGAACAAAAATACCAAATCTTTGGTTCCCGTTTTAGGGCTATCCTCATTTCACCTTCCAGGCTCTAGATCTGTTTTGCAGCCCCAGCAATGCCTTCCAAAAGAGCCCCCCTTGCCAGCCAGGGCAGAGCACTGAACCTGACCCACCTGGACACTTTGCTGCCAGACTCTTTGGTGCTCCTGTGCCAAGCCCTTTGGCAGGAGCTGCTCGCTGCTAAGCACTTGGAAATCCAGCCTGCTAAAATCATCCCAAACAGTTCCAGCCATCATATTCACCAAGGGACCTCGAGCATTGACAACAGCTTATCCCAACCCTCACCCCTTTGCCTCAGTATGTAACTCATGTCCCAGCACATCATGGCCTGTGTGGGGATAGGGGTGGGCTGGCACTGTGGCCAAAACAGGAGTGCATGGCCATAAAACATTGCAGTGCCAGAGCCTGCAGCACTGATGGCCTGGGGACAGGTGGCACCTTAAGGATGGAAGAGAAAGAGTGCAAGGAAGCACCAGAGAGGGAACACTGCTGCCCATGGCAGGAACCAGGGATCTGAACTCTGACTGAACTTCAAGGAAAATCAAGGAAAATATGTACTAGCTGATGCATTTTCTACAGGTTCTACTGGTAGAAAATAAGCTGAAAAGCTGAATCTCCCCAGTGCTCCATTAGGGACAGAAATTATTCATAAAACAAGCATCATAATCCATCAGAAATTAGTCACAGCCAAAGCTCTCTTGACATTGCAATCACCCACCACCTCACCATTCCTTCCTCCTGGGATTGTCCCACTCCCTCCACTCCAGGCTCCTGCAAAGCCATCTGCTGTGCTGAGCCTCTCTGCTGTCCCTGACAAACCCACCCTCTGCTCCTTGCTGCCAAGCCACAGAGCCTGCAGGTCCCATCTCCATGGGGAAGGTGGGGACCCAGGACCAGGGCATCACACGGTGTCCCCTCCTGTCACACCACTCTCACAGGGAGTTTACCTGAAGGGTTATGCATGTTCCTTCTTGTCCCCTGGCCTCAGAGGATGCTGTGGTGGGTGTGCTGGTGGGTTTGCTGCCTCTGCAGAGCAGGAGGTTGGTGCTTGGGTGCTCGGTGAGGGGACAAAGTCTCCTCCCTCAATCACCAGGGCAGAGGGGAGAGGCTGCGTGGGGAGGATGGCCCCGGGCTGGGGCTGCACCCTCCTGTCCCACCCAGAGCACAGGCAGCAGGTGAGATCCAACAGCATCTGACAGAAAAAAAGCACAACAAAGGAGCCGACTTTCAGAGCCTTTGCTTTACATAAGAGTAAGTTCACATCCTGACCTTGGGAAGCTGCTGGCTCTCAAGGAAGTAATTGGCAGTTTCATAATCTTCTAGTTACATATCACTGACATGTCCCAGCTAAACCACCAGGTATGGGGCCAAAAATGCCCCAGGACTCTGAACCCCAGGTTATCTACAAGTGGTCCTTAGCCACAAGGTCACCACTGCCCCACAGAGCCAAACATTGGAGCAACCCCTGCTCTGGGGCCAGGTCTCTGCATGGCTGGGGCAGCTTGTGTCACTTGGGTACCAGTTGATCTGCACCCCAAGAAAGGGTCCCAGGAATGGACTGGCTTGGGGAGGCATCAGGAGCAAGCAGTGGGAACATCCAAGGTATCCAAAAGCCTGAGTTTCCTGCAGAAAGGGCTGGTGAGGAATTAAAGCAAAGTCCTTAAACAGTGATGGAGCTGAGGTGGGCTGGCCATCTCCTTTTCATTCAGATGAAACACAAACTGAAGATAATGAGGAAATGTGGACTCCCCCATAACCAGAACAGCATCTGTCACCTCTGGGCTGTATCACCCTGGGCTCATTCACTCCAGGACTGGCTCAATGTACCTGTAAAGTGTGCAGAGAGCCCAGGGCTGGGCAGGGGAGGGGAACAGGCTGGGGGAGCTCACACAGGGCTCTTGGCAGCCCCTCTGAAGGATGGAAGGTACAGGGACCTGGCAGTCATTGGTGCTGGCAAGCAGCTGGACTGTGCAAAGTTAATTTGTCAACTTCTCAAATGTAACAGAAGACATTTCAGTGTCCCCAAAATAGAACAGGGAAGTATAAATAGAAAATAAGTAAATGCACACGATGAAAGGCTAAAAGGAAAGCAAATAAAAGAAGTCTCAATGCTGACTGTGTTGTTATTAATTAAAACAAATAAACAAGATGAAAAAAAAAACAGATTTCCTGGCATATCTAAGGTTATTCTGTTTTATGATTTAGTAAACAACAAACTGCATTAGAATTGAGTTCCTGCAGAAAGCAATAAGAATTGCATTTAGATTGGGAGTTAATATTTTAGATGAGTATTTGGTAAACAGGCTGTGAGATTTAGTGTGCCATCTAATCCACACACACTAGATTTAAGGTGACTTTGGGCAAATTGTTTTACTTCTGGGACTCTGTTTTCTTCTTCTACAAAATGAGGTTAACAGCCTGTCCTCTTTAAAAAGCACTTTGCCATCTGGAGATGAAGCCAGCAGTGAGGACTGGAGTCAGGAGTTAGACACTTCTTGGAGCAGGGCTACATGGCTTTGGAGATTTTCCTTGCAGCTCTTTCTCAGTATTAATTTTGAGACAGATAAACGTTTCAAAGTGATTTTGGCTGCAATAAAGCCTTCAAAGCAATGACACAGCACTGTCCAATGGGTTCTTTAAGACCCATTTTTTACTGCCTCTGCTTTTACATCTGATTTTGGTTTTCTTGATCTTTGTTTCTGAACAAGGACAGCTTTCAGAAACATAGCTGAGAAGGTGGCAAAGACAGGTTTGTGCCTTCAGGCACTGATGGTGAAATCAAAGGAAGATCTTCCTGTGCTGAGCACACAGAGCTGTATGCCAAGGGAATGCTTCATGTGGCAACCTGAGCCTGGGGCCCTCCAAAAGCCCCAGTTGGAAGATCACATGGAAAAGTAAATTGTGCATCCCCCAGTCACGTGGGGATCAAAACCCAGCTCATGCCCCATACAGCCCTTCAGGAGATAAATCCTCTCTGATAATTTTTTTAAACCCATCATAAAAGCTAATATATATATTATACATAGGGTTTTGTTCCTCAATTCAAGAGGATCCCAGGAATGTGAGCTCAAAAGAGGCTTAACCAGCTGGTATTGATCCCCATGCTTCTGCTCCTGTCTCATCCCATAAGAGCAGCTAAAAGCTGCAGCCAGATCAGAGGCTCTACTCAGCAAAGGTGGTTCCTGAATGATATGAAGAATCACAAAAACTGTCTTTCATAACTTTAAATTTGCTGTAGGGCATCATGTTGGAAGTTAATGTATGCACTTCTATCATACATCTTAAGCATTATAAAACCAGCTGATTACACAACTCCGTCCTGGTAGTCACACGTGTCTTCTAACACTCCTGCCACCTCTAACATGCATCCCAGATTAGGTAATCTCAGTTTTGTAATTAATCTCTCACATGGAAATGAGACCTCCCCTCTCAATGCCTGGTCACCCTGCAGCCTTTAAAAAGCACCTCAAAGGCACCCAGTGATGGGAGATCTCTGGATAGGGAGATTTCACCTTCTGGAAGCATGCTGGTGACAGAAGAGGCGTGTGCTCCAGCAGTCCCAGGAGCCACCATGGCCCAGGAGCCCCAGCAGACAGATTTCCAGCTGGTGCGAGTCAAGAGCACGTGGAGCCGCATCAAGAAAGGAGAAGCCCTTTGCAATAATGAGGACGAGATCACTCACTCTGAGGCAAAAATGTGAGTATAGGAAGGAGCCTGTGTTGCTCTGGCTGGCCAAACTGGGACCAGCTTCTTGGTGGGATGGAAAAACCATCTTGGGTGCCATGGCTGCTTCAACACGCAATGACAGAATGACAGAATTAGAATTACAGAATAGTTCAGTCTGGAAGGGATCTTTGAAGGTCATCTAATCCAGACCCCTGTGATGGCAGGGACACCTTCCACTAGACCAGGGTGCTCCAAGCCCCATCCTACCTGACTGTGTGTACAAACCTGTGGACATGCCCTTGGGAACACGTTCAGGATGGCAGCACAGGCGGTTGCAGTGCTCCTTGACACAGCTCGGAGCTACAGAGAGAATTTTATCAACAGCCTCTGTTTTTGCAGACAGGAGTTTTCTTTAAACTTCTGAAAACTTACACAGGGACATCTGCGTGCTGCACTTGGGCTCTTTCTCTCCACTTCTGTGAAACTGCAATCTGTGTGTGCAAAATCTCACGCTCAGGCATAGGAGACAGATGGGTTTATAGAGGTGGTCACAGACAAATTAAATGGATAGGTGGGAAAAATAAACTGTCACTGACAGCAGCAAAACCCTTAACACATCCCTCAAACTGCAGAAGTCACCTAATGCTGCTTCAGATTGAGCAGAGACAAAAGTTTCCTCAGGGATACATCCAGCTCTTTGCTGATAGAACATCTCTTCAGTTAATTATCTTTTAATTACAGCATCCTCCTTTTCACTAGCACATGGAGCTCCATTCATGATGCAGATCATTTTTAATACAGCTCTCTTCTGCATGTCAGAAGTTTTCTAGCCTTTCTCATACTCAGATTTTAATGGCACAAGTCAAACCCTTTTCTCAGCCAGGTCAGAGGGACCTTCACTGGTGCTAGCAGGGACCGTGCACGAGCATCACCCAGGCAGAGCTGCAGCAGGACTTTGGCAGACCCAAAGACAGCCTGCTGGACCTCAGACAACAGAAGGATGAACCTAGGGCCCAAGAACACCCAGAAAAACCCTCAGCTGACATATGCTCCCACAAGGGCATGTTCAGCCCCAAATTCACTGTGATTTTCATTCAGCAGAGGGGCTGCAATGGGTACTGGCTGTACCATCCAGCACCCAAAGCTGATTCCACCAAATAATATTCCAAACCATCCTGTCTCTTAGAAGGGTCACACACCAGAGATGAATGCACATGGAGTCAAGTACAGCTATAAGATGGTGCATTAAAATGTACACAATTGCTTTTTCTGATACTACATTTGAAAAGCCCAGAAGAAATTTTCTGGAAGGTGTAAATCATCACTGTTTTTTTTAACAGCTATGGAGCTCAAGGGCTTAGAGACTTTAAGAGTTTATGGCTTAGAGACAATTTGGTAAAGAAAGCAGAGAAGCATCTATTTTGACCTCTAAGTGAATGTTCAGGCATGTGAAAAGAAATTGGGCATGTAGGGAAATCTGATTATCCAATGAATATCACAGAAACTAATTTTTTACTCAAATGCAGCTCAAAAAACAATCTTATATAAACTACATTTTGTGACTTCCTTCTGCCTGTTTTGGTTTTTTTCTTTTTTTTTATTCCAAACTTGTTTTTTCCCTGGTTTGGCCATCCCACAGAAGGAAGTGGTTGTAGAGTTGTGTTTTTCACTGGTTTTAGATAGATAATTAATTTTGGCTTTTATTTACCCTTGAAAACTCCAGTATGGAAATGTTTCCCAACTCACAAATAATTTTCTTTTCCTTTCCAGGAGTACTTACTATTTCTGTCACACCTATTTCAAGGTAGAGATCCATTAGCTCAACTAAAGCATTGTAGAAACACTGGTCTGAATGGATATGTGTGGCTGTTTATAGACAGACAGGTATAAATTAATTCCTATCACCCAGATACACCATCAGAGGATGCCTCCTCCATAAATATGGACAATTTTGGCAACCTGTTTTTTTCCCCACTCCCTTTTTGGAAGCTGAAATGATCGGGCTGGCTCATTCTTTATGGGTTTTCAACTTCTAGCATGAAAAATATGTCCCAGCCCTTCTGGACTGTATATTTTTAATGCTATGTAGAAATTCAGACATTTAACTCTTCACTAAGACCTTGGAGAGCTTCTCCATGAATAAAATTGCTGAGCCCTTACACCCAGAGGGGTGTCCCACCCTCACAGCCCCATGTTTCTGCAGTGCATAGGCAGGAGACTCCACATTCTTCACCTCCCAGCTACATCCTTAAACTAGTTCAGACACGAAAGGTCAAACTAGGAATTTCAAACCATGTTTTTTAATCCTTGCCAGAGGTGAGTGCATCTCCAAAGATGGGATTTCCTGGATAGTTGAAGCTCCCATCTATTTTTGCTACAAAGTGGTAGAAACGTACAACATTCTGGAACCCTCCAACACCACTCTGCTCTGGGGTCACATCACTGACCCCCAGCAAATAGAGCTCGCCACCACCAGCAAGAAGAAACTGCGGCGCTTCATCGTCATCGACGAAGTCGTCGACAAACTTTACGGCTCCAAAGTCAGAGCGTACTTCGAAGAGAACAACGTCCAGCACAAAATCCTCGCCCTGCCGACCACCGAAGAAACAAAATCCATGGAGTTGGTGTTGAACATCTTGCACGAGGTCCAGCAGTTCAGCCTGGACCGGCGGACGGAGCCCATCATCGCCATCGGCGGCGGCGTGTGCCTGGACATCGTCGGCCTCGCCGCGTCGCTCTACCGGAGACGCACGCCCTACATTCGGGTCCCCACCACCCTCCTCTCCTACGTGGATGCCAGTGTGGGGGCAAAGAATGGGGTGAACTTTCTGCAGTGTAAGAACAAGCTCGGGGGATATACACCCCCCGTGGCGAGTTTCCTGGATAGATCTTTCATCCAGAGCATCCCTCGGCGACACATCTCCAACGGCCTCGGGGAAATTTTAAAGGTATGAATTTGTGCAACTGCAGTTTTCAAAACTGAAGTCATACAACAGTTTGGGGTGGAAGGGAGCTTTGGAGGTCACCAAATCCAATCCCCCTGCGATGAGCAGAGACACCTTACACTAGATCAGGTAGCTCAAAGCCCCATCCAACATGTTCTTGAGTACTTCCAGGAATGGGGCATCTACCAAACTTCTGGAAAACTCATTCCAGTGTTTCACTACCCCCATTAGAAAAATTTTCTTCCTCACAACTAGCCTGAATCTATCTTCTTTCACTTTAAGCCACTATCCCTTGTTCTGTCACAACAGGCCTGCTAAAAGTCTGTCCTCACCTTTCTTGCCCTTTTTAAGTATTGAGAAGTAAAACACCCAGAAGGAACCACGGCATTGTATAAACAGCTTAGAGGAGGCAAGGTGGGTAATCAAGGGCGCATAGGGACTTTTAACTCTCACTGAGTCATATATATAATTTTTTACAGCTGCTAAATTTGTTAGAACATGCCTTACACTCAGTGTCCAGTGCTAACCCTGCAGAAGAAACTTCAAAACTCACAGCCAGACATAGCAAAAACAGGGAAGAAAAGCTTCATCTTTCCACTGAGGCTGATCCATAGCACTCTGTAATGAACTCCTGGCAGAGAATCCAAGGCTCATTATGATGGGGATTAATAATCTGCAAGATCATTTGCACCTACCTCAGTGGGTATGTCGAGTGTGGTCAATCAATCTCCTGCGAGGCAAATTCTACTTCTAAAATTACCTGGAAAGTTCACAGTAAATGCCTTTATGTCTGGAGAGCTTTGGAAACTTTTGATAAAGCAGAGTTCAAGCTATTAAAGTATATTAGAGATGAGTTCATCAACAGCAATTTTCAGTCTTTGCACAGTGAGAAATCCCCAGAATATCTGGAGGTTTCTGGCAGGCACTGTGAAATCCTCAGGTCACCATTCCCCACTGCAGGGGTGGAGCTAATGGCTGACTCAGAGAGGGAAAAATATGTACTTCTAATAAGGACATCGCTTTTAAACCCTCATATTCCCTACACTGCAGTGTTTTCCCTCCTTCCATTGCCCAAAGAGCAACTCCAAGGGTTAGATGAGAGTTGCCCTGGGATTGGCCACCACCCAGTGCCTGTCCTGGGGCTGGCCACCATCTAGTCCTGAGTTTCCTTCCAGGCACACAAATAACCAAAGCTCATTACAAACCTGGGCTATGGGAGCACATAGCAAACCCCCAGCACGGGCAGAGCTCCCATCATCTCTGCCATTTTACCAGAGTCCCACTGGGCATTTCCAGGCTGCCTTTTGCACTCACCTTCACTCAGCACAGCTGACAATGTGAGACACCACTGGGTCACATTCCCTAGAGGCCTGCTGAACACAGCCCAAATACATTTGTGCTAACCAGGAACTGTGTTTACAGAAACACCTTTTCAGGTTGCAGAGTACAACTTATCCACGCACCACATGTGCAGGTGTTTCTTTGCTAATGTATAACATCTTATTGCTCAATCTACTGAAACATTCAAGTTTCCAACAGCACATACAAGGATCAGAGAATTATCCTTAATTATCTCTTCTTTGCCCCAGATGGCCCTCATGAAGCACAAAGGGCTGTTTGACCTGCTCAAGAACCATGGTAAACACCTACTGGACACAAAGTTCCAGTCCTGCAATGGCTTTGCTGACCACAGGGATGCTGCACTGCAGACTACCAGGATTGCCATTGAAACCATGCTGGAAGAGCTGGCTCCCAACCTCTGGGAGGATGATCTGGACAGACTGGTTGATTTTGGTCACCTTATTAGCCCAGAGCTGGAAATGGTGAGTGATAGACATTATAATGCAATATCCACTTCAAAGATAAAATTTTTTAAAAAAATTCAGTAGGCTACATGTAAACCTTGTGAAAAGGAGCTGAGACAACTCCAAATTTGCACATGCTAGCCCAGGTCACCCAGCACACCAGCCTGGTGTCAAAAGGACTCCTTGTCCTGCCCTGTTTCCCCCCATACTCCCACCTCTTTCCAATTCAGACCTCACTCCAGTTGCTCCTTCTTACTGGGCTCTTACTGAAGCTCAAATAAAACCAAATTCCAGTGAAGCCACTAGAAGTCACCAACATGAACTGTAACATCACAAAGGCATGGAGGCCACAGCCCATATTGCTGGGGAGAAATTGCCATTGAGGACTGAGGAGGGACACCAGCACCTTATCCAATATCCTCCATCTCATGGTGCTCCATCAGTGATTTAGATGGGAGGAGCATTAGATCCTAGATCCCTATGGGAGATTTTAGCTGCAATTAATCATGTTTAAAACGCACCATCCTAGCAACCCGTAAATCACAAGATGCCAACATCCAGCAACCGCAGGGAGCCAAACCCCGATTTTAGGGGTGCTTTTAGCAACAAACCCCACTTGTTTCCTATTTGCCACCCCAAACCCTTTTGTGCCCCCCTCCTTTGCTGCGTTGCAGAGGGTCCTGCCGTCGCTGATGCACGGGGAGGCCGTGAACATCGACATGGCCTTCATGACGTACGTGGCGCACGCGCGCGGGCTGCTGGGCGCGCAGGAGAAGGAGCAGATCCTGCAGTGCATGCGGGGCCTGGAGCTGCCCCTCTGGCACCAGGGCTGCAGCTGGGCCCTCATCCAGAGAGCCCTGCAGGAGCGCCTCAAGCACAGCGGGGGCCGGCTGCGGATGCCGCTGCCCACCGGGCTCGGCGAGGCAGGTACTGCCCAGGGACCCCGGGAGCGTTGGGGGATAGGGACAGCCTGGGAAATGGGCTCTGTGTGCACAGCTGGGCATTTCTTGTGCTGGTTTTCACATCTTGGTAAGCCCATCGAGAGACGGGATCCCTCCTGCGTGCAAGCCCCAGAACTCCATTAAGGGTCTAATTAATTGCTTTGTGATTAACCAATTCGCCTTGAAAAGGGAAGTGCAGTTCTCTGGAAGGCAGACCAGCAAGAGGAAAACAGAAAAACAATTCCTCTGCTAAACTTGAAAATAATAATATTTAAATAATAAATTAATAAACAATAACAATAATAATAAATAATTAAATAGAAAATTAATTATGAATACAATTAATTTAATTAATTTAAAAATAATTAATTATAATAAATTAATATAGATAAATAAATTTGTTAATAATATTTGTTAAATAGTCCTTGGCAAAAGGAATTTAATTTTTTACTATGCCTAGAACTAATGCTTGTAAACTAAGCAATATCTGTTCAATATCAGGGATGAAATACTCATAAGATTTAAAAATAAAAGACAACCAGCCCCTAGCATAGAAGCAATGCATGGGACCAGGCTGTCATCTCTGGCATCTCTTTCCTTTTCACACCATTTCCATGAAGCTCAGTCTCTCCACACAGGACAAAAGGCTCTCACAAACTGGAGTGACTCTGCCACAGTCAGTCAGTTTGTGCAGGCAGGAAAAGCTCCTCTGGGTGTCTTATTAACTACAACTCTTATTTTCCAGACATATTCAATGACACCAGTGAAGAGATCCTGGAAAGAGCATACGAGCTGTGGGTCAAGGACTGCCAGACAGTGCTGGAGGAAGAGCTGCAAGCCCGAGGTGATGGTGCTGCCCCAGGCCTGAGCTGTTTGCCACTGTAAGGTAGTGGCAGAACTGAATCCTGAACAAGATAAATCCAGAAGCACCCATGAAACTGCACCCACCCCAGAGCTGCATGGAACAGGCAGAATATTGGCATCTGATGTGATTTACCTTTTTCAAATGCTTTGTTTGAAAGGGAATCCGTTATTGCTGAAGAAGTGAAACTACTGAGTACCTGTAGTGTAGCTTATAGCAAACAGCCTTCTTTCAGGGAGAGTGAGCAGGATTATTCATTTATTTAGTTAATCCAAGCTGGTAACTGCCATGGTCCTTGCCATTGTTATCCCACTTGCTTGTGCTTGGAGCCCTGACACGAGCAGGTGTAGCTGACTCATAGGCCATGGTATGGCACCATGCAAAATTTCTATGTTATATAAAATATTTCAAGTAGGTTATCACTTCCCTGGTCATTCTTTTCTTCTTGGTATTCTTGTTTTCTCTCACTGAAAAGAGCAAAACAAAGAAGCTCATTTGCCAGCCTTTGCACCCAGTGTAAGGGAACGACACACTCTGGTTAGAGGCACCATCACAAATCACAGATCAGCAAATATCACTGCTGTGAAGCACATGGGGGCTGTCTCTGGGCAGTGTGGCAGCCCTTTCTCTTGGGACAAAAACACTTGGGACATGCTGGCAAATCTCCTCTTGCTGCCCAAATGTTTGTGGTGTTTTCCCTTTGTAACCTCTGCAAGCCACTGATGTGACAAACAGGGCACAATTTGCAGCACTGCTGCCTAAGAGCAAGGTTGGGCTCCTGGCAATTTTGCAGAACCCTTTGGTGTCCCCACAACTGCCACAGGGCTCCTCATACCTGTCAGACCCTGGCTCCTTTCCCATCTCTGCCTTTCCTGGTTGGGTAAGGCCAGCTGGGGAAAAACAAGAGAAATTAGAGGACTCCAAGCAAGTTCATAATCTTCAAGCAGCCTCAGTGTCACGTCTCAGGATCCTGGCAGACTCAGAGCAGATTATACAATGGATGTTGATGGTGAAAAACATAAAAGAAATGCCATCCTTCTCCCTGGAGGTCCAATCAAAGGAATTGCAATCAACAAACAGCCTTTGAATTATTTACAACATTATTTGTTTTTTCCCCTGGTGTTTTGTCCCCACACCAGTTTGTGCTGATGTGCTGGCTTCTGTTTTGCTAAAGTAATAAAAGCTACTAAAACTGAAAAATGTTTGCACTAATGATTGCATTGCTGCCCACAGTGTGTGCCTGGGTACCTTTGCAAGTGCTTGAGAGGCAGAGACTGGAGAAGTGTGGCACAGAGCTGACAAAATAAATCCCTTTTCCTCTTGAGCTTGGAGAGGAGGTGCCTAAAACTACACAGAAAGCCCTGCTCAGCCTTCTCCAGAGCAGTGCATCCCTCCAGTTTCAGGACAGGGCTTCACACAGATGGCACCATCTTACCAAGGAGCTTTAGAGCACAACCATAGAGCCACAACTTCTTAGAAATAAAACCGTAATTCCCAGAGTTAAATAAGCCTGGGGCTGAGGATATCAGTGAACTTATCTCCTTTTTCCAGACCATCAAACACAGGCTCATTCAGTGGGTGTCTGACAGGAGCCACTGTGTGGGGAGAGCATCACTGCTTCTCTAAGGATCCACCAGCACCACCAGCTTTGCTAGAACAGACAGGGACAGTGCAAGAGGGGAGCAGGTGAGGGCCCATGGGTGCCTGAAGGAAGGAGCCAGAGGATGGACCAGGCTCTGCTCAGTGGTGCCCAGCAACAGGACAAGAGGACACAGGCAGAAACTGATGCACAGAAAATTCCATCTAAATGTGAAGAACAACTTTTTTGTTGTGCAGTGACTCTGCACTGGAACAGATTGTCCATACAGGATGTGAGGTGTCCCTCACTGGGGATATTCCAGAACTGTCTGGACACAATCCTGTGCTCTGGGATGACCCTGATCCAGCAGGGAGGTTGGACCAAATGATCCATTGTGGTCTCTTCCAACCTGAAACATTCTGTGACCCATTCTGGTTTTGGGAGCATAAGAGACCCCCCAGGGACAGCAGCCTGAGGGGCAAAGGTGCTGGGAGCCATTTAATGTTGTGCTTACAGTGATCACCTGGGCACACTCACAAATAGTCCTCCTCCTCTCCAGCAGCTGTGTGGGCCATTTTCCACACCAGATAACCTAGAAATGAATGAAGCACAGGATTATCACCTGCCCAAGTCAGTGTCCTGCAGCAGGACCTCCTCTATGGAGGAGGTACAATAAAACAAACATCAACATGAGTTACTTTCAAATGTCCAGGGGAGACCCTCAGGAGCCCAAAGGCCTTTGCCACTCCATTTCCAGGGAAAGCCAAGGTGCAGCTTAGCAGGGTCAAGGTGAACTGAACTAAAAAGAATCACAAAATCACACGTGCACATTAAGAGCCCAGCACCCAGGACTGACGTGCTACTGGTGACAGTGACTTGGCTGTGGGTCACCTGCCAGCCATTCCCCCATGCTGACTTTGCCAGTGCTTGTGTCTGTGACAACATATCCAAGGAGCTGCAGCACAATTAGGACTGAAAAGTGAACACATGATTATTATTATTTTTTACCCTCCCTTCTGCTGTGGGTGACAGAACACAATCAGCCCCTGACGTGCTTGGTTGCTTGGTAGCAGACAGGCACATTTTTAATTATATATTAAAATATGCTAAAGAACATAAAACGGCTGCGTGACTAATATGTGTGTATCAAGAAAGGCACATGACAGCAGCAAAATTGCTTCAGTGTCTGATAAAAAGTGCCTCTGCCAGGCTTGTCATCAAAAGATCAAGGGAAAGGGGGGGAAAGTATTATTAATAAAACAGTGACTTTTTAAAATACCCCTCATTGTTTGAGGTGCTTTTTTTTTTAATGTCTAGCATGAATTTAATTTTTTTCCATTTATTCAGCTTTGATTTAGTTCCTGCTTTTTCAAACAGCACTGTTATATATTAGACCTAAGATCTCTGCTTATTCTCTTATGATGGATTACTCCAAAGAGAAAAGCAGCAAGTCCCAGCTGGGTCCTTGAAGTGTAAGTTCTTTATGGATTTGTTTGAACAAAATTACTTAAATGGTCAGAGAATAAGAAATTATTTTATTATTTACAGTGCTGAAGTAATTTCTTTTGCAACAACCTGCTCTATAAACTGCTTTTCAGTAGGGGAAAAAAAAGAGAAATATTAATAAAGTCCCAATCCAAACCAGTCTATAATTCTGTGGTTCTGGAATGCACAAAGGAGTATCTAAGCAGCAATCACTCATGCCCAGTGAACAGTAGCATTCCGTGTACTCAGTGTAAAATGAGAATCACACCAAAAGTCTTGAAGACATAAAAGATTTTGTCTAAATGTATTTGAAGTGGCTGAAGAAACAGTGCTGAACACAAGAGTGATGCCTGCTGAACACAACCCAGCATCTGCTCCCCCTGGAGCTGATACCCCTGCTGTGAGTTACACACTGCACTCAGAGAAAACCTGCAAATGATCAAATCAGTGAATCACAGCTCGCCTTGGAGCAGGGGGTTTGCTGGACTGGATGGAGTGCAGGAACCTGAGCCCAGTGGGTCTGTGCTGGGAAGGACACAGCCCCACAAGAGTGTGCTGTTCCCCACTCTTTTAATTCAAGTCTAACTCCTGCTGCTGTCACAGCACACAGGAGGAAAGCCAGAGGGAGCAGGGAGCTCTGGAGAGGCGCTGCTGAGCAGCAAGAGAGCAGGCAAAGTGTTTGAGCAGGTCCAGAGCCCCCAGAGCCATGTGCCCCATCCACCAAACCCTGCTTTGAGGCAGCATGCTCAGTATGCACATCAACAACCCCATGGTGACATATATATATATATATATATATATATATATATATATATATATATATATAAACAATCGATATTTACATGCTTTGCACATAAATATTGCATGTCAATACTTTAATGCCCTGGCCCTTCCTGCTGACCATAGCAGCCTTCTCCTTTCCTTACACAGCTCTTGGACAGCACTAACACAAAGGGGTCTATCACAGGAATCATCACTTCCCCTGTGATGCCAGAGCACAACTCCTGTTAAGAGCATCACTCCCAAAAACTGAGCTGGGAAAGGAGCCCTTTCAAAGAAGGGTGAGCCTCAGGTAACAGGCAAACAGAACACTGTTGCTCAGTGCACACACATCTGACTTGTGAGGCAGCCTCCTGTCAAGCCTCATTGATTTTAATAACTCAGGAATGCTTTTTCAAGCCATTTCCCTGCAATTTTAAACAAGTGTATTTCAAAGGAGCTGGACCAACAGTGTAGAACAACTTTCAGTGTTGGGACCACCCCAGACTGAGAGCAAAAGGATCTGAACCCACCAAGGCAGAGCCATCACCATCTCACTCACCTGCTGGGCTCCCAGGTCTCCTGGATGGAAAGCACAAGGAGGTGACACGGTGGCAGTGTCCTGTTGTGCCACCACACCCCACAGCCAAGCCCTGCAGCATCCTCCAGCCTGGCCACGGGGAGTCTCAGCAAAATTCCACACCAGGCACAACTGGACTTCCTGTTAAAGACCACTTTTTTACCCTACATTGAATTTTTCAGCGTGTCCAATGCAACTGAAAAGGCTTCTAAGCAGAGCTGCCACCAACTCTTTACTGACAGAGCTACTGCCTACAGCCAATATCCCCATGATGGGTGTTCTCCTGTTCTTCCTGCTCCTCCTGGGTTCTCCAAGCCAGCCAAAACATTGAGGTGCTGCCACCCACAGGAAGAAATTCACTCCAAGCTGACCACAAAAATAAGCTGACAGCCAAAAGCAAAGTCAAAATACATCAAAGAACTCAAACTTAAAATAGCAATCACATCCTAGGCTGTTAATAAATAGATTTTCAAATGCAGTACTACTACATCCTAATACTATGCTTGATTTCTAAAGAAATTACATTACAAAACCTGCTGGAAACACTCACAAGCTTTTACTCAAGTATCTTCTACAAGGGAGTGGGGTTGTTCAGCTGCAGTCCTAGGAGAGTCAGGCATTTTTTGGGGGGGTGGTTCTTAAATTGAGCTAGTAATTTTTAATCCCACTGAATTAGGTGTTTTCTACTCTAATAGGTATCAGACTTTGAAGACACTGGTTAAATTCAATACTTCTGTTTATACTCAGGGCTCAAGCCCCCTGAGAGAACAATCAATAACCCCCAATGCTGCTGCAGCAAGGTCCACAGAGAGCAGGAACTCAGTGCTGTGAGCAAAAGGCTGCTGAATAAAAAGAACAGAAGGGATGAGAGAAACAGAGACGGGGAGAAATAATGAAGATGGGAAGACACAAGAAGACTGCAGCTGTGTCCTCACCAGCAGAAGCCAGGAGCAGCTGTTTGCATTTGGTGAGAGGAGGTTTGGGAGGAGTGAGCAGAGAGGGGTCAGGGATCCTCCCATGCACAGGTGTGCTGGAGAAGGGAGTGAGGTGCCCCTGTGTAGGATTGCTGGGGCCAGGTGAGCTTGCAGGAGTGACAGCAGGGCAAAAGGGGAGCCCATGACCTCACAGGGCACCTGATGAGCTGCAAGGGGCAGGAGGGGAGAGGCAAATGTCAAGAGCCCAAGGGAGGGGAGAAAGGCAATGATATTTTTCCACATTTTATTCCTTACTCTGTTTTATTTTCTATTTATTCTATTATTCTATTGTTCTTTTATTTTCCTATTTTATTCCTTACTCTGGACCATATGCTCTGGGTTTTTCCACTTTTGCATGCATTTGCAAAGCCCAGGTGGAGCCTATCTGAAGCTTCATTTCCCTGTGTGACTGTCACACAAACACAACTGGACAGCTCTGGTGGAACCAAGGATGCCAACCAACACCAGGTCAGGGACATGGACACGGACACATCCATGGCCAAGTCACAGACACAGAAACACTGCAGGGACTTCAAAGGCACAGGAAAACAAGATTCACTCACATGGAAAACGAGTGACTTACACAGATGTATGTGAAAAACCAAATGCTTTAATCCATCTATCAAGAACAACAGTTCAAATTATTTCATTGGATACATTAATATTGATCCATAATTTACAGTGCTATGGACCATACACAAATTATTGCTGCAGTCAACAGCAGATGAATATCAACATTACAGTACCAAGCATCATAGCAAGAGGCAGTAATTAATGTCACTTTTTCAAGAAATATAGGTATTTATACTATTATCAACATCAGCTTCCCCCCCCCCCAGTGCATTTTATGTCAAACAACATAAATGTAAGTGCATTATTTTGTGCTTTGTGCTTTCCTTATGTACCTTCTTTTTGCTTTTACAGGTTGTAAGAGTTAAATATTGCTTTATAGGCCAAAAGCAGTAAGGAAGAACTTCATGGTACTCTGCATGCCCCTGCCTGTTGCACGGCTTTGGCAAAGTGAGAATTGGTCGGTTCCCCACCCACCTGCTCAGGGAAGCCACCGCTGCCCAGCGTCACACATGTCACCAGACTGGGCAACTCGTGTCCATCTCACTCCACCTAGTCCATGCCAAACCCTGCCTGTGGCTGCTGCCTCTGTCCTGGCCACCAACCCTGCTAAATGTCACAGCCACACCCTCCACCATGCTCAAACAAGGTCCCATTAGCACCCACTGGGGGTCTGTCCCCTAGAGGTGTCCCCAGGGCAGTGCCACCATTCCAAAGGTGAGGAGAGCCATAACCTAAGGAAACACGGGGGGGAAGAGTGAGCAGGGCATGGCCAAGTCATGTGTTACCCCAGAAAACACAAGGTATGGGAGCACACAACAGCTGCTGCGGCCACAGAGACTTCTGCCAAGGAATCCAGCTCTTGATGGAATGGTTGGCCTTGAATCCTAACTCACCTCCACACAGCATGTAAAATCAGAAGTCATGGTTGTCAGCGAGTACCAGTGGTTTTACATAAGCTTGAAAAATATTCATATACCACAGTCTAGACTTGAATTTCTGAATGCCCAGGGCAGGCACCAAACCAAAAGCCTCATTCAATACATTCAGTGGTTCTCAGTTACTACACTCCAGCATGCACACCCTGATTTGTTGTGCCAACACTGCAGAGCTGTCCCATTTTTTGGGGAAGGGCAACACAGCCCTGGTGTTTCAACTACAAGCATTTTCTACAGCCCTGACTTTCCTACCTGTCACCCCAGCCAAAGAGCAGCAGCAGAAGCCTGTACCCCCACAGCTGACTAAAGCTATGGCACAGCTGCCTTGCAGGACTGGGGGCAGCTCCTGCCCCAGGACCATGGTGAGCACAGCACATCCTGCAGCCTCCTGGGTCCTGCCTGGGCCAGAGCTTCTCTACCCTAGGAAAGACACACTCCCAAAAGCTGTCTGGGATGAGGGGGAGAGGCATCATTACAACCCAATTCCAGCTCCTCCTTCAAAAACTATAAAAGAAAGGAAAAAAAGCCACAACCCCGTGGTTGCATCAACGCTAACACATCGCTGGCGGCTCAAGCAGGAAGGGAGGGCTGGACACAGCCACGGGAAGAGTGACAGGAACACACACCCCGACTTCCACAGCCCCACTGAGCCTGAGCCTCTGTGCTGGCAGCACGTGGGCCAGGCAGGGGACACCAGGAGCCCTCCCTGGGGAAATGCCTGGGAGAGGGCTCAGCCGTGGGAACTCCCACCACCATCCCCGGCCGCCCCATCCTACCCAGTTCACATTTGGTTTCTGAACACTACCTGCTGAGCCCAAGGTTTCCTTGGAAAGCTGGCCAAACTGGCACTCAAGTTACTCACCGTTGCACTCATCCTATGTAATTTCCAGTGTAGCACAAAGGAGAAAGGGAAGCTCTGGTTTTCTGTCTGTAGGCACCATGCTACACCTCAATGCCCTATACACCACCACCCCAAAGCTCTGTCTATGCCACACTTCAGTCAGTGCTAGTCGAGGAAGACTACAACTAGAGTTTAAGGCACTTCATTCTGAACGAGCTACGCCTGCCAGTCAGCTGTAGGCTGCCGTGGAGAATTCCATTCCCTCCGTCTAGCTCGGAACCTGTCACCTCCGTGGAACACCTAGGCTGGATATAATACAAGGAAAACTACCGTTATTGCATAGGACTACACTTGAGTAGATAATGCACCGAACTACTTTTACAACATGGTTGCATGTTAAAAATTAATAACATTGTTATCAAGTAACAGTTATTTGCAGATACAGTAATTTACTCTTTTTTTTTGTTGTTTTTTTTTTTCTCTTATGTCAGCCTCAGTGCTGAAATAGAACACGAATTGCTCTAACGGGTATATTAACTACATAGTTATGTTTCCAAGCATATTACTACTTTTTTTCTGTATCACTAAAAATAAATATGTAAGTTCAGTTTCTCTACAGAGTTGTTTTATTACCTAATCTAAATTTTTACTCTACCTTAAATGCGTTTAAAAACATTTTCAAAGTGAGACTGTAATATACAAAATATTCTCAAAATCTCTCTTAAAACACAGAACCCTGCATAAAAGCTTCCTTTCAAGTGTTTACAAAGAACGCAGAAAACTTCCAATGAGTTTTAAAAATGTCAAAAAAATCGCTGCAATATTAAGAGGCAAAAATCTTACAAATGAAATACAAATAAATTTAAAACAAAAAGTTGAGGATAACTAAGGAATCCATGCAAATCAAAAGAAACTGTACAATGCAATTTAAAAAAAAATAAAGCCAATTAGATATGTACAACATAATGTGCTGATAGTATGCATAATTTTTTGTTTTGTCCAAAGGGTGTATTCCCAACTTACAGTGCTCCTGCTTGGTTTGCCATTGGCAAAGCCATCCATGTGTGTCACAAAACAAAATAAAAATTTAAGAGGAAAAACTTGAACCATGATCAAAAGGAAAACCCAAATCAGCTCAGAGTAAAATTAAACAACACTCTGAGACACTCACATCTCCCTGCAGTTTCAGCAACAGCATTTTTATATCACAATCAACACAATCAGGATGTCTTAACACTTGGGTTCAGTTTGTTTTCTGAGTGAAGTCGGGTGGGTACTTTCCCTAAACACTTGTCATGAAAGACCAACATTTGAAGGACACTGTATCTTTAAGGCAGCACTATTCAATTAATACAATTACAAATTGGACTTTTTGTTGTTGTTTCTTTACATTCTTAAACTTTACATTTTGTTTCCAAGTAAATAGGTTGCATTTACAATCCTACAATTGCCCCCTCCCCCCCGTAGAAACAGACTCTTCATCTGTAATTCTATTGCTTTGTGTAGATTTGACCAGTTCAAAGTTCTTGGCGAATCCAGTTCACAGATTCTGTACATATGCTGTACAATATATTGGAGGCATTGGTAGTTTTAAAATAGAATATACAAGTTTCTTCACAAAAATTCTAAAAAAAATCCTATATATATATATATATACACACACGCACACACACTGATGAAGCACAAGGGGGAAAAAAAAAAAAAATCAAAAAAATTCTACAAAAGGTAAATTATTTCATCTACTGATCAAGAACCAAAGCAGTTTATGAAAGGTGTGCCAACAGATGCTAACAAGCATGGTCAGTGTCCTCCATGCTCACGCTGCTCCGCCTGCTACTCGTCTTTGATGCCCCAGGAGACACGGAGGAGAGCAGAGGGTCAGTCACTCCCACGGGGGACAGGGTATCGTCCATCAGGATATCTTCCAGTTTGGATCCCATTTTGGCAGGAACCCCGTAGGTGCCAGCGGGGTCAGTCACGTTCCCCAGGTTGTCGCTGAAGCTGATGGTGCCGTCGGTGAGGTCCAGGGTGGTGGTGCACGACAGCTCTGTGTGGTGTGGCATCATGTCCTGGCTGCAGTTGTCCAGCACAGGCTCCTGTTTGATGACCCTGTTGACCATGTCAGGGGAGCAAAGGCCTGTAGAGGGGACAAGGGACAGTCCGTGTGCCCGGGCTTGCATCTCCAGTTCCTGGGAAGGAGAATAAGGGGCAAATTAAAACAAAACCTGGAAGTAAAATCTGTCATCTTGTGCTCGTCTTGCAGCTTCCAGTTTGCTTCTCCTGTACACATTTCCTGCCTTTCCCATAGTGACAAGTGCTTGAACCTTGCACCCTCCAGCCCTGCAGATTTTCACCTGAACAGCAGAGTCTTGAAGAGGTGGGTGAACACCATCCCACACAGGCCCTTCACACTCCTCCTCAGCACCTATACCAGAGCCAAAACCCAGCACCCTGCAGCACAGACATGTTCCCCTCAGGCTTCTTCTCAAACCAGTGCCAGGATAGGCAGGTTTGGCACCAGGTAGGGTGAGGAAAACATTTAAAAATAGGCAAAAAAAAAAAAGAAATAGCAGAAGCATGTGTTTAGTAATTTTTAAAAAGTCGTATGTGAAGGCACAGCATGTCTATGTGATCCTTATCAATCCCTGCTGAGACTCTGGAGGGGACATTTCTCACTCTGCAAGTCTGGCAGAGCGGCAAGAGGTCAATCAAAACTGAGCAACAACACTATTCCTGTGCAGAAAAATCACAAGGAAGTCACAGGAAGGTTTCAGACTTCACACAGAGCCAAGATTCTTCAAATTTCCATGGAAAATTTAGATCCCACCTTCACATTTAATCATACAGAAATGCCATCTCACAAATACATCAGTAAAAGAGATGTTTTGCTTCTACTTCTGCATTATATTAGGCAATCAATCTCTGTTGTGAATGTGCTGTTTCTGGATATTCCTGTCACTGAGGCTGATTATTACTCTTTTCCATTACTTCCAGGCTATAACAAGCTTGTAATGCCACACTGCAAGATCAGAGGAAAAGGTGGAATGAGCAAGCACTTCTTCCATCAGCTAACGTGCCAGAATCAGGAGTTCCTTATTCCATGCTTAATCAGAATCAACACAAAAAGGGAAAATACACACTCGAGGTTATTTGCTGCCAGATGTACTGCCTGTTATTCAAGGGTCTGGGTTTTATGGTATTTTGATTGAAGGAGCCAGAGCAGATGGGTAATACAAAGCAAGATGAAAGATGTTTGAAAAGTGATCTCATTTAGCTTTGAAACACCACAGCTTGGTGCTGCTCTGCAAAAGGCTTGTGTGTTTTTATCATCTCATTCTAGCAGCAGATTGCTCAACCAAGTACAAAACTGCGCTGGGGCTCAGCTTGGCCTGTTCTATTTTAAAGCTGTTTATTTCCACACTTGACTCTCAGGTATTTGCAGCTTCATTATCTCCCTGGTGGATTAGCTGGGCTGTTGAGGGGTCTCCTGGCAGGGCACAGCTGCATGCAGAGCTCAGCTGTTTGTGCTGCAGGGGAGCAGCAACACGAGGACATCTGTGATACTGCTGTCTCCATGATAGGTGTTCTTACACCCAATTTGGGTACACTTCTTTAATTACCCTTCTATGAAGGGAGGTGGCTATCCAGAAAAAAAAACCTGTGTTGGCTTCAAGGTTAAGGTTTCCTATCCAGCTTGAGGTGAAGACAAAGGAATTAGTTAGAGAAATTGAGTTTTCACCCTTAATTTCTGTGTAGCTCAGAACACTGGGAACCTGGGTGAATCTAACAAGACAACAACCCACAGAGAAAACATATTCATGCCACCTACTGCTTTTCTGTGCTGAGGAGAACTTGTACAGTCCTACAGACTTCAAGCAGCAGGGAAGACTCCCAAACAGCTGAACTTAACTTCATGACTATCAACAACTACATGATACATGAAGTCCCAATGCCTTAGGCCTGGCAAACAGAAGAATGTATTAGCATATAAATATTTTTGATGGTATGGTTAGGAACTAGTGTTGGCCATGGTAGAACAAAACCAAACCACTCATAAGTGCTTTGACTAGTGTTAGGATTTTTTTTTAAACTAAGATATCTTTGGATATCTTTTTTCTGGAAAAAAACTGTGCAGGCATCTCAGCACTGCTCACTGTTCATTTCAACGCTGGCTCATCCTAACCCGCACCCCACAAGTCACCAATATTTGCCACCACACGCTGCAACCAAGAGCATTGGCAGCTCATTTCTCAGCAAACCTGTATTCTGAGCAGCAGGTGCCTGTTGGCATGTTCCAGCTTCTTCTGCCTGTTCTCCAGCTCCTTGGTGCGCTGCTGCTCCCTCTGCAGCTTGCGGATGTAATCCACCGACGCCTTCAGAATCGTCCCCTTGTTCCAGCGCATGTCACTTGGGAGCAGCACAAAAGGACAAGGTGAGGCTCTGTTCCACAGCTGTTCCCTTCACACCTGTACCTGTGACTGCACTTTCTATCCAGACATAACACCCAGCTGCTGTTTATTCCAACTTTGTGAATACAGAGGGTTTGCAGTGCACTAGAGGGGGCTGGAGCACAGCCCTTGGGAAGCACGTTTGCTTCAGAGAGAGAGAGAGAGAGGATGCTGCATCACCATCTCCTCACATCATCTTACTTCCTCTAAACAGGCCAAAAACATCTTACTGCACACTGTCAGAGCAAAGATGCACCTGTCCTGCAGGTTGGTACTGAGACATATTGTTTTGCTGGCCTTGGAAGAGGCTGCAGAGCCTCTTGCAGAGTAGCTGTGCCTCAAAATACTCGAAAATCTGCCCAAAATCATCAGATTTAAGTGGACTTTCAAACTCCAGAGCAAGGAAGGTTCCTTGCTACTGAATCAGCATTGGGAAAGTGTAAATACAAGCTAAAAGCAGTAAAACCATTGTAGAATTATTGTAAAGAACATCTGGGAAATTGCAACAAACAAATTAGCAGCGAACAAGCACAGAGTTACACTCTTTATTTTCCTGCTTTTTTTCTCTTTGAGGGAAGGGGATGTGATGGCTTCCCAGATAAACTGCCCTCCATTTCCACTTAAAAACAGGGACTAGCTCTGTCTTGTCAAGCTGTAACATCTAATTAATTTAAATAATCATTTAGCAAGACGTACAGCCATCTAAGCAGCCAGACCAGCATAAGGTTTCCCATCCTCTGCCTCTGGTAAGGCAGTCAGTCACTCCCAGCACCAAGCTCAGCTTTGATACAAAAATCATCAAATTAACACAAACACAAGTAGGTTCCAACAGGGGAAAAATGAACTCCCGAAAAAATCTTTCAAAAATATAATGGAACCTTTCAAGAATTTCTTCCGTCACAGAGTGCTAAGAGCAAGTAGAAAACAGGAACTTTTGGGGGGTGTTTAAGTTCTTGCTCTCCCCTGGGATTATTTTACCTCCCTCCCTCCCACAGCCTCCCTGGGCATGCTGTACTTACGGGTCATTTGACTTGGGTATCAAGGTGCCCAGCTCTTTTATACGATCATTAATATTAAATCTTCTCCTTCGTTCAACTTTAGGAAAAACAGCACAAGTGTTACAAGTAATATTCACATTTCATTACAACTTATCAAGTGTTTTATCAAAGATATCCTTAAGCACCACTGAAATGTTTGCCTGAAGCTTAAAATCCAGTGATGATTTATTTTGCTCTCCTACACACTGACATACGAAGACAGAGGTTCTGTCCGTAGGGTAAATTTTGGGACTGCTGAAGTTGCAGAGTTTAACTGAGACTAAAAATCAGAATGACTGAGAAGCAAACATTTTTCTAGGGGTAAGCATCACAGACAAATTAAAAGAAAAATATTTAAATGCTCAAGGAAATCCCAAGACAGAAAAAGGGATGAAATGCACTCTTTTTTAAAGTAGTCCTTCATGTGCAACACTTTGAGGATCCCAAAGTCCAATTTAAATATCAATTTTCCTGCATTACCTTTTCATGCTATGGAAAAGGCTTCTGAGTGGCTTAAGGCATGAAACAGTTCCTTTTCTCTACTACTATAAAGTATGAAAAGGTAAGTTATGGGTCCTTTAAACCATAAGATGCTCATTATTTTAAAATCCTTTTCTTTTTAATTTGGAAATAAGAGTTCCTTTCAAAAATAAAATTGCTATACTGAGGACTCACACTGTTGTTTAAAGTCACAAATTGACCATATATCTAATATTAAAAATGAAAGTTGAAACAGCAAACTTGTGCAAGGTGGATTTGTTAAAAGCAACTGGGACACCAGCAACTCCACTGATAATAACCACTCGTTCACTTGGTTTATTGAAAATAAATAAAAATAGATTTAAAATTCAGTAGTAGATTTAAGGATATATTTCACAAGAATTTGAGATATTTGATCTCAGGCGTAACACAATGATCTAGTGCTTTATACTCAGTGCAGTACCTCATCCAGATTTAAAACACCAGTATTTGAACACTCAATGCCCAAAATAATTCCAAGAGTTGGTGCAAAATGTGAGAAATCAAAACTTACTCAAGTTGTGATTGTCTTTCTTTTGCCTCTCCTTGGCCAACGCTCTCGCCTCTGACTCTGTAGGAAAAATACATGCTGTGCATGTGAATGAGGTAATCAGAATGAAAATAATTCAATCACAGCATTTCAGCCTGTGAAATACCTGCACAGGAAGCCTGATTTGTCACACCAATCATTACCCCCATTCCAAGGAGCAAGAAGGGTTTGTGGATGCCAAAACAAAACAGTGGGACTGAGCTTCACCTCTTCCCACACTTCCCAGAGTGACTCCCAGGATGGGAATGTTTCCCACGGAGGCCCTGACTCAGCAAGGTATTTAAGGACAACAAAGTGCTGAAATCCAGCACACCTTCTCCTACGTGTGCACAGGGATCCCAGGGGAGCTGAACCAGAGGAACAGCATGCTCATGGCATTGCTGCCAGCTCAGGATGTGACACAGGCAGCACTCACAGGCTCTGCTCACCCAAATTAAGGCTACATCCTTCTGTGGCACGTGCACACACATCACCACAACACTCAGGGGACAACTTAAGTGACCTGTTAAAAATAGTGTATTTTCCAGCTACACCAACTGTTCCTATTATATATTAAAAATAAAGAAAAAAGTGAAAAATTCAACACCTTTCTTAGTAATAAGATTGAGAACAATGGTTCTTGTTTCAGGAAAGGCAAAATGGAAAGTAATGGCAGCCATGCTGCACAGAACTTGTCTCCTCAACTCCTCAACCTTGCTCGACACAATTATCTTTATCTTATTATTATTTTATCTTATTCTTATCAATTATCTTATTTTTTATTATTCTATTTTTTATTATTTATTATTATTGCTATTATATTCTAGAATTATAATATCATTATTAATTTCAGCATGCAATAGTTCAGGCAACAGCACAACTAAATTTCTTCTTTTCAGTTCTCATTTGGTCCTAAGTTTCTCAAGCAATTTTAAGTATTTTTTCTTTGCTCTACCCCTTTTCATTATTTTAAAAGGTGAGGTCATTAATCCTTGCCCCATTGCATTCAAATCCCCAAAAGAGCAAGCACTGTGCAGTTCCACAGTAAGTCAGTGAGGAGCAATGAGTGTATCATTTTTTATCACAAGTGCCACTGTGAAAACAATCCCTCACAGTAGCCAATAAGTTTCTTTCCTGTATTATTTTATTTTGATCAGAAAAAAGCTCACCTAAATTAATTCTGTTTACAGGTAAGTGTATCACACAGACATTAAATTTATTTCAGTCTTGTTTTTATATTTGATGTATCAAGGACTTCCATAAGACCACTTCACTCACAATTTCCCCTCTCCTTCTGCCTTCTTTGCCTGAAGTCTGACACAACCACCTGCAGCAAATCCAACATTCTGCACATCCAAGCTGGGCTGAGTTTGCAGCCTACAGCCCCTGGAACTTTCAATACTTGGGGCAACAAAACTGCCTACAATGCAGGACTTTGAGTAGCTCTCCTCCCTTCTCACCCTCCTCTTACACAGTTCCATCTCTGTACAAGCTTTGCTTTTTTTGCCAGCAGCCACAAATCATTGTGTGCTCTCTGGGTCTGTTTTTGGTGCTGAGTTCAAATTCTGTGCTGTCCTATAAATGCAAATATCCGCCGGCCTCACAGAGGTGGCATTTCCTCCTGGCCTATTGAAACTGCTCTGCTTCAACTAATTCCTGCCCAGAACCTGCTTTGCAACTGAGTCAGCCTGTGAGTTTTCACAACAGAAACCCAGAAAGATGACAGGCAAGAAAGAAACCAGGCCCCTACCCTACTGCATGGTCAGTGACTCTGCTGGGCTTAACAACAGGCATTTCTGGGCATTAATATGATTTTGCCATCAGTTCTAGAGTGCATCTCCATTTGTTTAGCCTAGACACAACCATACCTTTACCCTATGTGTGGTCATACCCTTCCAAGTGAGCAGAAACAAAACATGCCTGCAAATATGAAACTTATCATTTGCTTCAATCTTATTCCTGTACACACGTGCTTGAGAAAAAGAGGTTTTTAGTGTCCCACTCTCCTGCCCCTGCCTCCCACAGCTTGCTCAGAGCACTGCTGCAGGAACTGGCATTAAAAAAAAAAACTTAAGGAACACTTCATTTCCATCTTAATTTAGTGATGCATATTCATTGAATCACAGAATGGCTTGGGTAGGAAGGGACCTTAAAGATCATCAAATTCCAATCCCCCAAGTGCCTAATTTTACATTTTCAAGGATCTACATGTCCAGACTTCACATTATAGCAGGTTATTTGTTCATTACTGCCTTCCCCTACTGAAGTAAAGCCCCAATGTGCATCATTCCTTGATGTGAATCCCACAGATACTCCTGATGGAAGTTGTTAAAGTTTGGTGTTGATAGATCAATCAGTAAGCCCAAACTAGAAAACAGCTGGAAAAGATGCATGGAAGCTTCCTGGAACACAACACAGTGCAGGTGTGACTGTAACAATGAATGACTTTATATGAACTTGTGACAGTGAACACACATGTACCCACACATGAACACAGGCTGAAAGAAACTGTTCACCCATACATTCTTCCTCATAACAGAAATTATGTCCAGTATCACCTGAATTCAAAACAATGCTACCATTACTCCAAGGGGGTATTTCAGATGTATTTACCTGTGAGCTCCCTTTTTATATTAGGAAGATTAGCTGGACATGAGTTGCTGATGTTTAGTCCTGGAGGAGGCATGCTTTGGTTGCCATAAAGGTCAATCAAATTGCCAGACACAGGCAACTGGAAAAGATAAACAAGGAAAAGGATCATTTGGTTTGCTTTTATGAATGCCTTTGTACAGAATAACAGAGTCAGGTTGTGCTAAATAATCTGTGCCCTTTTCCATGTGCAAACAGAGCCTGCAAGAAGGTCAGCAAAATCCACAGATATTCATGGACATGAGGGATAAAACATCTACACTGGGAAAATTCTCTTCTCTCTCCTCAAAAGTATGCAGACTTAAAATATTAAGAGGTAATAAAAGATGTAAAATGCTGATGATACTGCTGCACTGCGGCTCCTTATTTCTCTCTATTATAAAACTATTATATCTATAACCCTTAAACTTCTCTCATATCTGAAAGAGCCTACAGAACTCTTCCAGAGAAACCCCCCCCTTTTCCAGGGATACGTGAGTGGAAGTACTTTACAAGTTGTCACATGCTGGAGGAAGAACACTGTATTAATTAATCACATTTTTCATGTGATTTGAAAGCTACCTACACAGAAAACATTTCAGTTTACTTTGTTTTTTTGCCTTACATAACAAGAACACGCACCAGTAGGAGGGTGATTATTTTTACAGTAAGTTTCCTCAATTACTTGTTCACTCTGCTGTGTTTATTTAGGTATTTAAACAAGTAGATTTATACAGAAATAGGACAGCATTTCAGCAATATCTATCAGATCTATCCCTTTATATTGAAACATATTTAAATAAGCTTGCAATTATCCTGAGTGCATTATTTTACCCATCTATTATTTGGTTTTGAAAAGACAGGTATAAAACACTCTGGTATCTTATCTGAGTGGCAGCACTTCTTATCATCACTGCTGCAAAGAAAACCAATCCCTCCAAGACACTGATCCTGCAGAGATTAGAGTAGGTATTAACTTTACACCCATGTAAATAATGGTGGTGAATACAATGCAGTGAGTCACAGCCAGAACTATTAAACTCCTACTGATGGGCCTTGCCAGACTGGGACCTAAGAAAATTTCTCTGCCATATGGAAGCAGATGAAACAGGAGCTGATATGTAAAGTACCACCAGCTGGAAGCCATGCTGATAGTTGTTGAGAACAGATAATGGCCAACAACAAAACCAAAGTCCCCTGACTCAAACTTTGAGAGACAGAGGAATAAATGTAACTGAATTCTCACTATGAGTCAGCCTTATTTAAAAAAAAAAAAAAAAAAAGGGGCGGGGGGAAGAAAAAAAGAAAAAAAGATCTAATAATGCTGCTCAGATCACAGCTGTGCTGGTTGTGACCTGCCCACACAGGTGTCAGGGTGACCACTCAAACCCACTGCTGTACAAGGCTGACCCTTGTGTCTTTGGGTCCCCCAAACACATCCCTGACACTGACATGGGGAGAACATCACACACCCTTCTGACTTGGATGTGCTCATCTTGTTCATGCTCCTCAGCATGGGGAGAGCACAAAGACCTTGTTTGTAGCCCATGGACTTGGAGTTCGTAAGCAGACATGTGAAATCTAATCAGAAACTTCAGGGAATTTAGAAATTTAAAAAGAAGATTTTTTGTTATAAAACTTGAAGCTGGCATCTCAAAGCCTGGGTAAAGCAGCCAGGTTGTACTGAAACATGGAGAACACTGAGCTGCTTTCCTTACTGGAACATGGACCCTGATTGTTACAACAGTTTGTGATTGATTTTTCTTCCCCAAAGGTGTCAAACACTGAGCCAGATTTCCTTGTCAATAAACAGGACAAGTGTGAGCAATGATGATAAAAGGGGACAGAGAAGAAGGCAGCAACTGCTGAATGTGCACATGTGCATGGCTGCTAAAGGCTGCCCACAGGAATGCTTATCAGGGAAATTCACATTAAAGGGAGGGAAATGCCAACAATCTCCACTTAAATCAGTGATCCACAGCAAAGAGTCTGAGCAGCTTCTTTCTTTGACCACTCTTCCCAGCATCCAAACTCCAGAGGTCAAAGCTTCAGTTGTAACATTTTCCTACACATGGTCCATGCTCAGTATGAGAGGCCTCTTCTCCAGGATGGCTGCAGGTCACATCTTTGGGACTAACTTATAGTAATTCCTTTCAAATGAAAACAAAGTGCATGCAATACTCACATAAAATACATGCCATCTCCCATAAAATACCTGCAGCTAAAGAGAAGCTAAAATCGAGGCACATCCTCAGTTCACAATTTTATAACAGTTCCCAGAGGAATAAAATCAGATGACTAAGGTAAACCAAATAATCATTAGTGCAGGGTTTAGGGAGCTGGGAAAGGGCAGAGGACCCTTGTGCTGAGGGCATTGCTTTGAGATGCATAAGACAGCAGTGTGGTAAGCACACAAAAGCAGCCACTAGACTTAAATGGGGCAAAAAAAAAAAAAAAAAAAAAAGGGTTTATGATGTGCTCATTGCAATGACACCTGAGCATTTATTTCAAATGCTTCTTATTTGAAGAAACTGGGAAAAAAATACACGTTGTTGGCAAACATTTCAGCTCTAAGGCAGTCGAGCCTTTCACCACCATCCTCAAGTACAAGATGGGAAAATGTCAAAACTTCCGCAGCCATTTCAAAGGGAAGATGGAGTCTCAAACTTAGAGAAAGAAAGGGAATTTTCTGGAGCTAAAGAAGCTCCTTCCCTGCCTTCTCCAAATTCTAGCATGTTTCCAACCTAAATATGGTTTTCCTTACAGCTTTCTTAGCTATTTCTGGCTAAGAAGGAATTTAAATACAGCATCAGCCAGATCATCCACCTTTACTCTTCCAAAAAGTAAACGAAGGAAGAGTAGCTTATGCCAGGTTTAGCATGTCATCTTCATTGAAACAGCATGGTAGAAAATGCTTTCACTTGTGAGATTTCACATTTCAGGGTCTTGGCATCACAAATCGCACAAACACACCAAGTTAAACAAATTTCAATCTTCCTATCACTTGGCATCTGCTTCTTCTTTTTTTTTTTTTTTTCTAATAATGGCTTTTATATAACAGAAATTTGAAATATGGTAATTATGACTGCAGATTCATCATAGTGCACATTCACGGGAGTCTGAGGCTTTCATTTCTCCTCCACTACTCCAACAAAACAAGCACCCACATTCTGTCTAAAATCACTGAGCCATCAGCTGTGTGATAAACAAGGCTGTTTCTAAGGTACCAGTACACACTGGAATGGGTTCTGCACCCCAGCTTGTGCAGCCCACAATGTATTGTGATGTTCCCTGAGGTACAAGCACACGCTCAGCAGCAGCCCCTGTAACAAAACTCCTCTGCTGGGGAGTTTAAACTTCAGAAGAAAGCCACATTTAAAAATGGAGCTGTACCTATTCACAGAGCTTTCCATGCCAGGCTTTGGCTGGAGTTGATTAGTGGGATGAATTAAGTGTCACCTCCACAGGTGCATTTTACACAGTACTCATTAATTCAATTACCAGGTGACATCTGGGCAGAACACTTTCTCTATAAACTAGTGACCATTTTGTGATACTTTCCACCACAGATACTATTCCACCAAATACCCAAGTTGACAATCATTCTCACAAGCAGTTGACTGCAATGGGCTATTTTCAATTCAAGGTATTGCAAACTCCCTTAGCTTGCTTTGCACAGAAATCTCTGATTTTGCTTATCAATTAAGTACTGTTACCAACTGTAACAAACTGGTCCTTTTGTTCTTTGTTGGTTATGGAACAACAACTGCCTTTGTCACAGACTCAGCACAGCTATTTATAGGTTGTGTCTCTTTAGAGACCATTTCCTCTCTTGATTTCTCCTACATCTACTTAGCTCAGTCTGTAGGCATTAATTCCTTATTAATATAATGTTGCATGCTTTAACAGCTAAGTCCTGTCCCCAGAGAAAAGTGTCTGGGTTGCTTTTTTCCCCTAAACCAATTGTTGAGAAACATGGTTCAATTTCCATCTCTTCAGGATTGGCACTAGGCTGATTCAGAAACTGTAATGTGCTTTTTTCCTCCAGTTATTTAAACTTATCAGTAAAGAAGTCTTAATTTCTCTCCATCATATCTTTATTTTGCAGACTTCACCTCATAGAGTGGAAAGTTCTGAAATTCCACAGTAAATGTGGAGTCTTCTTTATAAGATTTCTTGCCATGCAGCAAGCACAGCAAAGCACAGGAGGGATGCAGATTACCCTAAACATTGACTACACAGACTTCTTGCACCAAAAGAGTGCAGAGTATCCTTATATTCCTGTCTGGAAGCAAAGAGCCACCCTGGGGTCCCTGTGAAATGACAAAAGAAGAACAGCCTGAAGATATCCAAGCCTCTTCTGAATTAATGAGTCTCAATCCAATGGAACTTGAGAGAAAGGACTACAGAAGAACCTCATCCCTCAATGAAAAAAAAAAAAAAAAAAAAAAAAAAACGAATTAACTTTTTGAAAGCCATCTTTTGACAGTTTCTTGAGGTTTTCTCTCAAATTCCAGGACAGCTGCACTTTGCAAGTCATCTTAGATTAAAGGCAAATGTATTCTCTGTAGCAGGGCCGTGCAGCTATTTCCCTGTGTACTCAAAGGCACTATTTAGAAAGGGAGGCTGGTGGGCCGCCTCCTGCGTCACCCACCACGTCTCTGAGGGCTGTGGGAATCTGTGGGAGCACAGGACCAGGTTAACATGACATCAGACAGCTACTGTCAGCAAATGTAAACCTATGCCACAAAATCAGTGCTCTGTGGTAAGCTGTAAATTCTGGCACCAGATGAAACAGAAAGAGACGCCAGCACTGGCAGACATCTACTCAGCCAGATCTAACAGCACTTAAGCCTAAGGCAAAAAATTCACTGGAGCTACCCTCCACAGAAGATCAAAATCAGATTATGCCAGAAGTATGATTATATTAATTCTCAAAGCAATGTGAACCAACCCAAAGGAGCTGCTTGGAGGACACCTGCGCCTTCCCTCAGCGCTTTCTGCACCTCTGTGCTCTTGGCTTTTATCACACGCTTCCCACGTCCCCTGCCTTGTTCAGTTTTCAACCTTCTTTATTCCTTCCCTTTTGTTTGTTTGGAAGATTGCTTTTTAATTATTTTTTTTTCCTCCTGCTAAATTCTGTAACATCTTTGCTGCCGTCTAGCTGGGGACTTCTCCCCACTTGGAATCAGATAAATCAGGCAGAGATAAAGCTGTGATGTTAGAGATAACAGAAAGTGTCTCTGGATAGGGATGTTAACACATTGCATACAATTTCTTACTCAAATATGACAACATTCCAGGAACCTGGAATGCCAGAGGTTCCTTCCTTTCTGAAGCCAAGTATGAAGTCCATGACAATCTTCAATATCAGTGGGAATTAGCTACTCCTGGCAGCAGAGTTTACTCCTCTGTTGCAATCCTCTTACCACTAACTTGGAAATAATAAAAGCAAAATTGCCCTTTGTATTCTCTCGACCTGACTCCAGCTTGCATTTTAAAATTCATGTTTTTCACTGCAACTGTATCACCTTAAGCTCTTCAAAGGAAAACAAATTACTCTCTGTGAAACAATGCAATAACTACTTAATTGCAAGGAAGAAAAGTCCTGCTGCAGTTTTGCTTCCTCTCAAGGAAAACCAGTTAGACTTAACAGGGAAAGCAGAAGTGAAGGACTGTTGTACCGTGTTTGCCATTTGCAGGGCTGGGTCCACCAAGCCGAGGATTTCTTCATTGTAACTGGACTCCAAACTAATGATGTCATCGATCACATCATCCATCTGCACAGAAAGGTGGGACAGAGAGAACCAGAACAGTGGTCAGAAGCACTGGGACACACAGCAGAGCAATCTCAGCTGTGACTCCTGCCACCCAGGCAGCACACTCAGGCCATGGCAGAGCTGAGGTTCCATGGTCCAAGCCCTCCTGCCAGCAGCAGTTACCCTGCACACCTGCCCACGGACACCCTGCTCCTCCAGCAGCAGTGCAGGAGGAAGCTGCCTGTGCAAAAAGTGACTCTAAGGACATCACTCCCTCTCCCCACTGCAGCACTGCTGCCTCCTCTCCATAAAATGGCACCAAAACCTGGGCAGGAACACTGAGCCCTGGACATCTGCAGGGAAGGAGAGGGAGCAAAGATTTGCTGCTGGCCCTCGACAGCAGAATCCATTGGATTCATGTCCCTCCCAAGAAGCAGCACCCAGGGGCAGCTCAGAGCTGATGTCAGATGGTACAAAACAGCTCTTTCAGGGGCTGGGATGGGCTGGAAGGTGCCTCCATCAGCCCCTGCACAAGCAGGAGTAAACAGCCCTTACAGCACCCATGCAGGTGCTCCAAACTGTCCTGCAGGATTGACTGTTTCTGGACAGGACTATTTCCTTTTTGCTCATTATAAAAGGAGCTTAAACAACAGAGATCTACAAAATCAATGCATAACGGTGATGGTAAAAGTAGCAGTACATGGGATTTTTTTATCAGCTCCAGAAAGTGTGATCACAACAAATTACATTGACTGGAAGTGAGGGCAAGAAAGGAACTAACAGTTACAGCCCATACCCGAAGCCTTGTTACTGATTCTGGCAAGAAACAAAAACCCCTTAGTTTAAAAAAAAAAAAAAAAAAGAAAATGTAAAAGGGTGATTACTGAGGAGGAATTACCACAGAGATTAAAGCTTTCTCATATAATTTTTTAAAACACAAGTGTGATCTGCATAGAAATGTGGACTTGAAGATTATCAGGGCACAACCACATCCATGCAGTCTTGGAAAACCCAGTTAGAAAAGATTTCCTGATGCAAGACCTTAAAGCATGCTTGATGTGTTCTTCTGCCATGGAATTAGAATGCTAAAACAGCATGAGCCTTTTCCAGGTTTCTTCATGCACTTTTGACACTGATGCTAATAAATTACATTGCTGTATTGTACCTTAAATACATATTATATTCAGCTTCTTAAAGACACTGTGGGATAAGTCTATTTTTCAACATATCATGAAAGAAACATGCTCATTAGAATGGGGACCTGTGCTCCACCTCCTGTGTCATCCAGTACCTGCATGCATGATGCTCGTGAGTGTGTATTCAGAGCCGGGCACTCACTCTCAACCCTGCTTTGCTCTTCAAATTTATAAAATCCCTGCAGAAATAAAAAAGGAAAAAAAAAAAAAAAAAAAAAAAAAAAAAAAAAAAAAAAAAAAAAAAAAAAAGAAGAAGAAGAAAAAGCAAAGCATGGATCTGAGTTCATGGCACAGTCTCAGTCCCAAAAAGAGCACGAATGAAATAGTGTCATGCACACATGTTCCCGATGACACAGCAAAGTGAAGCTGTAAATATCCTCAAGAAAAAAAATTGGGTACAGCTGGGACAATAGGATGGAAATAGCTGATTTTCATTTATTTTGAAACTATGGAGCACAAGTATTTCCCTTGCATGTGCAAAATATATCCTGTAATAACTGCTTCTCCAAGCTGTGTAACATTTTGCTCAAGGAATGCATCTGTACTAAAAATCTGGCACAGAAGCTTGAAGGGGAGAATGAGGGGACAAGAGGAGCTCTACAGTTGCATCCTACTTTTCATGTTACAAAAATACTGTCTTAACTCTTACACTTGTTAATATCTTCCCAACCATTTTCCTTTAGAGCCTGAGCACACTTTTAGCATCTTACTCAGTTTTTGCCATTAAAGATTAAGACAAGGTTGCAAAGGACTTCAAGACATAGGCTACTGAAGTGTTATATTTGCAGCACTGGAACAGCAATCAGTAACATTTTAGGGCATATTAGCTGGGATAATCTGGCCTTCCAGCTATGCAGGAGATTTGCACAAATTTTACCATAAAAATACCTAAAATATCTCAAAATAGCTTTGTGTTTTTTCAGTTATTTTTGCTATGCTCTTTGCACTTTCTAGATGAAGAAGCCATAAATAACATTATTCCAGAAAGCTACAGCTTACAAAGCTGCTTTGTATTCTCCAAAGGTCAATTATTCACTGTGTGCATCAAGCATTAGGGTGGGGAACAAGAAAAGTAGTTTTAATAAGTATAAACTAGCTAAAATAGTTCAAACAAGAGGAAGCTGGAGGGACATGGGTTTTTTGCCAAAAATATCTATTAATCAGGCAGACACAGAGGCAGCAGTTACATTTTCACAACGAACAGAAAAGATAAACAGGACATCTTAACAGTGAGCAAATATGGTTTAAAACAACTTAATTAATGCAGATTACAGCTCTGTTTCACTGGAAACACGACCAGGAGAGTTCTTACCTCTTTCTCACAGTTGGAGTTGAGTGTGAGCATAGCCATGGGGCTGTTGGGTGCGCTGCTCCCCGTTCCAGGTGGCATGACATGATCCCCAGGCTGGTTTGGACATGGCAAGCTCAGGGCTTGGTTGGCATGTTTATTTGCTAGAGTGGTAGAGAGGTACTGCTTTACCTGCTGCCGCTGGGCCTGCTGAATGTGGTACTTGGTTGGATTCTCAAGGTGAGTCTGCACCTGTACGACACAATTTAAAAAGGATAAAAGGATTTTATTGTTTTACATCATCGCTGCAGGTGCTAGGGATCTGAGCTATGTATTTGTGACATAAGGACCAACAAACCTGCACAGCTCCAAGGAAGTCCACAGTGCTTCACTAACTTGCATTTGGTGGCAAGAAGTCAGTTTACAATTTGGTCTTTCAACAACTGACTTACTATCAGTACACCAAGAAGTTCCAGCTATTTTTCTACAACGTGAGATTTCTCACTTAAGACCAACGCTTGGGTTTTCAGTTGATACAGACACTCCAGAACAGCCAGTTCTGATTTCAGACCTTCAGCTATGTGACATTTAGTTTTCACTAAAATATGGAGAAATGACTTGTACTGCAGGACTCATTTTACTTGTTAGTAATTAACAATTAAAATCAAGAAGTATGGATTGCTATCCTTAATCCAGTGTCAAATAACAGAGAGATAAAAGGTCTGTTATTGGTGGTTCAGGTTTTGAATGTTTGGAGTTTTTTTAAATTAATACATTGGTTAAAATAAAAGAAGAAACAAAGACACCTTTTTCTGCCTACAGATTATTTATATCTCAGATATTCAGCCCAAATTATATACAAATAAGACAGCTTGTTTATAAACACATGATGCAAATAAGATGCAAGAAAAGAAGTGTTTCAGTTCAGATCAATCACTGTCGTCAGCAACCGCTATTTTTGTATTTAAGATAAGCTTCTCAGTACTTAGGAATTTTTTACATACAAAATATGAAAATCCTCATACCGAAAAACTGTCGCACACTCTAAATAAGCAAGACAAGAAAGGCTACTTTTTCCTTTAAAATTTTCCACCATATTCTGGAAATTCTTTTCAATCTTTTGTTGATCATTAACGTTGTTATCAGAAGCTAGAAATCAACCCAAAATACGACAATATGCTGAGAAGTTATTTTGCTTTAAAACAGTTCCATTAAAGTGACTTTTGCTGTTACAAGCGACCATGCCTGACCATGTGAAAAAAAATGAAATAAAGCACCCAAGACACCAGTGGAAAAGGGTTTCCTGTACACTGTACACCTTCTTAGGAACAGGTTTTAAAATAAGTCTTTGATAACAACTCACCTGATAATGGTTATACTCAAGCATTTCCAGCATGCTATCTAGAGGTTGCAAGAGAAGTGACTGCAATATTCTTTGTCTGTGCTACTCCAGTTTGAGGGATCCACATATGGAAGCACAACCAATCCCCAGAAGAGCTGAAGAAACTTGATGGCCACTGCTCAGACTTTTAGTAACCTACGCTCATTAGCCATGCAAGTGGACAAACAAACAGTTCACACAAGGCCTCTTCTTGGAAGTTATGCAAGTTTAAGTTAAGCTCTAAGTATTGGTATTTTTTTCTTCCCCTGGCTTTGATGTCATGCTTTTTCATAAACATAAAAGGACCTTTTAAGTGATGGGCTATCAAAGTCAGATTGACAGTTTGCTCAAGGCTAATTCGCTATTCAGCTTTCGTTCCAGTCCTACTAACACACAATGGTAGTTTTCTTTAGCAGTAAGGTTAAAAGTTTTTAAGTACAGAGTAAGAAATAACTGAATAAATGCTCTATGAGCCTAACACATATTCCCTGGCAGTGGGTGCCCTGGATAAACCCACAGGGCTCTGCAGTCCTGTCCTCAGCTTCCCAGCACAACCTGGGACCTGCAGCGGAACGTGAAGCATTTCAAAAAGCTCTACCCCATCCTCAGCTTCCCTGGTGCTTCAAAGCCATTAATTCTGTCTCAATCTAGAGTTGCAAGAAGTTTTCCAATTCAGGGATGGCTGACAAAGGGCTAATGCATGTTCCAAATACACTTATCTGCTCTTGGGCACAGTCCCTACAGCTTCCAGAAGTTACTTTTTCTTTCTATCCAACTCCTTGAAGAAGTCTGTACTCAAAAACATAAGAAGTGCCCAACTGGCATTATCTTCTGAAGTCTCAGCTCACAGGGAAGCACATTAAGATAGCATTTCTGGAAAGTCTAATCTGTTTTGTTGCACTGTATCAATAGATAACACTGCGCTGTGATAAGTACAGCACTTAATCTGTTAGTCCCAAACTGCATTATCAATTTTCCTATTCTCAGTGCTAAGAGCTACACTATCTAGGTAAGTATTTTTCACTAAATTTTCATCTTCCAAGTAGATGAAGTTGTCAGTAAACAAGTGTTTTTTGTAACACTTGTCTTTGAATATGTTATTTTAAAACCAAGTCCTACTCACCTGACAGAATCTGCACGCTCCTTTTCCTCCACAGGCAGCAGGTATCCCTGCTGTTCTCCATCTCAGGATGGAGCAAAGTCTCTCTTCTCTGCACCCATCACCTGTCCACCCTCCACAACTCCCAGAAGAGAGATCAGCAAAGTTCCAAGTTCCACATCTCAACCCTGTATCATCAAATACTACATTATTTATAATATATACCAACACATTTAACCAAATCCACTATATGTCAAGTTTTGAAACACACACTGCCTAACTGACAGGATTTTTGTTGGCAAAATACAAACTTATTTCACAAGAACATACTCTCTGTGATTTTGTTGTGCTATTCTACATTAAATGATTTTATTTTGCTATTCAATTATTAATCTTTTTTTTTAAATGGCCTGCTCTGCCCTCAGTCTGACCTGCTCCTGCTGTGGCTGAGTGTAAGGCCTTAGTGGCTACACAGAAGAAACTTGAGTTTGATTCTGTTTTGTCACTGACTGCTCTCTTGAGCTGCCTTATGAGTTTCATCATGGAAATCTGGTGGGGACTACCCTAATGAACTTCATGCTGCTTGTTGAGAATCTGTCTTTGGCCTAGAGCATCCTGTTCTGCAGACTCTGCATCAAAGACAAGCTAAATGTGCCTTCTCGGGCAAACGTTTCCAAGGTGCCCCAGAGTCACTCTGTAGATAAGCCATAAAGCACTCTCCCTTTTTGACAAAATATCTCATAAGCAAAGAGCTGAAAAAAAAAACCCCTGCAATGAAATTCCACTACCCTGAACTTGAAACCGTGAATAAAAGCTTTGACTTAAGATCTAATTTTGGTTCTCAGCCCCTTCTAGCATTTTGGGTGAAGAATAGTTCTTGTTGTTCGTCCAAATTCATGAGACGCAAAGTGCAAGATGACAAATTATTGGTTTGGATTCACTTCCTAAGAAATGTGACTGAATGGGGACATGAAAGGAAAAATAAACCAACTTGAAACCAAATCCAACCCTCTATCTCCAGCAATCTCAACAAAGTTTTGCTGCACTGTTACACAATTAAGCAGAACATTGTTTTTTTGGGCATTTTGGTATTGACAAACAAGAAGTAATGTAAGAATTATTCAGAGCTTCAGAAATGAGCTAAGACAAGATGGCAAAAAAAGCTTAATTTATCACGGCATAATAACACAAGAATTTGGCTACAAGAGTAAAATGAGAGTATTTACAAGAGTTAAACACTGCCCTAGAAGCAGAGCCCCAAAACTGGTTCAGTTCCAGAAGAGCCTTCAATGCCAGCTCAGCAGCATCTCCACTACTGTCTCCAGCCACTCCTGCACTGAGACCCTCTGCCAGCCACTCAAGCTCCATCTGCTCTTGCCATGCTGACACTGAGCAGGATCTCTTCTTTAGATGAAGCACAGAGAAAGGCAGCAGAAAAAAAAACCAACTTGACTGCACCCATGTGTATCCCAGCTTAGGCCCTACAAGGCTGAGCTAGGAAAGTGCTGGATGGAGCCACCCTGACTACTCAGCACTCATCCCTCACCCTCTGGAATACCCTGGAGAACAACATTATCTGAAGAGAGGAAAGGCATTCTCATACCTTCAGTCATCCTGAAATCTGACTGCTAATTCCAGTGCATACATCCAGTTCAAGTATCTGAGTAGCTGCCTATTTTCTTCCACATCATGAAAGAACAGCAATAACCCATAAAGAGCAAATTTCCCAGCCCTTGGGTCTGATATCAATCAAGCAAACATTTAATCAATGGCTTTCACTAGCTTTAAGGGCACACACACTGTATCAGTGGGAATTTCAGGTGTACTTCAGACATTCCTCAAAATGTGCATAATATCACACATCAGTGACAGAACCTCTGAGTAGACCCACCCACTTCCCTCAGTTTCCAAAAGTAAAAGCATTTCCCATTAAGTGGTCAGGGGCTCATGAATTTAAACACAAAGCATAGCTGTGTGCTTAAGCACAAAGCACATGGCTCAAGTAGCTCCTCTGCATGAAGCCAACACAAACAACTGAAACAATACTGCTGATACTTGCTCCTTCTGTCGAGTCTTGCTGGGAATCACTCAGACTTAATTTACTAACGACTTGCTAATGATGGCAAGAACTTGGAACAGTGCTGCACGGACCAAATTCCTTCTGGAGAGGCACCCAGGAGAGCTCATCCTGGGCAGGCACAGGCCAGGGCAGCCTAATGGCTTGGCAAATGTGCTTTGCACAGTGTAATCCAAAAATTAAATGGCTAACAATAAAAACTAACAGGGGACTTACACCAGAATAAAAATATTTAATGAACTGTGGCATTACTACAACTCATCCTCTAGGAAAGCTTCAAGGTCACAGAACCACAGAAATATTTAGGTTGGAAAAGACCTTTAAGATCACCAAGTTCAACTGTCGCTGGAAGTAAATCAATTGCTGTAGGCTCAAGCTTTGAGTCACTGGTACATCTGGATGAAGGTAACCAGGCTCAGTTAGTTGGTCTGGGTTACTTATACACTCCTGAATTTGTCCTTGCACAGGTTTGATTTCTCTGCAATGGGTAACTTCTGGAAGCAAGCACAAACCCAGCAGCTCTTGTGCTGAGAGTATTTCTTGAAGGTGGGACAGCAAGTACTGCTTTTCCCATCACAGTTACCACTTCAAATCACATCATCTTGTCACATCTCCAAGTACTGCTGCCTTCAAAGCAAAGCTGAAGACGCCCCAAAATCCTCTGTTGGTGCAACACAAGTGACCAAAGGCCATTACAATGCCAGCAGCTCCAGGCTGCCCCACTGCTCTGGCCCCCACGAGCTGGGAAGGAGCATATTCCTGTTCCCAAAACCACACAGATTTTTCTCACCAAAAACATCCCTGAAGCTTCCTGTGACAGTAAAGCTGAAGCACTCAATGCTTTATTTAACAGGGACATACCAGAGATTTTCAGAGGACAGTGAACCAAAGGGGAAGAAGACTCTTCTCCCCACTCTACTCCCTTTCTTTTTTTTTTTTTTTTTCATTAAAAAGACCATTTGTTTCAAGCAAACTGCCTTAGGACTTCTAGTTTACAGTTACAAGTAAAATACTTTTGGGTCAGTTTTCTCAGGTCAATAGAACTTTTTGTTGCCTAGACAGCTAAATGTCATGGGATTTTACAGAAAGGTTAAAATTCTGTGTCATTTAACAATTATGGTACCCAAAGAAAAACGATACAAAACCACATCCAGGGATGTGCTTTGTAAGGGCTCCAGGCTTCAGCTGTGTCCACTGCACAACCATGCCTGTTAACCATGCAAGTCCTGGCCTTCAACCCATCACTTCCAAGTATAAAAAGCCAACAACAGCAGGAACCAGTTATTTTCTAGGACTTTGAATAAAAATAGGGAGCTGTATAAATAAGTGTCTGTTCTTTGTCGCTAGGAAAAAAAAAAAAAAAAACTGAGGAGAATGACATCTCAGAAAGATAATCAATTAGTGCCACTTATAGTAAGAGTGATTTATTCTCCTGAAGTTTTCCAGTACAGGTTCAAGATTCTGTTAATCATATTCACCACAGGCTGCTCACTAAGCCTAAAAACCCTAAAGACCATAAAACCCCTTTAATTAGCTTCATTAAATATTGATCATGGGTTTCACTGCAATGCCAGGAAGTATCCTCCTACCACGAAACTTGGAGCAAACCAAATAACCAGCCAGACAATGGTTTAACTCATCCTCAAAGACATCTCCTCACATGCTGCATTCAAACATTAAACAACAACATCACATTTTCCCCCCTACAGACGTCAGCGGCCTGAAGCAGCTTCACATGAGAAGTTCAGTCCTCTTGCTTTCTGAGACCTTCCCAGTCCTCCAAGATGGAGCAGCCACCTCATTTACAATGTCATCAAAATTAAGTTGATTGAGTTGTGATTCCCCATAGGGACACTGTGAATTTAGTAATGGATAACCTTTTCAGTAACTTCTCCAGCTGCCATTGTTCCCTTAATGCCTAATTTTCTAGAGTACATTTGCTCCCCTTTCTTTTAGTCCATTACCCAGGAAAAACGGCCAGAACACTGGCCAGAAAACCCAAGAGCAAGAAAAAGATGTCAAGTAAGTTATACTGACTGGGGAATGACAACCAATGTGAGCTGATTGCATCATTTCACATTAGCAGACAGCAAACACAAGGAAGCTACATCAGTTACCAAACAAAACTCTCTGGTTACCTCATTCACCCCAAACCCCTCTGAACTTGAAAACCAAAGCAGATAGGAGAAAGTTATTTAAGATCTGGCATCATGATTGCAGTCTAAGTAAGTGGATCCAACACTCATCTCCAAGCACAAAGTTATGAAAAAGAAAAGGCACATTGTACAGAATTATCATCATTTACACAACTAGGGATTGTTTAGTCCATCACTAAAAATTCCTCTGCATAATGTGACTTTTCATCCAAGGGAAGGCCATGAAGCAAACAAGAACAAAGTTTTTGTAGAATAATGTTTAAAAACTGTGCTTTAGCTATAGAAGCACATGACAATGGTATCTAAGGAAATTAAAGAGAGTTTAGCCATGGAGACAGTAACTGATGTAATTTGCAAGTTAGTGGCCTGCTGGCAGCCATTCTACAAGTGTGGCTTTCAGTCAGAATTAGGTCCTTTGAAGTCCTGCTGCTTTTTTGTTAGGAAACCAACATTTCAGCTGTTTCCTTCCCAACACACATGCCATAAATTTTTATTTTATGCAGTTTCTGATAAGATACCAGAAAACACTGCAACGTTTTAGGACAGACAAGCAACTGACTCCGTAAAATCTCAGGCACAAATATTTTGCAATGATTTTACCTACCCCAGGTGCTGCAGAGCATAAATATTTTGACTTCATAGGCAACAACAGCAGCCACACAAGTTTGAGTTATAGTACTACCACAGTGAAAAGCTTAATTCAAGCACCACATATTTAGGTCCACTTCTGCCACTCCTCTCTCTCAGAAGGAAGCTGAGCAGAACTTGCATCAGTGCTAGAGGGTTTGAGATTACTCACAGCAGGCCACCAATGACGACTCCTCACAGGAATTGTCAAAGATAGATGTAAAGTTGCTTCCAAAATCTCTTGCAAGACTTGGCATAGAGATGTGAATTCAAGAGGGAGCATAGTCACAGGACTACAGATATTTCAGCTGTCTCTGAAAGCCCAAAACCAGTTCAGGCAGATGATCTGAAGCCACTTCTTCTCCCAGCTTCCCCTTGCAAAGCCTTCCAGAGCCAGGGCACAATCCCCCATCCTTGCTGCAGCCCAAGCACCACCAACACAAGATTTACCAGACCACTCTAACACAGATCACTACTGGCTTGAAAGAGTCACATTAGAGGGGTAAAAGAATTTGTCCAACCTTATCTTCCCTTGGGGGTTGCCAAGCACGGCACTGGCCAGGCCAGCTCGGAGTGGCAGTCACGTACTGGCAGCCTGGGCAGCACTGTCAGTGACATTTCCCAGGGGTGACTGACCCTGGCATTATTCCAGCCCACAGTAACCCCTGCTAGACCTGAGGGACAGAGCATGGCAGCTCCCAGGTCTCTGGTGGACAGTAGGACAGCTGCAAAAATGGGTGTTTTAATGACTTCGGCATCCTTCTCCACACCTGGTTTAGCTCAGGTTACTCATCCATCACTCATTTGGCAAATGTGAAGAACACAAATGGGACTAGGTAAAAATAATGGCACCTTTCATACAAAATGAATAATGGAGAACATTGAAACCAGTTTTATAAAAGATGTTGGGTAAAAAAGCAACCACAGCTAAGCTTAAAACAGTAGGAGAGACACCAGATGCTAACTTTTAAATAAAATTCCTTGTTATCAACTTCATACAGATGTAGTTACCCACAAGCAGAATGGCACAGGTTGTTTGCTTGTTCAGATTTTAATAAATAGAATTCAAGTAGCTTCAAAATTTTAATGCAGTAAATTGACTTTGCCCCTCCATGATCATCTCTTATTGTGCAATGCAATCCTGATTTTCACAGGTGAAAATTAACCTAGAATTGGCCATTTTGCTCAAACCATAAATAAAAAGTGTAAGAGTGGGAAATGCACCCAACCTTTGCTTTCATTTATCTTAAAATCTGATACCCTTAAACCTGGTTCATTTGTCACTATAAGGTTTGAGAAGAGTTGCTCAAATATATAGCACATGGACACACACCTGTGCCAAGATAACTTCAGTGTTAAGGAGTGTAATTGTTGGCATTTTGGGGCTAAGCAAGAAGGGAGTTTGATTTACAAGTCTTTCATATCCACAGCATTAGCCTGTGAGAATGAATTGGTGTTCAGAATATAGCCTGTGGGCTACTGAAGTATTTATTTACAAAACTTCAACATTCAGCACTGAAACACCAGAGATGTAAAGATGGCACCAGATCAAAATCTATCAAACACCCAAATGCCACACACAGAACCAGTTGTATCCTTCTCTTTTTTAAATAAAAGCCATTTGTAAACTCAAATGCAAGTCTTGGGTTATCACAGAAAAAAACTCCTCTTTCTGGGGGCACACTGCACATCAGCAGGACGTCACAGAATAGTTTGGGTTGAAGGGACCTTTAAAGGTCATCAAGCCCAACCTCTACATCTTATTGCTTACTCATCCAAAGACATTTACACTTCTGACCTACTTATCTGGAAAAGATCAAGTGAAAGACTGCTCCATTCACTGCTCACATAATTCCACAGGACATGTTGGGCTGCTCTCAAGGTCACTTATGCAGCACATACCAAGAGCATGCCACCAAACACGACCCCAGTGTGAAAATACAAACACACCAAACCCAACCAGTGCTTGCTGCAACATCTTTCAACACCAACTGGAAAGTCTTCCTACCAAAACTTTCAAAGAAGCATCCCAAAATATGAGTGGAAATAATTCTGAAATGACGATTTATTTCAACAAAGCACTTGGCAACACACTGCCTACAAACACAAAGGACACTAGTCCTGGAACACACCTGTTTGGAGGGGATCTGCTTTACAGAAAACACACAGAGACACCAGAAGAAGCAAGAGAATGAAGATGGTGTTAGTTCAAACCAGTTTTACACTGCTAACATGCCTTGAGTTTCTATATTTTACAGCTAATAAAGAATTAGAAGGACTTAGTTGGGCTCTATACCACTTTGCCTACAGCTGATGATGTCTCATGTCAGCCCCAATATAGAAGACCTGAATAAGCAGAAGAATAAAGCACTCCAGATACAGCCATTTTATTCACACCACTATTATGATCATTAGACACAGCCTAAAATAATAATAAATCGCTGACTTCACTTAGGTGAAGGAAATGCAAGCTGGCTTACCACTGAACTCCTTGATTTTTATCCTTCTGCTCAACGAGCTGTGCTGTTATTTATGACTGTATTAAAACCTAGTGAGTTATAATAAAAGAGTTTTAGTCCCTTGGAGTGCTTGATCATCATGTTCACTAAGGTAAGATAATCCAAGTCACCTTCATGCAAACCTAACTGGCTCTGATCTGAAGCATTCTGCTAAATACCAGAACAAGGATTTTTTTGAGGACTTTGGCAAGCCACAAAGGTGGGTCACTCCTCGTGTGGAGTAGCATGACACCACTCTGGAGGAGAATTAACCCAGTGGGCCAAACTGATGCCACACAGAGCACTCAAACTGAAAATCAACACTGTCAGGATTACTTTTGAATGATGGTGGCTCTTCCTTGGGAGTGGAGTGCTGAAGTTCAACACTTCCACTGAGCAACATCACATCTCTTCTTTCCTGATGTGTCACTCACACACCAGTGTCTGCCAGAGCAGACATCACAGCAGCCACAAGAGATTAAAGTAACAAGAGTAAAAAATTAAATATGCTTATTTCACTGTTAATTTTAAACCCACAACCCACCACGGAATTTAGTGTTTTAGTTATTTCTTAGCTAAAGGCATGTCACTATAATAATTCTGCGACAGAAAAACATTTTTAGGGCAAATAGCCTGACCTCCCCTCTGCACCCCATGATCTTACTCCCACAACAGTCAGTAGCTATCATCTGGCTCCCAGAAAAAACAAGAGTAACATGGGCTCATTTATTAAAAAAGGATGCCAACAATTCAGCCCTTTAAGATCTCAAGCTTACATGCATGGAGTCATGGCATCACAACCTATTTTATGCCTACAAAAATAAGATACATCCCCTTGGCTCATTTTGTAACCTTCCCCACACCTGCCCCTCCACGTCTCCCTGAGATGAGCTGTTGAAAACTCTCCTCCTCATGTTATTTCACATATGGCAGGCAAATAATTATTTACCCTGTGAAATGAGAAGCTCCTGTCTATATAAATGACCCTTGATGAGGCCAAAGGATGGGGAACTGGCAGGACCATCAAGGGAACAAGTGAAATCTTTGACAAAATCCCAGTCAGCTGTCAAGAGTCCTGTTTATATTACAGTTGTAATAAACAACTGCACTCAGGTTTATTACTTCAACAGATGTTGCAAAAGCGTGTTCCTTATCACAAAAATTTTGGGACTGAAAAATAGGTTATATAAAGAGTCTGAAATTTTGCCATGGTGTTTTTCCAACATATGCACAAACCTGTCAGAGCAGCATTTGCAGCATGTGAGCAAATACAAAACCTCCAGCTTGCAAGGGACTACAAGCTCATGATTGCTGTGTGAGGTCCTGTCAAGGTAAGGATAAGAGCTCTTTCTGCAGGACTGGAAACACATTTTATTACATGACACCAGAAAAATTCCATCTTTCCAAACATCTTACAGAAAACTCTTTTTAATTATTTCATCTGAACTTCAAAAAAGCACAAACCATCAACTCACCAGGGGAGGCACATTCACAAAACACAAAGAAGAGTGTGTGTTATCATTCCAGTTCTCCAAAGGTTAGATGCAAATATGAAGCACCAAGAAATTCAGAAGTAATAGTTTGTCAGAAGATCAAAATGTCTTTTGAGAAAGAAATTCAGGGCCTCCAGGCTTGGCCTCAGAAGAATCCTATTTTAAACCACACTTGACCTGCACTAACGTAACCCTTGAAGTGCTACTGCAAGAACAGCTTGATGTTCACAAGGGGGAACAGGCAAAGTATCTTTCACTGAAGTTGTATTTATGCAAAAAATCGTGCCTTCCTTTTAACACTGAAAAATACAAACGTCATGACATGCATTTCATAATGTACCTCACATCACTGACTGACAACACACACAAGGCTAGAGCTGCTCAAGGAACTGTATGGGAACATAACACAATTCAAGGCAACCCAATGCAAGAGCCAGGGATATCAGGGACTAGATAGGCATTGACTAAATCTTAACTCAGACTTGCCCACCTCTCTCACCCTTTTTTAAACCTCAAGTATAAACCCATTTTAGCATATCACTACTTTACAGGATGGAACAAATTTTTTTAGCGATCTAATTGCTTAAAAAATACAAATAAACTCACACTGTAGAGTTTATTTTACATGAAGTTTGAACAAATGAAAAGTAAAAGTTTGGGATATTTTAGCATGTGCTGGAGCCAAGGATATGCCAGTATATCCACCATAGCCAACAATATGGACTGAGATGTGGGACCCACAGGTGAATGGTTCAGAACATTATGATGTGTTTCAAGCCACTGGTGTCAGACCAGATCTAGTCTGTTCTCACAGACTGAATTCCCAGGAGTGGCTGGATAACATGAGGTCTCCTCATTTAATTTCCTCTGACAAGAATCTAATTAATACTCATCAACAGCACCGGGCAAAAATAAGAGAATATGTAATACATGGGAGCAACTGGGAATTGACTTCAAAATTGTGTTGCTGCTCCACACTAAAGGCAGTCAGCTCCAGAAAGTGCCAGGGCTGAGGTCCAACTGCTTGTCCCTGCCCTGCCACAGCAGCTCCCTGGGATACAGGTACAGATATTTGCAGGACTACACCAACCAGGAATTCAAAACTACTAAACTGATTTTTAAAAAGTCACCTTGCTATGGCAGGGGAGCTGGACTAGATGATGCTTAAGGTTCCTTCCAACCCAAATCATCCTAAGATTCCAAGACTGAGTAACAGCCAAAACTGCTTCTGATTTACCCCATCAAGCTGCCTATTGATTATGTACAGCTGGCAGCAATAGCTGTCTGGGCATGTTTTCTGGAACTGCAGCTACCAGAGAAGAAAACACAAAGTTGAACTGTGTTCCTCTGACAGTTATCTGTCACTGTTCCCTGGGTCCAGTAGCAGTCAGCACATTTCTCACTCTGCATCCAAGGAGGAGCATCCACACTCTGTGCTCAGATCATGCAGAGCCATCAAGACCCAACTCAGTCCCTGCAGCCTTTAACCAAAGCACATAAATGGAATTAATACATTTCCTTGGGCAAGGTGCAACTTCAGAGAGAAGGGTTTTCAAAGGATAATCCTGCAGAAGCTGGGGCTGGAAACTTTGTCCTGTCTTAGATCAAACAGTGCAGGGAAAGGCAGAAGGCAATTTGGAACAGTGACCCATGGAGGAAATGGCACTTTGCAGAGAGCAACCACAGACTGCATAAGCAGCACTCCAGAGCAGAAGGAATCACTTTTCTTCCCTCAAAAAGGCAGTTTACAAAAAGGATAAACTCTTTTGAAAAGCCAAAGCAGCATGATTAAATAGTATTTTTCCTTTTACACAGCAAACCATACAGGGCTAAACCCGTAAGGAATATATGAACTTTCATGTGAATGGAGCCCATTAAGTGCCCTGCAATGAATGGAGCCTGTGGTCCAGAATTCATTTCCTTTTAGAAAGCAAAGAGCACGGAAGGTTTATGATTGCTACACACAAATGCTGACTCATTCAAGTCATTTTATTCCCTCCTTAAACAAACTGTTTCTTTGAGACACAGGTATTTCAGCAAAGTATGGTTTTGGTGGCAGCCAGGAAGCAGAATTGTGAAATAGACAAATTAATACTACAGAAAAAATGCTTTCAGACAGCAATGGACAAGTTTTCAATCAGTAACTTATGATAGTATAGATGACTACCACTTTTTTTTAAATGGAAGTCTCAGAATTTTCTGTTTAACAAGACAAAAATTAACTTTAAAGCACTACTATAATTAATTTTAAAGTTTAAAGCAGTTTCTGAAATGTTAACATTGTTCAACAGAACAGCCCTACTTCACATGAGACTGTGGCAGAACTAACAGCAGGTCTTCCCCCCAGTAAAAACAAGCTGTCTCCCCAAAAGCAGGTTTATCACTCAGATGCTATCAGGACAGAGATGCTGGTTAACAGCACTCTGGATCACTGATATTGGTAAACTGGAATGAGTTTTTGCTGACAATATTACTCCTAGGGCTGCTGAAATCCAGAAAAAAAAAAAAAAAAAATAAATCCACACATCTATAGAAAATAACACAAGCACAGAAGTCACAGCCTGAGGAAGTCAGAAGTAGTCTGAAAGAAAGTTCAGTGCAATGCCTGCAGGTCCTTGTCACAAGCTTTATGAAGACCTGAGAGAAGCAGAGAGGCTGTTAGCTACACCTCAACCTTCAAATGTCTTTAAGGAAGGGAATATTTTCCACGAAGAGAATCTCCCTTAGTTGCTTGTTGGTATTTTCCTCTGACAGAACAGAAAGATTTAATTCATGGCCAGCCATTACACCCACAAACCAAATTTTGACGGTTTCAACCAAGAACTTCTGGGTGACTTTTAGGAAGGCAGGCTGAAATACAAGTCTTGATTCACCCTGCTTAACATACAAGCTTCCTCTCAGATTAATGGACTGGTTTTGATTTAGGGATAACTTCAGGTGCCTGGTTGCTGCTGGTGCCCCAAGCTGCCAAAATTCCAGATCCATGGCACTGGCATGGTTTGTGATGCTCCCTGGGGAGCAGATCTGCCCCTCTCTGCACTCAGAGGGAGAGGATGGACACACAGATAAATACAAGGAGCACATTGTTCCAAGACACAAAACCAGCTCTTTGAAACTTTGGTTTCTTTAGACACACAAGACACGCTCCTGCTGATGTCAGTGTGTCTGTTGGGGCACAGGACACAGATTCCAGCCAGGTCAGTAACAAAAACACCCTCAGAAGCCAGGGATCCAGAGGTGGGGCACCCAAAAACAGCTGATGTACTCTGTGCTCTGCAAGCCACATACATTTAGAAACACACTAATATTTGTTACTGTTTCCACAATGGCATCAAATACTCCTCCAAAGGATTTTTCTTTCACTAGCTGACATTTTCTACAAAATCCAGGATTTGTAGCACAAAGCAGGAAGGGGGTAGAATTTCATGTAGAACAGTTATGTCTTACATAGCTTTGAGGATTGGGAATGTTCAATGGAAAACATTGTCTTTTAACCTTTCTTAATGTTTTAGTCTTTTTTTGCTGAAAAAGTTTGTTACTTCTGCTGGACACCAGTAGCAGTTTTATTTAAAACAGGCAGCCTGCCTTAGTTTTTGAATGCAATAATTATGACATACAGCATTTTACCTGGTTAATGGCTTTAAGGCACCTCTGGGAAAATAAAATACAAAATACAGCTAAACAACATGATTAGTATAACATGTCAAAACAGGCTTAACACCTGAGCATTAGCCTTCATCAGTGAAGGGAATAGTCTAGAATGATGAATTCCCTGGCAGCTGAGAGCTTTCCCAAGGAACACACAGTCTTGGAAACCGTAATGCCATCTGCTGAGAAATTATGGAAGTGCAGCACCATGAATTACTGTTTAATTACTGTAAGGCTGATGTGGAAGTGTCTGCTGCTGGGGATCAACTAAAAAACCATCTGTTTGCACTGTATAACTTACACAAGAATTTTCAAACAACTGACTGGAACTTCAACTACTGATATTCAATAAGCCTAGGACACAAAGTCACAGAGGTCCATAATAAATATTGTTCCAGTATGTTATAATAGTATGATGTGTAAAACCCAAACTATTAATTTGGCATGGACATTCTAACTCGACAAAAAATGGTATTAGAGTTTTGTTTGTTGGGGGTTATTTTGATGTTTCTTTAAAAGATACTTGATTTTCTGTTCCACATCTTTACAAGCTGGAAAAAAAAAAATATCCTAGTTTAAAATCAATTCAAACTATTATTAACAGGTCTCAAAATAATAAACAAGTAGGTAATTGGCACCCAGTGGCAAAACTTCCATGACAACCTGCAGGGTTGAGCTGTTAACCCAACACTCCAGAGGCCTCTCTGTAACTGTTTGCAGGAGCAAGTTATTTTCATCATTGGTGACAAAAGAATCACTGTCAGAGTTATATTTCCAGAGAGGCCATGACATTTAATTTCTTTGATAATTTACTAATCTGCCAAGACTATAAAAGCAGAAATATTTTTGATGGGTCACAAAACCACCTATGGAACACAAGATCCCCCAGCATAAGCACTACCCCAGGGGATGGAAAAGAGATGGATGGAAAATGAGCAGGAGGATGTTCCTTCTTACTTGCACTGAAATGTTCAGAAAGTCTTACAGAGAATTCCATCAGCAGAAGCCCAGCAATGCCTGCTTTTCCTCCAGCCCACAAGTTTCAGAAGTGTTGCAACCTAAGACTGACATTAATTATTAAAGGAAGATTTACAGTAAGTTCATTCTTTAATTCAGACAGACTGACCCAACCAGATCCACTGGCCAGCAACTGTTGCTGTAACAAACTCAAAGTGGACACTGAGATACTCTCCCAGTGTTGATCCAGTGTTAGCCTGACCCTCTCATTTAATTTCCAGGTAATGCTGTTCCCATCTATAAAGAAAAAGAGAGCCTGGTGCACGGCTTCCTAAGCAAACACAAACTAGACAGAGTTCTGTCCTCAGCTCAGGGAAAATTTACACTACAAGCACTAAGAGATGAGTTAATAAAATGGATAATTTTGCTCAAAGAACAAGGCACATGGCTGGCACTCACTTCTGAGAGATAAAGAGTTAAAACAGTTGCCCATTTCCTCAACTGGACAACTACTGCTATTGTAAAGTCCTTATTCAGCTGAATTCCATCAGGCCATGCTTTCTTAACACAATCTGACACGAACCTCTTCAAGATCTTGGGTTTTTTCCCCTCTTCTCTGCCTCTCAGCAGTAGACACCAGAAATAAATACACCCAAAAAGCCAAATGGTAATCCAAACAAAGTAATATTTAATTATCAAGTTGGGGAGACGGATGACCAGACAGAGCAATTTCTTTTTATAAAAAACAAAACAAAACACACTTGCCAGGTCCTTTGCAGACAACACAATACTGGGTTTTGTTTCAAGTTCATAACTTGGCTCTTAAAGTAGTTGATAATGAACCAGCAGGCATTATTTTAAATCAACCAGTTTTATTAAATGAGCCAGAAAGGAAAGAGGCAGGGCTAATTACCAACATTCCTTGATGAATTACCTAGCGGTGTGTGGTAAATCTCCTGGCGTCTTTGTCTTTATCCCCAAATTTATCCCTTACTTATTTCTCAAGAGGTTAAAGGACATGGGGCTAATTAAGGAACCAATCCAATGACAGACAGAATCATTCAAGGTAAGGCTGGTTTTCACTCTTTCAAGCTTTTGCATCTCTGCCTGGTACTTCTTAATCTAATTTAAAAAAAAAAAAAAAAAATTACTGCTAGGGAGGGGGAGGAAAAGTGCTAATCTTGTCACGGTCAGGCAGGTTGAAATTGCCATGCAGTGCTGGGCAAAATGCTACATATTTGTAATTTAGCCAATAAGAAATTCCTTAAGCCTTTCTTGAATGGCAGGAATGCCTCCAGCTTGTCACTTTGAATTCATTCACTACACAGGTTCAGCATCTCAGAGAATAATGCTGCCAAACCAGCTGAAGAACTGAAATACTTGTGAGTACACCTAATACCCAAAGATTACTTTAAGCAGATCTGAGTTTTCACATTTAAAATGTAACACCTATCAAAGGTGTCAGCAGAGGCCCCCCTGGATCTCCCCCCATATTTTCCAGCACCGTGTGTGGCTCTGGGCATTATTTTCTGCTAAATTAAGCCATGGTTTCAGCAAACACAACTGCAGTGACCAGCACTCACCCTCTTCTTACAGCCTTGGCTCCAGGAGTGAGGTGGTTATTAAATTCATGTTGCCTGACAAAGGGCCTGGTACAAGCTGCTAAAACCTGTTAGCTGGGGGCAGTGGAGCCTCATCAGTGCTCTTAATACCCACAACTATGGGCACCTCCAAATCTTAATCTGCACAAGATTAACTCATCTTCTGCAGGTCCAAAACAGCCACTGACACATGGTGAACCACCATTTTCCCAAGGTCTGGTAACTCAGCCAGCAGATAATATGTCTAGACCATAAAAAAGGAGTGCTTTGAAGCTGTAACAGACCGAACTTAGCAAGCTCTTCTTAATTTTGTGGATGTTACCCTGACAGTGGGAAGGCAGCAAATCCTCAAGACCACCAACTAAGGATATAAACCAGCAAGAATTCCCAAGGAGCAATCAGAGCTCGGACCTCCAGATATCTGTATCATTTTGTCTGAGTACATCCTGATTTCCTCTGTGCCAAATATGTTGTTTTGAATTTCTGGGTAACTACTGTGAACTTGCAAGGGCAAGGGCTCTGTGATGAGGAGCAGTTTCTCAGCTACTTTCCTACTCTGCTCACATCATTTTCCCAAGAAAATGGGAAAACTGTGCTGCTTATCCCCAGCAGAACAATCCAGCAGCAGCACAGTTTGTCTCAACTTTGGAAGCTGCATTTTTGTGTCACATTTCTGTGACCACAGATGAAGAAACAAGATGGAAAGATCAGACATCTTCACCAGCAACAACCATTTCTCTCAAGAGCCAAGCAACACACGTTTGCATGCATAGGAAAAGGGCATTTGGGACAAAGGGGGAGAGCAGCATTTTGCACTAGCAGTCAACCATCAGATACCTGTAGAAGTATGTTGCCCCCTCGAATTCCATGCATTTTTAATGTCTAATACCCTAGGTGTTAAGCAAGAGTTTACATTTTACCTCTATTACTGATGCAGACCTCAAGCATCAGTGCTTGTTTTAAAACAGGTTTCAACCCACTGAGCAAGCAAAAGATTTAAGGCATGAGAGACATTTTTACTTACATGAAGGCTGAAAAGACAAGGCAGATTTTAGTGGTTCTGTTGTTAAATGCAAGTTCTTTATGAAGAATTTGCTGATGGCTTAAGGGACATTCACCAAGTGTAAGTAACCTTAGTTTAAATGTTTTATCTGCAGCTCACCAAGACCCAGTCTGGCAAATCACTATCACACTACTATCTACTATTGTCAGGTGAGATTAAATTAACTTTGAGATAAGCATGTCCACCAACACATTTGCTGGGGCAGGCACTACCACACATTTATCTTGCCATCCCATTGTTCCTGTTCTTCAGAACTGTGAGATAAGTCCTCTACACAATGAAGTCTTATGGTAATTATTATACCAAGAACTCTACTGCCAGCTGCCAAGCCTTCCCTGCCAGGCAGGGCTTCCATAGGTCACTCTCTGGAATAAGCACACTGAAAAAAAGAATAGGAGGAGGTATTTTTTTGATATATGTCCAACAGCCATTAACATCAAACAGAAGAAATGCTTGGCATTTCAAAAATGAAGAAATACAGGGTTTCTGATGCAAAGAGATTATGGTGGTGGCACATCTAAAGTCTGAATGAATAAGGACATGAGGGTGAAGGAGAGAGGCAAGGCTGGTGCCTACACTCTTGTCCACTCACAAAACATGGGAATGGGGAAAGATGAGGACAAACTGCAATGGGATGGCACTGAGTAAAAGAAAACCCACACTGGTATCAGCAGTGATCAGCCCACACTACAGCCACGAGGTAGGCAAAGATGTTGGAATAATAAAGCAAGAGAGGGAATCCTGTACACAGTACCCACCTCTAGGCTTTGAAAAGGTTTCACCTTCCTTAGGAAAAGAAAGAAAGGCCATGATGAAATTCTGGCACCAAAAGAGCAATAAACATCTACCATGAAGACACAAACCAGGCAGTGTAGCAGCGGGAATCTGAAGTGAGGGCTTTATGGCAGACAAGTTTTTAAATATTTAGCATATTATAAGTATTGTTGTATGGAAATAGACTATTAAAAATGCCTTAATGACAAACAATAAAAATGGGTCTGTGGCCTATGCCTCCATATGTATGTTTCAAATATATATATATGAAATATACATGTATATATTTTGGGGTGAACTGCCCTATTAGCAAGGGCTGGACAAGTAGAAGTTTTTGTCCAGAAAGCAGAGACTTCAACATGCAGATCCCCAAAGCAGGACCACCTTCTCTGGATGCCCTGGAGCAAGGGAACTGTCTTCTTATTCTCCAGAAACAAGCTAAAAGGGGATTGAAATGAACCTGCTACATCATCTGCTGCTGAGGAGACCTACTTTTACCTTATTACCTGCAAAGCATTTATGCAGTGCTCCAAAGGTACCTGTACCACTGCAGGTTCACACTGCAGCCTCGAGGCTGTTCTTAGCAGTATTACCAAAGCATCTCCCATCTGTGCTGAAGAAAAGCTACATTCTTCCAACCCCAATGGCAGCCAAAGAAGGAGGAAGAGGTATGAAAAGTCCAGCAGATTTCTGTCTTGCCGTGCATTTGGTGTGACAACACTCAGGAGGAAGGGGATGTGCAGCAACCTCATCCCTGGGAGTATCTGCATCCAGCAGCAGGGACAGGGACCCACAGCACATCCACAGTTTAGGTTCCATCAACCCATGACCTGGTGCATCACATCAGAAACACGACAGCAAATGTCACATCCACGCACCAACTGAGAAATGCCACCAAGTAACACAGAGGGACAGAGGGAGGAAATGTTCACCCTTCATTTTCCACCTTCCATCTGCTTAGTGAGACATGCAGAGGGCTGGGTGTCAGCTGCCCACCAGTGATGTTTTCAATGCTGCAAGAACTGGTAATATTTTCAGTGGAACTGATTTGCAATTCTGTGGGCTGCTGCTGGCCCTGAGCCTCCTTTGCTGCCTCCTGAGGATGCTCCTGTGCTGCTTCTCCCATGGAGGACACACACCAGCCACTCCTGCAATGCCACATTTGGGCAGGCAGGTTCAGAGGATTCAGGGGATTGTGTCATTGCTATATACAGTAAGCATGATCCAGAAATCAGGCAAAGCAATACAAGTTACACAGCACAGCTACAATTCAGTTTTTGCAGACAGATGAGTCCCTACTCCTCTGGATTTATGCAGTTCAGGATCCCTGTCAGTTCTGTACATGAGACAAGTGGACTTACCAAAAAAGAAACAAAAGAAAGGAATCCTCAAAGGTAAGCCTTAATCAACATGTTGGTTCTAATTCTATGAGTAGAACTTCTCAAAGACTAAGCCAAAAAACAAGCAGAGGATCCTGCAGTTTTTCTTGTGGGAATAAGGCCTGATAGCTGGTCATTTCAGCCTGTACAGTCATTCCTTAGTTTTTTTACTCCTGGACAAAGGAAATCTCTTTTCCTATTTTGTCTCTTACAAGCATGTAGATGGTGGTGAGCTCCAAACCCAGACTGCTACAGTGCAGCTTTGGTGAAGATGCCAGAGGGACACCATGTAAAACTCTGGTCATTTAGTCAGTGTTTCTGTCTGCTGAACAATAAAATTATAAAATCAGCTACCTAGATTGACACAGAAGACCAGAAACTATCCTATAGATGAGGGCAGGGTATCTCAAGCCATCCTGCTGCTGACAGGAACTCCAGAGACCATTTACTCTACAAGAACTCTGATAGCAGCTTGATAGGAAAGGAGCAGTTACCACGAGCTGTAACAAATCTTCCTTTTGCTATTAGAGTTGAAGAGATATTGTTCCAAAAGCATCAAACCTACTCCAAATCCATCTCTTAATTAGGCAGCAAAAAGCAATGCAAAATTCGAATTCCAGCAGGTCATCTTCTACCTTGCCAAGCTACATTACTTGGCAGAGGAGTGATGCAATGAGAAGTCATTACTCAAGAAAATGAAATCCCATTTATTCACATGGCCTTGAGCATACTATGTTATGCAATTTGGAGATGCCTATGCAACGTGACATAGATTAGTACATATTTCTCTTTCTGTATTGTTTCTAAGTGGACATCTTGAAAACAAATATAAAATCCAAGTTCATTAATATCTCTGGCTTCTTTTTAAACCAGTCATTTCCAATAACCATCCTCAGATATGCAAGTATTATTCTCCTTCTTACACTGTGAGATATGGGTGAAAGGGCAAGTCACAACATAATTAAAACCACTAAACACTGACAAATTCAACAGGCTTAGAGTGGGATTTTTTGATGCAAAGCACTAAAACAAACAAACAAACAAAACCAAAACCAGCTGCTAGTTTTGGTCTTGTTTGTGAAGTAACATTGAAAAAGATCACTTTTAAACAAAGTTGTCTTGCAGGTTAACATTTATGAAAGTAAAAAATCCCCTTTTTGTCTATTCTTTAAGGTCACTAAATCCAGACCATCTGGATAGTAAAGTAGCAACTTAGTTCCCTATTTATCTATTAAAACTTCTGTACAGTTCATATGGAAAATTTGTCTACAGCTAAAAAACAACCAAAGTGTAAAAAGCAGCTGCAGGAAAATGATGTCACTGCAGTCAGAACTGGCTGTCAGCACACTGGCACCAGGAAGATCCTGAGTTATTGTTACTCTCAGCTTTTGAGCCAAATGTCCTATTGGAGAAAAAAACAAAAACCAAAAAACAAAAAAAAAAAAAAAAAAAAACCCCAAAACAATCCCACTCCAAACAACAAAGAAAATTACACAGATCTTTTGCCAAATCTTACTCTCACTGAAGCCTCAGTGGTAATTTTCAGGAAGATCATGACTTCAAACCTGGCGTTTTTTACTAATTTTTTTTTGTACAGAACTGGTCCACCGTTATGAGTAAAGTGAAAGGGTGAATCTTCCACTGCTTTCCTCCACCAAAAAGCAGCAAAACTGTGCAAAACAGTTCTGTTGTTTTTCTCAGTTTTGCAGTTTTTCTCTCCTCTTACAGGCAGAGACCAAACAATTAGCTGGTTTTGCTAATTTTGACTGTTACCTATGGAAATTTAGGTGATGAGAAGACAGACATTTTAGTCAAGCAGGTTGCTCTTATTTCTACAACTATCACCTTCAAAAAGGTACCTGTTACCACTAACTGGTGTTATTTTTACAAGCTGCTTAAGGACACATTCTCTTAATTTTTTATTCTACAGGGTCATGCATTCTTATTTGGGCTAAAGACAAATGGAGGAGAGGTTTCCTACCTCCTTCCAGGAGATCCTTCTCCATCAGAGGGAAATGAGGGACAAATACCACTTTTGGAATCCCAAGGGACAAGGGTTCAGGTTCAAGTCCTTGGGGTGAAGTTTCCTAGCAATGCTCCAACAGGTTAGAGCTTTGCACAAAGATCCTGTGACAAGCTAGGTCCCAGGAACTCCACTTGCAATAACTGAGCATCACCTTTTGGCTGCAGAGATTTCTGAAGTTTGTTTACTCTCAGAAATCAAGGGCTGCCTTCCCTCCTCTCCCATAGAAAAAGGCATTTGCAAAATGAACAATAATGACAACTGCTCATACTTCTTCAAGATGTTACACTCCTTCCTTATCAGCAAAATACCATCAAAAAGTAAACACTTTCCTACAAGTTTTCACAGTCTTTTAAAAATACCCTAAAACTCATGTTGCAACAGATTAGGATGAAAGGATGCAAAAAAATGCAATATATGCTTATTTAGCTAGGTACATTACAAAAAAAAAAAAAACCCAGAAAAACCCAACTATTTCATAGCACCTACACATCTGCTGGATCTGAATTATAACTACAGCAATAACCTGGAAACAAGCTGAAGAAATTGTTATACACAAACATTGTGAGTAATACACAAACGTTAGACAAAACAATTTTTCCCAGACAATTTTGGATCCCTTGCTGTAGGCATATGCTCACGTGCTCAAAGAATATTATATTTAATTTTTAATGGAAATGTGTGCATATGATGAAAGGGAATTCAAAATTCAACTGCTGCCTTTTTGCTCCTAGATGACATAATGGACTATGAATCTATCCCATACTAAGGTTAGCTTTAGCGCTGACAACACAACACCCTAATGCAGATTGAATAAATAAAATTACCCTGTATTTTCACCATAAACCTGTCACACAGGCCACCTCGAAATCCTGAGCTGGCAAGTCTATTTTAAAACTGAATTTTTGACTGCATATCATCACCATACAACAACAACAAGCAAAACATGAGTGCTTTGTCACCAAGCTCAACTAACTTATGTGGTAAGAATATGCTCACTGACTAAACAACAAACTGTAATGAAAAGATCCAGCAATAACGCAGAGTGAACTCTACAAAATTGGTGAAAAACATATTTTCATGAAATATGTCAGCAAACGTCTCCAAAACATTTGACATTGTTTTACTCACACATTTCACGGTGCTTCAGCCTACTTGAATTTAAGCAGTGCGTGAAATTATCTCTTTTCTTATAGCTGTTCACGTTTTTCCCTGAGTAATTAGCAAGCTACATGCCCTTTGACAGAGGGACACTAACAAGCTCCCACAGTTTCCAGTGGGAAAGGAATCCAAAGCTACTAATAGCAAACAAGTCATTTAAACAAAAAAAGGATTACAAAGACTTGTTGCAAGTAGCTGGAAACTCACCCATATTTCAGATTAAGGCTTTCTGAGGAGTTCTTTTGTAAAGTTTTGACTCCATCTTACAAAACTATTTCATTGTTTTCCTTTAAAAACCAAAACATTGATTTGTTATCTGCTAATAATTTCTTCGTATTGAAAGTAATTAAGTACGAGAAAGATGGAGAAGCGCTTTTCAAAGGGAAAACAACGGAAAACTTACTTTTGTTACAAAACCTCCCTCCGGAGATCTCAAAGTTGAAAGAAAACAAAAGTTACACAAACTTTTTTAAAAAAAAGTTTTCCATTCTTCGCTACCAGGCCAACAAAACAAGCTTCAAACTAAGTCAGAATGCAGCTTATTTGAAAACTTGATTGCTGAAAACGCCTGGAACCAGGTCTGTGCCGAATAAAGCGGGTTTTGAGGCGCTCCTGAGCGCAAAGGTGCGTACCTTGAGGACCTCCATGGGCACCTGGGTGGCAGGGGGCAGGCTGGTGGGGACGCTGACGTTGATGGCAGGTGTCTGGCTCACGGGCACTCGCTGCTGCATGAACTGGGCTGCCTGCTGCTTCTGCTGCTGCTCCCGACGCTCCTGCTCCTGCATCTGCTCACGCATGAGCTGCTGTCGGAGCAGGATTCGTGAGGTCATGCTGGAGGAGCTTAAGGGAGGCTTGGAAGCGCCAGGATGCTCGGAATTGCTGTGGGAAGAGCAGAGAAAGACAGCTCAGCTTGCACGAAGCGGGACGGGGGCTCCAGCGGCCAAGCTGGGGAACGTGGGGTGCCGGGGGTGAGGATCCACGGCACCGCCAGGGGAATTCGGAGCCGACCTACTTCAGGTACTTAGCGGCCACCTTAGGCTGCCTTAACCTGACTGCAGCCAAACCATTCCCCAAACGCCAACATCCAGCTGTACAGAGCCATTTGCTCTTTCATATTTTACAGAAACCACCCACGAGAAAAATAAATGTTATTATAGACAGTAGTAGGCACATATATCCCTTTTTTTAATAAAGAGCTGAAGGAAGTCTAATGATTGGTATGGATAATACTCCAGTCCAATGATGTAGCTCAAAGTAAATTAAATCTACCTCTCCCATGAAAACACGACAAAATGTAGTTCACTTATTTCCTACACAATACTACCTTAAGGTTGGACTTGCTGGCAGTGACTTTTCAGAGTTAGAAAACAAAACTCTACAAAAAACCCAACTCCCACCCCAGGCCTACCAGAATCTTCCGAGCACCGTCAGATACAAAAACAGGAAAATAAACAACAGTAACAGCTTTATTCCAGCCATACTTTACAAAGAGCAACAGGCTGGTCACACCAGCACACAGCACAGCTTTACTGCCTAGGAGATATTTCTAAGCCATAGGCAAGCAGAGCATGGGACAGCCCATGGGACTTTGTCATGGACTGCAGGGACACTTTCTGGAGAAACTCATCATTTCCTCAGCCCACAGAACCTAACTCCATGGGCCATGCCTTGTCAAGCCAGTAACCCTCCTGGCTCTGGGAGGAAGCTGCTGTTGAAACCCCAGCTCTGGCTCCAGTGCTGATACCTGCAGGATGCTGGCAGGACACACAAGTCTGGGAGCCAGCATCCCTTCCAGGTCCTGCTCGGAAGCTGCGGGCACTGAGCACTGCCTGTGCTCAGACAGCCAGAGCCAGCACTGCTGGAAGTTTTCTGGCTTTGTTTAGGACTGATGTTGAACACAGTTCAGGGCAGAAAAAAAAAAAAAAAAAAGAACCCACACTTACTGCTCCAAGAGATCAAACCCTGCTCTTCCAGAGCACACATTTTGGGGGCAGGGAGGCAGGGGACCATCTTGCTATTTAAGACCTGTCATGTTGAAACATTCACAGAGACACTGATCCTTTTGATAAAACAAGAGAAAACCTTTGTGGTGAAACTAATGCAGCTGTGGAATAATCGTACTAATTAGCTGCTCAAGACAAGTCATTGACTGTGATACTTGTAAAAAACACTCCCTTTTCAATTAAGGGTGAAGCATTCTCACATCTAAATCCAGCAGCTTGTTTTCTGGCTGCACTTCTGAACCACTTTCACATTTCCAAACCAAAGAGATGCTTTATTTCCATGACCAGGACAGCTATAGATCAGTGGTCTCCCAATTGTTTTGATTATACATTCCTACCAGGCATGTCTGAACATGCACCCCCAAATGTCTACTTATTTATTTATGAACTATATACATGCATTATTAAAGTACTCATATTTTCTTTCTGCCCACTTATAAAACCATGCATCCCACCTCGGAGACCACTGTAATATGAGGAAAAAGAAAGGCACCCAAATGCTGCTTTCAGGGAAGGATTCATTCTCCTCATGTTGGAAAAAGGCCAATTTTGTCACACTTGTCAGCATTCTCATTTGTGTGCTACAGGCAATTTTTACAGATACCTAATGTTGCAAAATTGGTAACCCAGCAGTTCCTCCCACCTTCTTTCATTTTGATCTGTTTCTCCGCCTACCAAAACCAAGTGTTCTGGAAACCATCTCAGAAGAACCTTCCCATATACAAAAATGTTGGGGAAAAAGAGGGAGCAGGAAGGAGAAACTATTTCCACAGCATTTCAAACAGCTCCTGCCAAGAACCTCACCTTGCTCACACAATTATTTTACCTACTTGCATCAAGTGTCCTTCCAGCTTCCTGCAGGTGATTCAGATCTCTACTGTTGATAAAAATTGTAAACAAAAGCTTCAAGTAGTGTTTTTTAATGAGACAACTGTCCTAGAAAATGCTGTTCTGCTAATTCTTCCCCAAAGGGCAAAGATGCTCCCAGGCTTTATTTCTTCTGCAATTCTGCTCAGTATTTTACATGGCAAAGAGGCAGAGGAGCCCTGAACACAGAGAGCCACGTGCTTCCAGACTGCAGCTACTGCCACAGAACCATGGAATTGTTTAGCTTGGAAGAGATCTCCAGAATCATCAGCTCCAACCCTTAACCCAGCACTGCCAAGCCCACCACTAAATCATGTCCCAAAGTGCCACATCTACATGTCTTTTAAATACCTCCAGCAATGGTGACTCAGCCATCTCCCTGACAAGCTGCTCCAGTGCTTGACAACTCTTTCAGTGAAGAAATTCTTTGTCATGTTCAATCTAAACTTCCTCTGGCACAACTTGAGGCCATCTCCTCTTATCCTACCCACTACTAACTGGGAAAGGGAGATGGGCAACCAACCATCACACCAGCAGAGCAGGTGAGTTCAAATAAAGCTTATTCTGGGATAAAAGCTCCTGCACAACACCTGCCTGCCTAAACAGATGATTCTGTCACAAGCACTGGGAAGGAACATGGACAGATTTCCTGTTATTTATTCCCAGGTGAGGTAAAGCTCCTCCTGTGTGCATGACAGTCTCCCCACACCAGCATTCCTTCCATCTGCCATGAGTGGCACTGATCAAACATGGAAAACACTTTGAAAATTTGGTCTGTCCCATGCATCACACAGCTCATTCTCCCACCCAGCTTCCCTTCTCCAACCATGTCTGCTCCTCTCCTCAAGCACAGAACAGAAGGAACAGAAGATGGTTTGGGTTTCACGACCATGTACCTCCACAGAGCAAACAGAAGTGTTGTCAGAAACTCACTTTTCTGACCAAAGAAGAGATTTAAAACTTGTTTTTTCTAAAGCTTCACCCAGAGAGTTTTGAAAATGGTTATTTTTAAAGCTTCTTGACCTTTATGTGCTGGTGCACAGGCAGATCTCCTGTGACCAAGCTTGGTGCCATGCACCACAGAACAATCCAGAGTGGACACGTGGATCCAAAACTCCCCTACACACACTGATTCACCCCCAGATTACGTGGAGCCAGGAGCAGAGCCCACACACAGCTAATACTCGATGCAATTCAGATACTTCCTGCAAACAGTTTATGGAAACCATCTAATTGCAATAAATGAAACCGACTCATCCTTTTAATTGACACATGATTAAACCAGTTATCCATTAGCACTCTAATAAGCACAGTGTAATACTGATTGGGAGTTATGTGTCATGTACCAATTCAATTAATCACAAAGTGATAAAGCTTTATTAAATAAGTTTAAATTACATATCCTCTGCGCAGATGCCTGGGAAATGTTAGTTACTGCATTCATGAGTTATTATGCAGGTGGCCATTGCATAATAAAAGGCAACTGATCACATTAAAATCAAGTTTGATTTTGTTGCCATCAACCCACAGAGACCACAACCTTCCCAGATATTTACTGATCATTTTATCTGTTTCCTTAGGCAAAAAGACAAACTTATTTTTTGTTGCACAGTTTTGTTTTCAGATTCTATAAATTGATCTAACAAATGCTCTGGTTCACATGCATTAGTTATGAGTTATCTGATGTACAAGCATTATTTTGCACTACCTATGCATGAATTAAGAAACTTCTCTGGAGACTTTGAACCGGAAAAAAAAATTAACTCAATTTTGATTTTTAACTACTATAGAAACTTTAACTATTTTTGAATATTTTTTAAGAAAAAAAAAAATGTCTCCAGTTTAATGTTTCTTTGACAAGTTAGACAAAAAGCCTTCAAAGTCACTTGTTCAGGGCAGGATGGACTACCCTGCTGTTAATTGAGAAATGGCACAGAAGAGGGAGGCTGCTGCTCTCCTCCCTCCATTCATGCCAACTGTTTGTTAATGGGTTAGTCTACAGAGAAATCAGCCAAGAAAAGCAGATTTAGCACCTCAAGAAATCCACTGAGCTGCACCAGAGGTAAGAAATAACATCGGATTTAAAAGCTTCTGTTCATGTCTTACCCTTATCTCATTCATAATTATTCATAGAGAAAATAAAGGCAACCACATTTGAGTTGTAATGTGACAATCTCTCATCTCCTTGCTCTCGAGATTAAGACTGTTCTATACCATAATGGTGGATACTTAAATACTTGACCTCCAGAAGACATTTTCAGAGAAGACCACCACTCAGCTCCCAACACCACTCGTAGAAAATCACTAGAGTATCTTCAAAATTTAGGTTGATTCGTACAAATTCTGTTTTCAATCTCCCTACCAAGTAGAAAAACCTCAATAAACTCCTTGTTCCCTGTACTGTGTATGTGGCTGAAGCAGCAATGCCTGTAGTAGCTTCTGACCTGTTTGCCTCAGAAAGGAGTGACAGAAAAGCGAAGAATAGCAAAAGGAAAAAATAAATGCAAGGAGGACCCAGGTTGCACACACCACCACCCCAAAAAAAGTCTAATACAAAATGCAAAAAGAACACAAACAACAAAAAAACCCCTACACAATCCCTCTTCCCCTTCAGCCAAGGTAAGGGATTCCAACTACTACAGCATTTTCCCTGGAGCACTTTGTACCTCATTCCTAACATTTAATAATTGATTGTGGGTTACAGCAACGCTCACTGCGCCAACTGCCTGGCACTGCTTGGAGTATCAATGCAAAAAAAAAAAAAACAAGCCCAAGATTTGGCACCCTCCTACGTCCTGACTTGCCAAGGACAAAGCAGTTACAAAAACGGTGTGGAGACCTCTATCAGCCTTTATTATAAAGCCAGGACTACGTTTCAGGCTCCTACATGAAAGGTTTCCGCACTTGAAGGTTACATGTTTAAAGAGACAGGCTGCCTGCTCCATCAGCAAGGTAAATGTTTTCTGTGCCTCCTAAATGCTTTTGTATCCTGACCTGAATTGCTTGCCCTGCACCATGGGCTGCACTCACACAACAGCCCAAAAGGCACCCACCCCTCTGCCTGGATGCACTGAGTGCACCTGGCTGGGCAGGAAAGGCAAAACCCTGCAACACCCATCCACCACGCTCACCTACTACACCAAGGAGCTAAACATCAAATCAAATTAATCTGGTGGACCAAGCCACTTTGGAAAAAAATAAAAACACCCCCCACCCCAAACCTCTCCAACAAAAGTCAACTCTACAAACAAAAATATTTCAATCCTCAGCTAAGAATTTTAAGTTGTAGAACACCATGTAGTAGTTTTCCATTTTTCTTCCTGTCTTTAAAACACACCTTCACAAGTGGCTGAACATAATGCTTTCTGAACTTAATGAAAACCTCTCTCATGACCCAGGAGCACTCAGTAAATAATTATTAAGCTCTGGAGGTGGCTTTTGCATGAGTGTTGACTTAATAAAATGCCGTAAGTTGATCTGCTTGAATGCCCATTTACTTGGGGACACAGCTTGCAGTATAGCCTGGAAAGCTTGATCTTGTCCAGATTAAGGAACAAGGTAAAATTAAGAGGTTCAATCCAGAAGCTGCAAAGGTCATATTTGACAATTCTTTACTACCATTGCTGATAAAAGGGAGATGAAAAATTGCAAACCTGAAGTATCCTCAAAGACTTACATATTATAACAGTGATAACACACCAAGTATTTTTACACCTAAACTGAACCTCTGTTAGCCCAAACCTGTGGTTTGCCATGAACAGGAGACATGTCTATATATTCAAACACAGAGTTTCCCCTCCTAAAAGTCACCATAGGTATCTGAGCTGCCAGCAAGCTGCTGTGGCTCTGCAGAGGACTATCCTACAGCAGTTTTGTTAATGCTTGGCCAGTCCCAAGCCCAGTATTGTCACTTCCCAGAGCACAACCTCCACCACACCACACCAACCCCGCAACAATCCGCTCACAGCAAAGCCCTGGCAAAGCATCACTCACAGACAGAGGCTGTCAAGGGAGCAGGGCATCAACATCTGAACAGCTTCCATCTTTCCCCCCCACCTAAATTTTGTGTCCAAGGGCTTTTGCTGAGCACCCCGGGTGAAAGCCAAGCGGCGTCCGGGGCCGGCTGTGTCTCCAGGGGAGGCTCCAGATAAGGACCTGGCAACTCCAATCCCCACGGAGCAGCGGCTCCCGGCACCGCAGACCTGTGCAATCCAGCACCTACCGAGGGCAAAACAACGGGCTGGAGGCAGGAGGGACCACGAAAGGACTCCAAAACAGCCCCGGAGTTTGGGGTCAGCATCCTGCTGCATCCCTGTCTCACCTGCATGGGAGCGCCGCGCAGCCTCCTCCTGATGGGATGCTGGATCCGAGGGATTTGGGGAAAACTCCTGGACCCGCAGGATTTGGGGTAAATTCCCGGCACTGCCGTGGGCTGAGAGGATCCCAGGGGCTGCACCACCCTCACCGCCCCGCAAGGAATGGGAGAAACCCAAGACACGGGCTGGCATTGAAAGCGCTTCTCCCATTCATTAATTAAAAGGGGTGTGATCAGGCCATTAACACCATCAGTGGATAAGGGCTGTCTGTAACAGCACCGTTTTCTCACGATCTTTATCACCAAAAAGATGAAGGGAAAGGGTGGGTGCGAGACAAATTTGTTTTCTGGGATGTAATTTCTTCGCATCCAAGGCTCACCTAGGCGAACCTCCACCTAGGAACCACTGGACATGCAAATCTTGAGAGCTGGAACTACATCTGTAAAGGTACAGAGTGGATGTGACAGTGCACACACCACTTCCCCAGCTCCACCTCTGCTCAAACAGGCTGAAACCCTCAGAAAAGCAGGTACACAAATACCTCGAGCTCCTAAAACTGTCCCATGAATGGCTAAAGGAATTAAAAATTTAGTTGTGTTACCCAGTATTGGTTTGATGCTTTTTTCTCAAACTTTTGAAGTTTCCATCATAAACTTAAAGAAAATCTTACCAAAAAAAATAAAAGAAGAAAAAAAGGCATGAAGCAGATTTGCCTTTCACTTGAAAATCTGACCTTGTTAAAGGCTTTTTGAACCATTTTTCAGACACCACATCTATGGGCACTTCCCTCTCTAAAGGGCTCTACACAAATTTGCAAAACAAAAAGCCAGATTGCTAAAACAACCAAGAGGTGATAAAAGAAAAGGTGAGGAGATAACGCTCCACTAGCAATCTCTGCAGTTTTTGATTTTGTAATGCAGAATTTACCTTTTTTTATCTGGGTAAACAGAGTCGATAACACTGACGCTGAGGGGGAAGATGACGTATGACCACCACGCTTTTTGATATTTTACAACTACACAGTGCCCAAGTCTGGCTTCACAGCACCTTTCCATCATATCCTGGTTTCGAAATTATCACTTCCACAGCTGGATAGCAAGTTTATTCCCAGAGGCAGTTTTCAGCAGAAGACAAGGCTCAACCACGCTATGTCCACAGTTTGTATCCACGATTCACATGCTCAGATCCTTCCCAGCTAAAAGCCATGGTGCCCCTCAAGGCTTACCAGGAGCAGCAATTCCCAGCCTGCACCTTTCCATTCACCCAAGGTTTTCTGCTTACTGACTCCAGTGTTACAGCACCATCCAATGCTTTCCAAAGAGGATGAGGCAGCTGGAAGCCTCATCTCCTGCACATGACATCCTTGCTCTGGCATGCTGAGCAAACAGGATCTTGAGGAGCAAAAGGGAAAGTGTTTATGGAAGATTTGCTTTGAATGATTAAGAATCCTGAACAGTCATGATGAAAACCACACAATGAATTCTGTGCTCAGTATTTCAGCACAATCAGCACGTAGGACTTGCTCACAACACTCAATACAACATGCAAGGGAACAAACAACCCCTAACACATCACTGCAATAATTTTAACATTAAACCAGTCTTGGACAGATATTATGCAAACTTTCACTTCAGTCTCTAGCCACAGCACTAGCTGTTCATTATGGGACCTGATCAGATCAGAAAATGTCTTTAGCAACTCTTCTTTCTAAGAAAGCAACTCTCCAGGCTGCAGAAACCAATTCCTCAGCGTCCCCATGCTTGGAACCAACTTCAGTTTTAGAGTCCCTTAAGCATTGCTCATGTTTCTTCTACCTTTTTATCTATTTGTGGAAAAGTTACTGGGGCAAAGAGGACTGTGTGACTGTGCAAGCTGAACTACTTGGGTGGGGGTAAAAAAGCCCTTATTCAGCAACAAGTTACTTTACCAACCATTTGGATATTTACACTGCAATTACGATTTGCAGTTGCAGGACAGATGTGCCAGACTTGCTGCCATGGGTTTCCACAGCACAGACAGGAAGGTGGGATAAGCTCCAGCTGTCCATGTAAGGAAGCATTAGTGATGTTTACAAACTTGCTAATTGAGGAGAAGCAAAATGGAGGAATTGCCCAACTGCAAACAACTAAAGGCAGGTGGCCCTCAATTCCCTTTCTGAAGCCACTCAATGCCCCCACAACATCCCTGACATGGGAAAATCCCAAACCAAGGCTCCTGGAGGAAGCAAATCTCCTCAGATCATCAGGCATCATTGCTATGCTGTCAGCAGCATCCTCAGGAGAGGCACACCCAGTAAACAGTCCTTCTGTCACCAGGTACCTCTCCCAAATCCCAAATTCAAGGATTCCCCAAGCTGGGCACAGTTTCTGTGTGCTTACAACCTGAGTGTGCACTGTGGGGCAGTAAATGTTATAAATACGTCATTTATAAAAGGAGCGACCTTTTCACCTGCCATCCAACAGCTGCAAGTTCTGTTTTAAATTTGGCACATTTGCAGGGACTGCATCCTTCACAGAAATATTTAGCATTGATTTAAAGCCTTCAGCACCGGGGAATTGCATCTCTAAGAACTATTACAGTAATTCCTCCTCTTCCCTCATCAAAATAATTCTGCATCTTGTTTCAAGCCAGAAAATGTTCATGAACATCAGAGAGTGAAATAATTACTTAAGCACGGGGTCACATGTAAATAAAAGAAATATTAAATGAAAACCATGGTACAGAATGAAGTCTCATTCAAAATAAAAACATGCAAGCAACATTTACACTTCTTCATTTCACAAAGTCAAAAATACATACAAAAAGATCCACCCTCATCTATTTATAGGCCTTTTAACACCTCAAATATGGCCCTGCTAATACACAGCCTTAATTTTATTTCGCAATCACCCTTCTGCTCTTCATGTCTTATGTTGCTCTAAAATGCACAAGCACATCTCAAAGAGGAGACATCAGGAAAAATCTTCAGAAATAACTTTATGCACCTAAATACAATCTCAAAAATTAACACGGCTGCTGAATTTCTAGAAAATGGGATTTTCTCAAGTAAAACTGCTCAGCCCATGTTTTGCACAGTTTAGTGACAACGAGCAATGCTGTCCACATCACCTGCAGCAGGAACACCACTTCTTACTTTTCAAAATACATTACAGCCCTTGACTGACTTTTGAAAAAAAAGCAGTGAACTCAAAACTATTTACAAGCCTTGCTGTTAGACCCTTCTAATCTGTTCTGCAATGCCAGAAGCACAGCACTTGAATGGCTATTTCTGTTCAAAGCTATATTTGTTGTGGAACTACTGCAAACTCCTGAATCATGTAAACAGAGGCAAGAGCCAAAAAATGTTTCACTGGACTTAAAGTTCACATCTGCCTTAGTTACTACTAGGACAAAAAAATAAAGGCAGGGCTTAGGTTATAACCAATAAATCCTGCAAAGACTATGGTTAATCATGCATTCCTGCAACAGGGTTTTGTTTAATCTGGTTTACTTAGCATTTGTGACCTTGGCAAAGTACCTGCAGGAGCACCCACCACTGTGGTGGAGCAGCATTTCACACCTTTTGTTATTTTAGGCTTCAGCAGGGAACTGTACAGTGCTACATTAGTCAGCCAGGTTCATAAACATGCTGCAAAGTCACCTGGAAATGATGTGCAGCTCCAGACTTGCTGGAGCCCAGCAGCTAACTGTACTGCTGTCCCTAAAAACATTGGAGCAGCTCTCAGTCAGGACCTGCAGCTGCACCTTTGGGTGAAACAAATGCTTGGCAAATGGGCAGCTGGAGCACAGTGACCCTGCCATTTCTGCAGCTCCTTGGCTCAGAAAATCAGTGCTACAAACCATGCCTTCACCTCAGCCCACCACTGTGAAAGAAAACCTCACCTTCTCTGCACTCACCACCTTCTATTCCTCATGATCCTCCTCCAGCAGGAACAATCCCCAGCATTCCCAACACGCTGGAAACAAAAGGCAGCCCAATATTCCCAACAAGCTGGAAACCATGAAAACCCCCAAAACAACAACGAAAACCCCCAAAACAACAACGAAAACCCCCAAAACAACAACGAAAACCCCCAGAGATGTTTGATCCCAGCTTCCCACAGATTACACAGCTCTACCCCTTTGGGCAGGAACCAATTCTGCCCAGTGGTCTTGGCACTGAACTGTAGCAGAGGTACCTCAGGCAGGAAGACAAGCAGCATGTTTGGATAAGAATGGGACAACACAGGTGGATGAAGGAAAACAAAAAAAAAAATGTTTCCTTCATAACCGACATAAGAAGACTGGATTAAACTGTAGTAGCTTCTTTTTTTCATAAAATCATTACTGAATTCAGAAATGTAATGACTGCCTGATACTTAGTTGCTAATATACATCTAGTACACTGAATATAATTTTCCCTTCCTTTTAGAGAAGCTGATGCAAAGCCACATTCAGGAAACTACAATTGGCTTTTGAAGTATTCAGGGAAGAAAAAGAAAATAATCTTCTACAAACTTCAGAACAAATAAGATGATTTTCCATGTTTTTCTTGTCTTTAAAAGCAGATAATGCAAATATAAATGGATTACACATTTTATCATCTATCTTACTGTACTTCATTTTTGTTCAAATCTTAACCTTCATCTTAAACTAAAATATTCTACCTTAGAAGTGTTTTACTTCTGTACCACTTCCCTTCACACAGCTACAACTTGGCTACAGAATTCCTAATCTTAATAGATGGATATATATTTAATTTTCCCTTGAATTGACAGTACAGACTACTTAATGTTACATTAAAGCCAGTATTATCCTGCACATTCTTCCAGAGTACCAAAAACGAACATCAGCTGTCAATGGCAGACTTATTCAATTAACACTTGCATAGCCAAAGCACTTCACAATTCTATACACAAAAGATTAATATCCTATTAAAACAAAACAAAACAAAACAAAAACAGCCAAAAAAGCAAACCCCATGCCTGGGCTAGGGAAAAGCAGCTTCTGTAGGATTTCTTATTTGGCCAGCTCCCAGACATCTCCCTTTCCACACTAGATGGAGCTTTGTTCCCTCTTCCCCAGGCGTCTGGCAGTGCCCTGAGCTGGGATAAAAAGGGTAAAGAGGCAAAGGGTGAAACAGCAGTCACCCCAAATAAACAGCCTGCAGCAGTGGCCTCTGGAACAGCACAATACCAGCGAGGACCTGGCTCTCACCGTGCCCTCCTGGCTCTCTGATTTTAACACAGCCCTGTTCTGCCATTTTCAAAGAATGGAAGATTTCAACAATTCCAAGTCCCAATCCATGCTGAACTCCCACCAGCCATGGCTGCAGGGCACTGCCTGAGCTCACACCACGGTCAAATTACACTTCTTTTCCTCCCCTTATAAAGGGACAACATTTAAGCTTATTACCAGATTACACACCTGAACTGCTCACTGGTTTTCCTGTATCCCTCTTCATATTCCCAATTATTTTCTTTCAAAATAAGCTCTTCAATCTCTTCTCTATTAACCTGAAACATCTGTTCCAAATGCCTCTGCTCAGGCTCCAGCCTTGGATTCACTAACACTTCAGGGAAGCAACTCATGGATAAAATTCCCCTTGATTTGTATCTGTTGGATTTGGTCTGTTTTGTTTCAGATCACAGGTCAAGAGAAACAGCTCATCCTTCTGGTGAGCTGCCACTACTCCATTAGGATCTTTCAAAGCACAACAGGATATGGTACATCATCAGTATTTCTCTGATGAATTTAAACTCAATGGGACTGAGAGGAGCCCAGGGGAATGAGTCACTCCCGATGTCACAAGTGGCCAGCAAGGCAAAGCACAAAAAGCAGCAGCCTCAGGCTGTATCAGACAAGGCAATGACAGGATGGAGAAGCACCAGGGCTCCAAGTGCAAAACCTGTGTGTGCCTTGTGGGCAAGGGCTCCTGCTTGTGCTCAAGAACAAGGAGCTAAAATTGAGGGGACAAGGGAAACAAGCCCACGTTATAGTGGGAAGCTAAAGAAAAGTTTGGAGGTTGACAGGAGTGAGTGTTGCTGTCTATAAATACAGCAGAGAAACAAACACCCAGGAGAGAACAACCCTGGCGCGTCACCAAGCGATATAAACCAGCCATGAACAAGATTAAATTGGCATCAACAGTTTCATTCTGAGAAGTTCAGACCTGAAACCATTTCCAGCTGGAGGACTGGTGAAGGAACGACATGCTCCTTTGCAAATAAAGACTGCTTGCCTAATCAAAGTAGGTCACTGTGGAATAAAGCAGCCAGTAATAAACTGTGGGACACAGAATCACAGGATCAATAAAGCTGGAGAAGACCTTTAAGATCAACAAATCCAACCTTTGACCAACCACCACCTTCTGAACCAGTGCAGAGCACTGAGTGCCATGCCCAGTCATTTCCTGAACACAGAAGATGCCCTGCAGCCAGAGGCTCCAAAAGGACTGATGCAGAGCAAAGTAATCTCTTTAACAGAACAGATGGATCTGAAGTAGTGCTGGAATATTGCACCTAGCAGGAGCTCTTGCCTTCACATACTGAATTAGAGCAGTAAATAATACCTCAAAAATGCAACCCCTCCTTTCCAAATTAGAGGCTCCCCCGAAACAAATCAACTCAAGAAATATCTACTACAAAAAGAGACAGCCTAAAGTAGAGAGAAGGCATGCAGAGCAGGAGCTCCCATCCAGAGCAGATTTAAGAGGAATACCTTTTGAAGACAAGACAGCAGCTGGAGGGTCCAACAGCCACTCATCACCTAGCCAAGATACCATCACCCATAATGACTTCCAACATAAGGCTTTAGAGCACAGCCCCTTGGGGACAACACAGCCTGGGCAGCACAGAGAGGAGCAGAAACCACATCTCTCAATCCCAGAATGCTGCATCCTCTGCAGCCAACAGCCATGTCCTGTTATTCTACTCAGCACTGACAAGCAACACAAGACAACTAAAGCTGAACCTGCCAGGCTCACAGGCTTAGCAGAGAAGAATCTTTGTTTGTTACAGCAGCATGAAAACCCAAACCTTTGACAGCCTGTAACTACTCAACATCCTGAACATGCCATCCCAAATTTTCACTGAAGCTCAAGAAAGGAGCATAATGAATACACCTTCACTGACCATATTATTTACAGCCTGGGAACAAAGAACTCCAGCCTCCGGTGTGTTTTTAATACAGGCTAATTTATTCTGAAAGAAGCAATAATTAAATACACAAAACCAAAGTATGGAACCTGAAAAACACCTTCCTGTCTGGCAGAGCAAGTGCTTTCTAAGGACACTTACACTAGCTCCTGCTGCTAAAATAATTTACTAAAAGGAACTGGGGAAGAGCAAAGATGATCTCAAAAATACAAAATAATGTTAAGCTGAAAAAGTCACACTGAAAAAACCCCAAACCAGATCAAATGCATTAATATATTCTTGTGATTAAATTGTCCAAGTTGTTTGAAACTGAAGACATTAATATTTCAGTGGTTACGTATGTTTTTTTTAAATCTTACAAGTGTTTAGTACTACTAAAAAGCCAGCACATTAAATCTTTACAGACTGGGATTGAGAAATTCCCCGAAAGAAGAGGAAAAAAGCCCTAGGCAAAAAAACATAATAATCAATTTTCTCCACCCATCCTACCACATGCCTCTGCAGAACCAGCATCAGGTAAATTGGGGATTGCAGAGTCAGCCAGAATAAGGCAGTTCCCAGGCCAAAGGGCTTTTAAACAGGTCCAAGACCTTGGTACTGTGGTGGCCCAGGACAAAAAATGCACATGAAGCATTAGCAAATGCCAGGAGGGAGGTGCTGACACCAAAACCAGCCTGACAGTTACCTCTTCAGGTAAACTGTACTACTCCTTAGTTAAGGAAAACCTCAATATACTGCTATTAAAAATAAAAAGGTAATAAAAGGCTACTGTGATTCCAATGAATGTAAAAGGTGATTGTTTGAGAGGATGAAAAGCCCTTTCCATGTCCACATGCAAATAACAGCTGGAGATGGCTGGGGTGGCTGAATCGCCTTAGCCTGGTGAAAAAAAAAGGTTTTAAGCATAAAAACTCACTGATTTGTCATTTTCTCATTGCATTATTCAACAGCAGCATCACTTTATCAACCTCTCAAATACTACCCTCCAAGAAGCAATACACAAGAGGTTTCCTATAAGGTTTTCCATAACCACTGGAGCACCAAAATAAAAAATTATGTTGGCAGAAAACTGGTAGGTTTTCTACAGCAAAGTCCCTCTTTATAATTTTTCATTTAAGAGTAAATGTAATAAAGTTCCTTAGGACTATAAAACCAAATATGCAAATCTAAGGTGGATCCCAACCTGCAGGCATTTTTGTATCAGTTAACATTTCACATGCAAAAAAAATGTAAACAGTGAAGTTCAAGCCAGAACGAAGTTCTTTCCTCATTTCAATCAAAAACATGAATAGAATTATTTATCTTAAAATAGTTTGAGCAATCTGGCCTAGAGGAAGGTGCCCCTGGCCATGGCAGGGGGGTTGGAACTGGATGATCTTTAAAGGTCCCTTCCAACCCAAACCAATCTATTATTGCATGATTCCCAGTGGTGTTGGGAAGCTGTAGATGCATGGGAAGAAGACAAGGAAATGAAAAACAAAACAAAGTGCCTACAGAAAACAGATCTAAAACTGTATTTCCACATGGCAACAAAGAAACATGCTGCTTGGAAACACCCTTCCATTTCTGTTTAACAAAAATGGTGGTGGGAATTCCTGCCAAAGTAAACTTCAAAAAATTTGTTTGCCATGGAGGAAAACCAAGCAAACTGGAGTTTGTGTGCAGAATCCTGTTTCAAGAGGGTGAAGGTTTCTTTGTTCCCTTTATTGCCAGGTCACTTCAAACTTTCGTGCCTACGTACCTTATTATGCTTGCAAAACTTTCAAAACAATAAAAAGAAAGAAAACTAGAGAAGGAAAATTTTTAATAATCCACTCCTAAAAACAAAAAAAAGCCTTCCAACATGCCATGTGTAAAAGTATCACCAAGTTTGATATCTTTCCTATTCTATCAGTCTGCTTCCAAAAGTTCGGCATCTTTGAAAGCAAAATATTATTCCACACAGTGCAGAGAGAAGGTTTGGGTGTTTTTAAAAATGTTTGCATAAAATCCAGGAAAAAAAGTTTTTACCACATTAGTGCAAATTACATAATCTGTCCTCTTAGATGGCAGTTTCTGACCATTAACAACCGTAACTACAGATAAGACCTTTTATTCAATTATCGTGCTAAATTTCACATTTCTGTAAGCAGCACGATAAAGCAGCTCAATCACTCCTCCCTTGCTTATCTCTTATCTCAGTATCATTTCTGACCCTAGAAAAATAATTGCAACTTTCTAGGTTGTGTCTCAGCTGCTCCAACAGATCCCCGTGCACTAACAAGAGTTTTCCTTCTGCATCTCTCCAGTTAGGCATTCTGCAATCCCTTGGTTTTAAGTTTGTATCTTCAGCACGCAGACATGTGGGCAAACAGCAATTCCTGAAATTTGTTACTTATTCAAGATATTTCTCATGGTATTTGTCATAGCAGTCTCAGGATGTAAACTCCAATTGCAAATCAGACTTTTAACTGCTGCAAGATTGGGGAGAAAAAGAGGCAGATTGAGATTATTAGACAGCAACTCTCACGGAGCATTTAATTCCAGCATTAATCTCAGGCACGTATTCAGCAATCACAACCAAACTTAGGTGGGACATGGTCCCAAACCCAAGGAAATCAATAGGAGTATTCAATTGTGATTTCCCATAGAATTTATGGGCACGCCACAGCATTTTGAGCCAAAAAGCTGCCTGCCCTTGGTGCACCTGAAGAAGCTGCCCTCGCAGCAGCCTGGATCCCACCACGTACAGAGTCAGCTCTGCAGTCCACGGCATCTGCCACGGAGCAAACCCTGGCCCAGCTGGCTGCACATGAAAGCACATGCAAAAAGGTCTTGTGCACGCTTGTTCAGCTGGTTTGGAAAAGAAAAAGAAACGAGCGAGAAAAGATTGGAGGTTTTTTGTGCTTCCAAGCCAGGTAATTTCTCTATTTTATTCCTACCTGAGCTAGGAGGAGAGAGGGAAAACTAAAACAAAATGATCATATACCACTGCTTCTTCTCCATCCCTGCCAGCCAGCTGCAAGAGCTGATGTGCAGGCACAACCCCAGGCTGGCACCAAGAGGGACAACTGCTCTGTGGAGCTCTGCTGCAGCTCAGAGAAGAAAAAGGACCAAGGACTTACCCAGGGGATTCATCCTTTCACGTTTCAATCCCAGGCAAGGCAAGAGGACCTGGGCTCCTTCTGGCCACAGAGCCAAGACTAAACAGAAAGGTCTCAGTAAGCACTGGCTTCCAGAAACTACACTTCCACTCCTACCATCCACCTCCTAACCCTGCTGCTGCATTTGTGGCTGCCTTTGTTAGAACACTTCTGCAAATGAAAACAGATGAGTAACTATTGCTGCTTTAGCAAACTCCCAAGCCCATGGTCACTAATAATAGCTTTGTTCCTTTTATTACTAAACAAAACCAAAAAAAAAAAAAAAAAAAGTTTAAATGCTTGTATAAAATGCACATTGCTGAATGTTTTCTTTCATTGATTCAGGACTGTTTCCCCATATGAGCTTAGGCCCAGGACTCTTGAACAATTTCTGTGATCAAGACGATGTGAAGCAACCTCAGGCTGTTTGAAGAGGCTTCCCTCACAGAAAAAAAAAAAAAAAAAAAAAAACAAAAACCACAAAAAAATCATGTTTTGTGCTCCTTCATTTGAGACACTGAGAGTTCAATTAAAAAATAAATCTGAACAGAGCCATTCTTGCACAAAGTGGAAGGCAGGGGCAGGTGTGAGCTCCCTGGCAGGAGCGCTGATGGATTCAGGGAGGCAGAGGTGCAGCTCCTGGATCCTGCCCTGCCCCAACTGTGCCAGGAGCAAACAGGTGGCACACAGGGAAAGGGCAGCCTGTGGGGCAGAGAAAGTGGAGAAGGGCAACAAGAGAGGAAGAAAACAGAGAGGGGATGAAGCCATTGCTGTGAAGTGACAGTGGGGGAATGACAGCAGGAAAGCCTTCCCTTGTATGAGAAAAAAGAAACAAGAAAAGCCACAAGAACTACTTTGGATACAAAATTCTGCTTTTCTTCTCTGCAATCAAATCAATTACACGAACTTCTGAAAGCAGGTCCCAAATCACCCCAAGTCTGCCATGCTTTATTTGATGAAGCCTCCCACCACACACCCCCTTTGGCCTGGGGTCTGCTGTTCCTCCCATGCTCATGCCCACGGCCAAGCAGAGGCCATGCCTCTCCCCTTCCTTTTTTTGGGGTGCAGGTTTTACACCAGCTGCAGATTGAACCATAGCAGAACCAAACCCAAGGCCTCTGTTATCCTACAAATGGTGCTGGAAAATGACTCGGAGCCACTGGGCTTTGGCTGCCCAGACTGAAAGGTGAGTAGACACCACGGGAAGGAAAAAAAAAAAAAAAAAAAAAAGATGCTGAATATTCAAAAGCCAGGTCAAAGCATTTTCACACCCTAAAGCTTCTAGGGGTTTTTAGCTTATTAATTTCTGTTATTGGGCTGACTGCTGCTGAATGATCCCAAGCATTGCACAGCAAATGTTTTTTTTTCACAGGAAGTAACCAAGCCAAAAGCAGCGAAAGCGTCCTCTTGTTCTTGTGTGAGCCCCTTTTTATTATTTTTTTTTCCTTAGTTTACTTGAACAATAGCACCATGAAACAGCCTACAATAATGACTGTTACAAAATAGGAAGCTGAATTATTAGGCAAGCTCTGTCTGCGTAACTCAATCAGCCTAGGGAGGATATGACAGGCACAACCAAGACAAAGGACTGGACTCTGTGACCCCAGGCATCCTTCAGGATTCTGTTTCTGAGTTATTAAGAGCTGAAGTTTGCTTTTGCTCCTTGATTAACGGCACCATTCCTGTAACTGCAGCAGCAAAGCACTGGCATTTCCCAAGAAAGTGCATCACCAAGTGCACACATAGAAAACAAACACTTTGGAGAGGTTGGGATGAGAGCTTTACCTGCAAATAAGGTTCAAAATGGAAATTCCAAGTTTAGTATTTAACCTCTTGAGTATAGAGGAAATAAACTCAGCAGGAGAGGTAAATGATGAAGTAGCCTTTAAGCAAACACCCAACAACAGTTTTTGCAAAGTAACAAAAAATAACTGGTAAAAGTGGTCTTTAAGCAGTTGAAAGGCTCAACAGCACAGAAGTTCTACAATCCCACCAGGAGCATCATCAGGACCAGCTCTGGAGGAATATATTTTGGACCAAATAACCAGTAACTAAGGGCAGCCACCCACCACCCTGTCATTACAACAACCCTACTGAAACTATGAAAATCAGGTCTAAGTGCTCGGCTGAGCAACACTTCAGAGCCAACAGCAACACCAGTGCCTGAGCAAGAGCAATACAGGAACCTGCAAGTGAATCATTAACGAGCAATGATTTCTCCATTACTCACTGTGGATACAGAGTTACTGCGGGTAAGATTTGTTTCTAAAAAAAGGGAACAGCCACCAACATGAGCACTAACACATTCATCAAAGCCCAGCAGGACGTGGGAAGGAAAGAGGAAGGCACAGCTATGGGGCAGGCTTTGTGCACAAGAGCTGCTCATTGAGGAGCAGAGCAGCATCTCACACCATCCCCTTCCACAGGGTCACACTCAGGGGCTCGGGTCAATTGGCTGTTGATTTTGCATCACACCAAGAAATTATTAACTCATTCTACAAAAGCCATACAACTGTCAGGCTGCTGATTGAGATCAATAACCAACTACTAAAATGTCAACAGTTTGACCTCTAGGCAAGTGTTTCCATACCCCTTCACCCACCTTCCACAGAAAATGCTCCCAGTGCATTTTCCCCAAGCATTTGCAGCCTGTGCTACTGAGAATAAGCAACAGGAGAACCGAGCCGACATTCTCAGCCAATCTTTAGGCAAGATTAGCAAGCAATTAAAGCTGTTGTATGAGGAATTTTAAGTGCTCTACAACTTCATGCCAAGCAAGAGCTAGTCAAGCACAGGAATTTATTTTTTGCAATTCTGTTCTACACAGAAACAGAGACGAATTTAAAGAAAAGATTTTTTGAAGCAAGGATTCAACCAATTAGCAAAACATCTATTATAGTTTAAATACTAATATATCTGAAAGAAAATCTGCATCAAAAAGGGACATGCAAAGCATTATGATTGCTTCCTACCAGAACATCTCCATTTCAACCAAACTAGGGTGTTTCAATCACTTTTTGTCCTTTTGTCGGTAAAACTTAATTAATGATAATACTAATTGCACCCTAGCCACTTGGGGTGCAGCACATCTTGGAACACTTTTGAAGGCCAGAACTGAATCTCAGCCCCAAAACAAAGGACAGCTTTGCCATCCCTTATCTACAACCAGATCCACCAGGACAGGTAGCAGAGAATATAGTTTTTGTCCCAAGAGCGGATCATTTAGTCCCAGCTAAAAAGTCTTCATTAAGTTGCCAGGAAAACAAGATGGAGTAACAGAGAAAGCCACACATTTCATCAGGGTAAGAGTTACAAGATGTTCAAGAGGAAAAGCTTGGTTTTAAGAACAACAGAAAATAAGGCAGATTTGGGGAACTGTCACCTCCAGCAACAATTGCACAGCTTGCATGGGTCTAACAATAAGGGTTGAAAATAATGATTTTTTTCACAAACACATTCACTGGAGCAGAAAAAAATGATACAATGAACAAGGCAAGTAAGCAAAGTTAAATAAGGTAAATGAAGCCTGAGGTACAGTTTCAGACTGATCTGCTGTTCACATAAAGAATGCTCTAGTTGAAGATTAGGGGTGAGAAATAAGAAGTCATTAGCTCTTCTTCAAGGTTCATGATTCAAATCTGACAAAACACACACTTCAGTGTTTCCAAGCTTAAAGAAAATTCCAGCAGGGTCACAGAAGTCGCTATTTTTAGCTGACTTAATCTCTGTGCACTCAAACACAGCTTTTGTACATGCACATATTTTGTTAGCACTTAAATAAAGAAAAAAAACCTCTGCTACTAAAAACTTAATCATCCACAAGTTCTGAAAATGCAAATGAGCTTTCCTCTTAATATTAGCTGCTTTTGAGTGAACAGTACTGAGCAACAGGCTATAGCTTTTCCAGCCAAAACTGCTACGGGGAAAAAAAAAAAAAAAACCAAAAAAAAAAAAAAAAAACCAACCCAGATCCTGGAAAATATTCAGTGACAAAACCGAGAAAAAAGAATGTGGGAAGTTACCAGCAATTAATTTCTTCAATAGGAAACAAACTCTTCCCACCCACAGTGTACCTATCAGTACAGCTGGCAATGTTCTGGAACCTGGAACATCCAGGCTGTGAAGTGCATTGGGAAGTGCCTGGCACTGGCAGCCAGGAGGAAAGGCAGCAGCCTCTGACAAAATGAAAATACATTAGAAATCAGTGGGCCTGTCTTGGTTCCTTGGCTGGCTGCTCACTACCAAGACGGTTTAGAGCTGGGGTTGTTAAAAGAGTAAAGCAAAGGGATCAGAGAAAAGAGGTCGATCCAGAAGACCTTGGTGGGTCCCTTCCAACCCAAATGACTTCTGGTGCAGAAACGAGGACATTCAATCTTTGTCTCTTAATTTACTTATCATATACTTTAAAATATTTCGTTCATTCGCATTAAAAAGGTTTCAGCCACAGAATCAACAGTGATGTGGCCCAGGCACTGCATCACTCACTGGAAAGATTAATACATTTATAGTTGCAACAAGACTCTTGATACTCTTCAGTAACTCCTCTGTGCATGTATTGCTACACAAACTCTACACAAGTAATTTACTCTCTGGAACCTTGTTGTTAAATTCTTTATTAATCCTCGTTTGTCTGTTGACCTACTGTAATTTTAAGAGATTCAGAGACTGAATGTTCATACCAGCCAAACTCTTTTAATAGAATTAACTGGAGATATCACGTAAGCTTTTAATAATGTCGACAACTAAAATTCAGTTAGCTGAGCCAACAAGAAACCACTGAAACCTTACACATGTTCTCCTCTCCTCATCAAGCACAGAACTTCATGTGGAGGCAGCAAATTTCCTGACTGTCTTCTTTAACACTAACAAATCACATCTGACCACACTGAGTGGCTGAATTCCTCTTCTTCCCCTGAAATAAGGGTCAGCCTCCAGCATTTTTCCTGCTCAAACCCAACACAAGCACACACACACACAGGTTGTTCAGCATACTGCTACTCCACAACAGTGCCAGTGACCCAGAGCACTTTTTACCACCTTACAGCAATTTTAGGAAAAGATTATGGCTTGGAGAAGCACCTTCGTTACTGAACATCAGTTTCAGTGACAAATCCACAATACTGAATTAATAGCTATTCAGAACTGAAAACAGAAGTACTTGACCAGTGTATACGCATTGGAAGAAATTAATCAGAATCACTCAGAATCTCTCCTTGTTAGTTTTCTGTAAGTGACAGAAATCTTCTAGCAGTCATAATTCATAACCAGCCATCATTTCTCTTAAGGTACACCCCAAGGAAACTTGATGTACATCCAAACTTCTGCAAGCTTGCTCCTTTCTGTTGGATGCATCTTTCACTCTCCCTAAGAGTGCAAATCATGTTCTGGAAAGGCTACAGCATGCCAGGCATTCTTAAAATAGAAAGGCTGTAGCTGGTGATACTGCAAATATAAATACAGCTATTGGCATAGCAGTGGGAGTAATAGCAGTGACATGGACCCAAAGCAGCCCAGTGGCCAAACTCTGCTGGCAAGCAGCCCATGGCTTCCCAAAACACCAGCAGGAGAAAGGGAACTGCCATTTAACTGTCTGAATGGGCTTAATGCACACCAAATGAGTTGTGGCAAATTCACAGCACAATCTAACCCCTGGGCTTCAACGTTTCTAAATTTAGGTGTTTCAGTGCAGGAAGGGAGGTAGGAGAGCTACAAAAATGCTTTAGTAAGGTAGCAGAGTGAGCTGATTGCAGGTCTGTGTAATTTTGACCTTGCTGTACCAGAAAAAAGCATTTGCAGTTGGCAGCTGGGGCATCATGTCCAAGTGCCACTTTGGTATGAGCAGGGAAAAGCACAACCCTGGCTTTCTGTAATTGCAGTCTAAAGAGAAGGATACAAACACCAAAACAAGAACATCAAAGAAAAGAAACTGACTGAGAAAGGCTTATCCACCAAACTAGCAAAACCTCTGAACCTTAAAAATATTAGATGTCAAAGTTATCAAAGCACACCACTAGTCAGAACTGTAGCCAAGTCTAATATAATAATGTCATGTTTATTTTTGTCCCTGACTCCAGACTAGGTGCTCCAGCTATATTTGTGCTTCTTGTAGCACTTTTAAGGAAACACACACACTTACTGAGCAGAGCAGTAGAGGGTGTATCAGATGATCTATTCCAGACAGCAGCCTCACTGCATCACCAAGTTAATAAGCAATTTCAGTCAACAGAAATACCAGAGCGTATCTTGAGAAACACTTTCTCCAAATATTTTTAAATAACTGTTTCTATTGGACTAAGGACAAACATGTTCCATAGGTTTCAGAATAATTTAGTAAGCCTTGTTTGAGAAACTAAAGTAAAAATATTTCAAAAACTTCATCTAATAGGTGACTAAGCCTTCAGACATGCAAAGATCTGGCCAGTGGTCAGAGCCACTTGAGCACAGTCCATCTGGCAGTGTCACTCAAGCCACCAGACACTGCAGCACAGACATCTTGACACAGCAAGTCTTCCCAAAACGTCTGAAGAAAACACTTATGATCTCTCCAGTTTCTAGAGAGCACTGGTGGGGAAAGGGGGGAACCCCAGAGCCCCAGCACTTGCCTCTGATTTCAGCTGCTGTCACTGACTAGAGCACAAGTATTCATTTCTATGTAGAACACAGACAAGCCAGCAAATCCTACAGAAGCCCCCACTTCTCACATCAGGCTTTGAGCTTCAAGACAGAAAGTTGCCTGCCTGTCTCCATCCTCTTTCCTCCTTCCAGCTTGGTCTTTCTTACCCCTCACCCCACACTGAGGGTGACAGGCTGCAGATAGCATGAGCTGCACTCAGGCACCCACACAGAAGCCATTGTTTAAAGATCCTGGGCCAGAACTACAAGAATCAAAGGAGACAGCCCAGACCACCCTTGGTCAATCTGGACAGTATTCAATACAGCTCCTTTGCCTTGCCTAAATATAAAGAAAAGCAGGGCAGATGACTGCAGGATGCATCCACAAAGTACTTGTTAAGAGCAGCTGATGAACAAACACGTTCAGCTGAGACATCAAAAGTTATATTCTTATAATAACAAAAAGCTATGTGCTCACAGCCACAAGGAACACAGGACATGAGCAATTCAGGAGTTTGCAAGGAGCCTGCTTCACTTGGAGGGGAAAGCTTTTAGCAGACAAATTCTTCATTAGGCTTCCTGGTGCTCACAGCACTCACACCACCACCAGGCTCCAAAATACACCTTTTTGGTTTTGGTATTTCTCACACAAGACAGAAGCAGGGCACTGGACAAAGCCATTTCTCTCCTGTGAGCTCTGCATGGTTATTCCAGTTACAGCATCTACAATGTCACATAATTAAGGAAAATTACCAAACTATCAGAAAACACTTTGCTTGATGGTTGACCAAATCTAAAATACCGTAAAGTGCATTGCTGTTCCAGTAGTATGTCAACATATGGATCATCTTTAGTAACAGAGTTTTTTCACATGCTACTGGTTGCATAAACCAAAAAAAAAAAAAAAAAAAAAAAAAGCTGCTCTTGTGGAAGAACTGAGATGTTTCTATGGTAAAGAAGTTCTTCAGGCATTAATTGATTCATTTCCACTGCATTTTTCAGGAGCCCAGTTCTTTAGATGCAAAGCCGACTCTGCTTAAATTCAATTAGTCTTGGGAAGGGAGGGGGTGGGTGGACAGGAAATAATAGTTTATGAACAGAATAGGAAAATGCAATCAAGCCTCAGCTTCCAATTCAGTTTTCCTTTGCTGTATGATGGGAACATGCAAATTCAAGGCTGAATTTATCCTCTTCCATGACAGAAGCACAGCAAGGCTTTAACATCACTGGCAGCATGCAGTACAGCCCTCATGCTAAATGCTGCTTATCCCATTTCTAGCCACAGAAGCAAACAGTTCTGAGCAAACAGGCAAAATAAATCACTGTGAGATGACAGCTACAAAACACACATTATGGTTAGTTTGGGTCATGGACATAAGGATAAATGGATGGCAAACAGAGGATAAAAGAAAAAACTGACAGAGAGGTCAGAATCACTTGTCACCCTCTCCTGAACACAAAACAAACTCATTCTGCACAAGTGCTTGCTCTCTATCCTAGCCTAGTCTCAAAAGTGGACAGTTAGCAAAATCCTTACAATTTCCACTTGTTAAAAAAACCTTCTCAATACAGAGAGCAGCCTCTCCTTGTCCTGCAAGCTGAATTTGTAACTACTACTACCATTCTTTGTTTCTGTATTATTTCCCTATCATTTGCATCCCAAATTAAATAAGTTCACAAAACAAGAGTTGTGGGGATCACCCCTGGGTTTGTGCTGTACAAAGCAATACACAGTAGAGCAGTATAGCTGGGATTCCTTTATGCTGTGAAAATACAAAGAACCAAGATCTGGCTATTAGGCATGAAGCTACAGAAATTTCCTTTCTTCAATAGTACAAAGGGAGGGCAGAGAATAAAGTGACAAGAAAAAAAAATAATAATACAAAAGGAAGAATGAAGCCCAAGAGGCCTTCTCCTTCAGGAGAAAAGAGCAAGGGAAAATGAAAGAAAAAAAGAGATGCAGAGAATGTGAGGAACAATCCCAAGGAATGTGGCAGCAGTGGAGTCTGAAGCATCAGCAGCTTGAGAAAGGCAGGAGATAGGGCAGGTGAGGTAGGAGGCAAAAAAAGACAGGGCCAGGAAAGTGTGGAGAGCACAACTGAGTATCACTGTAGTAAAAATGGAAGAAAACTTGTCAGGGTGTATATAGAGATAGACAGATGGGACAGGAGATGAGTATTTACAGGCCCAAGAAGATCTTAACCATCAGATCTTAAAAAAAGGGAAGCAATGTAGAAAAAACAAAACATTGAAGAATTGAGAAAATAAGGACAAAAAACCCCAAAGGCTTTTGGTTTTGTTTTGTTTAAGGAAAGCACAAGTGTTGTGTAACAAATCTAAAGAGCAACTTCACCAAGTGAGCCAGTCAGAGTTGACTCTCCGTGCATGGGAACATGAGAAGAGCACTTCCCAGCTCCAGCTATGAGCAGACAGTACAGAAACCTCCCTTCCAGGAAGCTGAAGGATGAGAAGCAGCCTGCTGCCACTGTTATTGTCTGCCAGGTCTCTCCAGCTCAAAGCTCCAGCACTGACTATTAAGCTATCCCTACCTGTCAAAGAATAGCACTGCCAGTAGCTTAAGGCCATGATTACCAGTAATTGCAACTAATCCAGCTCTGGCTGCATGGAGGGAAAGGTTGTTCATATGCTGAAATATTTTGCAATAAACTCTTTTTTTACAAGCTCACAGGAGAGCTTTACTTGATGGCACTAACATCAGATGAAATAACTACAGGACCTGGCGAGGACAAGGGTCCTGTTCCTCACTGCTGCTCATCTCCATCACCTGAGGGTAAGCTGCTCCCTTCTCTCTTTCTATTTCCCCATTTGCAAAGCAGGAATGATGATAAAGGCTTCTTCTATAAGGCATTTTTTGAATTAGAAAACACAGCCACTGTTGTCCAAGCGCAAACAATGGTCCCTGTTCTACAGGAAATGGAGAGGGGCCAAATGCTTGGATGTATAATCCAAGCAGAGCTGCACCAAGGGAGTGCAGTCTGGCAGAAGGTCCATGGCAGCCCAGAGATGCTCAGCAGCACTGGCATTAAGGGGAGGAAACACCCCCCCTTCTCCCTGACTGCTCTCCCCCTTCCTCCCTGCACCACCCACAGCAACACTCCATGCACAGAACACTGCACTGCTCCAGCAGCTCAGTGCTGAACATCTTTAAGCTCCAGACATTAATATAAAAATAATTACAAAAAATGCTGGGATGCTGGAAAATTTGCTTTCATATTCACAGCATGTTCCTTCTGCCTCTGCCCAGATGCGAACCGAAACTGGTTAAGTAACAGTGTAGTTCACCCTTGATGATGCAGAGTTTCTAATGAGGGACTTCCCAAGAAAATAATACCCAGACTTTGAGTAATAATTATTCATACATGTTATAAATAAACACAGCTCCTAATACTTTTAATTAGATGGTTTCCACTGACAAGTTATGTTCCCTTTGAATATTTATGTTGTGAGAAGAAACCATACAGCATTTATCCAGTGATGAAGGAGTTGAAGAGTAGACTTATATCAAAATGGACTTACTGGACACTATTACAGATTTCTCTTTTCAACTGGAAAAAACTGATGAGGACTAATAGCATTAATACACTCTTGCAGACATTTGAACAAAATTAATTGCTTAAATGAGTAAAGGTTTGTCCATCTGCATTAAAAGTTAAATAACATGTAAAAGTATTAAACAATGACTTGTATCTGCAATTCCTGACAGCTTCCTGTACTCAGAGGCTTCTATTTTGCCACATTCCCTTGAGCACATCAGGCATTTTACCCACTGTTCCACTACCTGAAAACAGTTTATTTATCAAAGTCACAAAACCTAAAGCTCTGTATTTCCCCCTCAATATTAGCATATCAGGGAGGTTATGCATATTCACTCAACATACACCAAATCTCTATCTGCTACTTAATTATTTGTTTGCACTGCCACAGAGCACAGGAGCAGTCAACATCAATCAGCATCTTGTACAAACAGCACCACACAAATAGCAAACATGACCACTCATGTCCTGAAAAACTTTAATTACAGAAGACAGGCAACATAAGAAACATGAGGGGAGACAGAACAGTGCCAGGAGACAGCAGCAGTCCTTACAAGAGATACTAGCCAAAGGGTTTGTTTGTCTTTTTTAATAATGACAAAAAAGCCCAATCCACTTCCTACTGTGGATCTCTTCTTCCCTTTGAAGGAAGGAGAAATATATTTTCCATATGAAATGGTCAACTCATTTTGATGCAACAAGGCCAGCACAAAATTCTACTTGAAACAGCTTTGTAGCTGGGAGTTCTCCTTCCTTCTCAAGTGCTGCTCTGCTGACCCTTCCCCCTTCATTTTCTTTGAATGAAGTTGCCACAGAAGTGTTGCAGCAGAAAGTATCTCAAGATCATCTTTACCTGCCAATCTATCTCCTGCACTGCAAGCTGAACATCTCGAGGAAAAGAAGGGAAGACAGCAAAAAATAAGTCTCTCTCTACTAAGAGCACCTTGTTAAGCAACAACCCAAAGAAACAGGAGAGATGGGGCAAAAAAAAGACCATAAGGAAGGAAAGGCAGGTAAGCAGATTGAGCCAGACACCTGCTGCAAAAGCTTTGTGACATGACTCACCCGTGCTCTGCTCCCCTCTCCAGCTTAGCTCAACACTGGATCAGAGGGATGTGCTACACATCAGGAAAAAAAGGGTGGAGTTGACAGAACATTTCCTGGGCAATCACAGGAGCAATAAGCAGCCTGTTTGTCCACCCAGTGCAATTACAGGAACATCAACACTGCTCAAACACACTCAGCACGCCAGGGAGCCCTGAGAATGCTCCATCAGCTCCAGCTTCAGACAGAATCTGTGCCTGGGATAGCAAACTCCGGAGTATATGGAACACTGGGAACAGTGCAGAGGCTCCTGTGTGCCACCAAGAGCTGGAAAAACATGACACCCACTCTCTGCCATCTCTCAACTTAGAGCACAGTTCCCTAACAAAATCATTTTAAATGGCTCACAAAGATAACAATCATGGAACGCGATCTGTTGGACGCAGCAAAAGCTTCGGGAAGGGGAAGCAGATGTGCCATAACACAAGATAAATCTGCAATAGTGACTTCCAAGGGAAGGGAGAAGGTGAAGAACCTGTAAGAAATTATGGCAGCCAGTTCCCTTTACCAACAGACAAAACCATGTTGAAAGAGCAAGTAGGAGAAGAAAGGGATGGGGAGCATCCTGGGGACAGAAGATGGACGTGGAAGGATAAGGAAAGTTCTCACAGCTAAAGATATATCTGACATACTTAATTTCAAGCCAGAAAGAATGGGCAGAAGACATTCTAAAGCTTTGAGTTCCTCTTTGTGCTGCATAAAAGACCTAAGGATCTTGTAGGGGTGCAGTCCCACTTATTCCATCAGAAGGGCCAAAGGCACATACACAACAAAGAGAGGGACCAAAGCCAGAGCAAGGAGATGAAGCAGAAACTCACCTTGACATCAGCTCCCAGCCAGCTGCTGACGCCTGCCCCAGAAACCCTGCTGAAAAAGCTCCCTCCAGAATGCCTCACACTGCCCTGCTGTCCTGCTCCCCGTGGAACTCTCAATACCCCATCACCTCCCCTCACACATCCAGCCAAAACCTGCACATCCTGTGCTATTCATCTTTCTCATCTTCTCTTCATCCTCATAGCAGAGCTATTACCTACAGCTCTCCTAATCACAGTTAATTGGGTGTCTGCTATATGGAAGAGATCCATAATCTTCAAAGCATCTCCCAAACAAACTGGAGCAGGAGAGATTTCCCCCTCTGCTGAAGCCATTTGGCAAGAGCACAGCAGCAGACATTACACCAAGTAGCCTTTTTGTTTCCACTCCCTGAGTCACAACCCTATGCATCACAGATTGATTTCACACCTATCTGGGATGAATGAGCTTTCCTAAACGTTTATGACATGCTTAAGGGAAAAAAAAAAAAACAAAACAAAAAAAAAAAACCAGCAGCAAGGGGAAGGTATGACTCACCAAGAATTTGCTAATCTATAGCTGATCTGCAGAAGTTATTACATTTGTATCATGTTTCAGAAATAAACGTGCAGATTTCAACACTTATCTCAGACCTACAGCACAGCACTTTAGGGTTATAGGTTACCACAGCTGCTGGATGGACAAACCACACATAGCAGCTTTCTCCAGAAGACATAAAAATACCAAGGTACACAGATCAGTCAGAAATAAGAGGCTTCCCTAAAATTCCATACTCATATATTCAAGGCTTTTTTCTTTAATTCTGCTGTAATCCCTACTCTCTTCTATTAAATGTAAACAGCAGCACAAATTCAGCAGCTTCTAGTTTATTTTATTTCTTTTTAACCACCAAAGTTTTTCTCAGGTTTCCAGAAGGACCATGTTGTCTCTTCCCATCCTCAAAGGTATTTGGCACAAGAAGAGGCAACGCCTGTGCCAGAGCTGAACAGATAAACTATCTCCCTTGGCTGGCTGAATCACTGTCTTTAATTTAAGCACAAGAATATGGAAAATCCCAAGCTTTCCTTTGCCTCCCCATATTCCTACTCCCTGCTTCAAGGGAGAAGTCCTACACAACTTGGGGAATCAGTTTTGCCCCCAGGTACAGACAAGTAAAGTACACAACAGCAGGTTCCAGATTCCTTGGCCCAGTCATGTTTTCTTCTCCCAACAGCAGACCCTAAAGTTAGTTTTTGGGGATGAATCCATGCAAAATCCAACCACTCAGGTGGTCTTTATGCAAGAAAAAGGACAGTAACACCTAGAGCCAGACTTGGAAGCAGTAGTTCCTTGTTTAGGGAATCCTGCAAATATCCCAGCACTGATTTTTTTGCATCACAAATGTTGAAGCCTGAAAAAGCTGAGTAGAAAGAAATGGCACCTACAGGAAAAGTTTTAAATTGCTGAAAAATCTATTTTTCATTGAAACCACTGGGGTGGGGAAGGGACAATTCCTAGGGAGGTTGGACTTAACACAAGTAGTGGTGCCAAAATGAACTCTGAATTAGGAAGATGAGCACTGATACTACAGACCACACTGCCAATCTCAGCAACCTTCACAACAGCTATTATCAAGTTCAATAAAAGAAAGGACAAAACCCAGTTATTAGAGAAGCCTACCCCCTGCTATTCCCAAAGCACAGAGCTGTGCCCACTCTAGCAGATGCTCACTTGCCTCAGAGTAACCCAAGCACATCCAACTCCACCAATCCCTCAGCAACAACCCAACAGCAGTGATGTTCACAGGACACAGGCAAACGGCTCCTCTCCCAAGCAAAGCCACACACATTAATCCACACACTTTCTCAGAAAATCTTTTTCTATTTTTCCTCCATCATCCGAAGATTTAGGACTGTGTGGTCCCACATACAAGAAACAATGCAATCTTAACAACAAAACTTAAAACATGCACAGAAGTAGAGATGTAAAACCTCAACACTGATGTTTCTCTAAAATTCTATCCAGAGATGAGTTACTGGACTTCAAAGCAGACAGAAGACAAGTCATTGTGCAGTGCTCACACTTGATGCAGAACCTCCATGTTCCACTGCCACCTGTCAGCTGTGATGGGACACAGAATGTACATCATGGCAAATCAAGTTATGTCCCTTAACCTCCACCAAAACAAGGTGGCTTTTCTGTCTGGTTGGGGGTTTTCTTGTTTGTTTTGGTGCATTAGTTTTAGGAGTTTTTGATACTTTCCCCCATTTTTTTCCCTCTTTACTTCAGCAAACCCAAAGCCTTTTTTGCTAGTTTTGATGCTTTCTTTTCCCCAGTCCTATTTTTACTGTGTGTGGGCACTTGAATTCTCTTTGATTACAAAAGAATTAAGCACTCAACTACCTTAAAAACCGTGTTTCTTTTCAGTATGTTGTTCCTATTGTATTTCTTTTATGTTCCCCTTCAATGCCTACTAACATACCAACCCAGGTCTTTGTTTTTTTTAAATGAAGCAGATCTCCTGACAGCACTGGCAACAGAGGCATTGCTTGAACAGAGGAACCAACAGTTACTCTTAACAGTGCATGGTAATGAATGAGACAATCCCCATTAACCTGGCTAATAACCACAGTTTCACACCCTACAAAAGTCCTGCTGCTTGGCAAAAGAGGAACAGACAACCTTCAATTAACTCTTTCTTGTTTCCTGAGCTTGCTGGTGACCAAATCCCATTTGCCTAATTCATGAGAGCATTTTGTTTTGGTGGGAAAACTCCAAGAATTCAGCTTTTATTCAAATAAATCTGAAACTGACTTCAGGTTCTCTTATGGGCTTAATGTCACTAGAGAGGAATCTGGTCTTTTGCCAAGACATCAAATCTTCCTCCCCACCAGGTAAATTCGCACTGGGTAACAGCTGAAAAGAGCTGGATGACTGACACACACGAATCTGACAAATGAAAATAAGCAGATTGATCTGTTATTCCCATTCTTGCCAGCAAGTGTTGCTGTTTACCAAGGCAAAGCAAGAATGGGGAGGGGGGGGGGGAAAACAGGGGAAAAAAAAAAAAAAAAAAAAAAGCATTGCTAGATTTTCTTATTGTGCTTGTACCCAAATCTTTCCGTGCAGAATTCTGATTCATCAGTTGAAACTCAATGTGGTTTCAGAAGAACGTGCTTTCAATAGCTTCTGAAAGCAGAAAGCTTGCAGACTATTTTCTGAAAAAAAAGAACATGCATATGATCTTTTGCAGTGTTGATAAGCCTATAGCAAATGCCCAGGGAGAAAATTTGTGTGGGGAGATAACTGCAGAAACTATTCTTAGTAACAGAGTTCTGCATCTGTTAAACTAACTCTGTTGGCACTGCGCTGAAAATTTATATTCACCAACACGTGTTCTAAATGTTGTGAAAAAGATACTATTTTAAATCCTGGTTTATGTAACCTGAAACATCTCTGAGAGCTCATGGAGGTATTTTCATGGTGTACCAAGGAAGAGCAGAGCCTGGTGGTCCCCAGCACAGAGGGGACTCAAACAGGAGCCCATGGTGTGACAGCAGCAGAACCCTCCAGGTAAAACCACAGCAAAAAGCAGAGCAAAGGCCCTCCACCCACAGGAACAGGTTATACAATCAGAGGCCTAAACGTGGACGAAAACTAAGGCTTGAAAACTGGGGTTTTGCTGTTTAAACCTCTGTCACTCAGCACAGGGAACTGATCTTTACAAAACATTTAAGCAAATCCTCAATGCTCAGTACACCATGACATTCCATTTTCTGACTGTGAAGCAACATAGGATGCCCAGGCAAGCAGTAAAGCCCTTAAGGGGCCTGCAGATGAAAATAACAGTGCAAGGCTCGTGTGTGACAGTGAATAAGGGAACTTCTTCATCTGAAGACTTTTATCATCCCCACTTTTATAGACAATTACATCAATCAAACTTCAATACTTGTTTTAGCCATCTTATTTCACTCTGCAAACTACTTCTGGTAGGGGAAAAGCTCATTACAGACTTTTTATTCCCTTCTATCATCAGCCACTTTTTAAAGTTCTCCAATTTTCTTTTTGGACACTGAGAAGCTGGGTAGAAACTTCCTCTCTCCCCAACACATTGACAGTGCCTCCAAAGATAGACCAAGCAGAAACCATGGCAAATCACTCATTTTTGGTAACTCCTTTATGGCTATGCCTCTGAGTGCCAAACAGAGCTGGATCCCTGGATACAGCTGTAAATAATTGCTGTCAAATGGAATAAGACCATTCACCTCTAAACCCATAGCTGAAATCTCATCAAACAGCTGAGAATGGTCTCTGAAGACCATTGTGACACCCTCCTGCAATTATAAGTGAACATATGACAGACTTAAAGTTTGAAAGATTTTGGAAAAAGAAAGAAAGAGAGAGAAAAAAAAAAAATCCTGAAAGTTGCAGGGACTCAAGAAAAACTATTTTTTACTCAGTTATACAGCCAAAAGCAGTATGAGACTGTACCACCCACACCAGGTTTGCTCATAACCCCTTCCTCCTGGCTATCAGGGGCCATATTCTGGTACCCATTTTGCACAGCAGCCTCCCCCTTGAACCACCTTCCATTAAAATACTTTTCCTTAAAGCTGATGGTACAGACAGGCCCTACAGTAGTCGCAGAGAAGGTATTTTTTTCTTCCTAAGCCATCCTCATGGCAACAGCCAGAAATACCCTTCAGTAACCCCTACGTGTCAACAAGCTCCATTCCAGCCCAGGCTGTTTGGTATAGCAGCTCTTTCACAAGTCTCTGGTGGGACTGTAAATTCTGGCAGTGTCAAATACATTTCCTTTTATTACAAAACCATTTTGAAGCCATCAGAAAGATTTCTCATTTGTAAACTAGCACTTCTATATTTAGGATGTTACTTGGATTACAGATTTATTTTTTCTTCCTGACACTGCAGAAATGGAGGAAAATAAAAGGCAGGAACACTAGCAGAGGCGAGCAGGCAACTTTTCAAATACTGGAAAAGGGTTTAAGTTCTTGGAGAAGAGGACTGTTCCTCTGGATTTGAAAGAAAGGCCCAATTCCCATCTTCCAGATGAAACACTATTCCTGATTTCATCCCCCTGTAAAATGGAAACACTTCCTCTGGCCAGGCTCACTTGCAGTGTGACTTGTGGTTTGCTTCAGAAAGCAAAGGGTCAAGGGATGTGGGGTGAAAACCCAAAGGCTCATTGAGTACCCAGTCAGGAGAGGACCATTCACTTCCATAACTCCCTATTTCTTCTCTGCTGAAAGCACAGACACAACCTGCTGACCCCACAGCCAAGCCAAGGGAAGCATGTCCCCCTCACAAGGCATCTGCTCCCCAGAGACAGGAGCCTTTTAAAAACACTGGGCTAAGTTGTTTTAACATGTACACTGAAGTACATCATGATATGGACTTTGTCAGTCAAAATATGATAAATAGGTGATGAAAGTATAGATTTCAGTTTTTCAACTAAACTAAGACACTTGGGAGAACAAACAAGTCTCCTTGTACATGCAAAGATGAACACAGAACACAGCTTGGCATGAGAGACTGCTACATAAATTCTAACTCAAACTAACAAACATGACTGACAGGATAATGACTAATACCCCATGTAAAGCAAAACTCTTTCTTATGGACTTGGGAGATTTTGGTGTCTTGGACTGGATTCTCCCAACTCTGATGAGTTTGTTTTCACCAATTTTGAATAACTGGCTCAATTACCTTCTCAGGATAAAGTACATCCAAGATTTTGATTCCTTGACTAGAACCTGCTCTGCTGCTAAAACTAACACCAAGGCCTACCCAAACAGCTCAGCACAAATAAACTGGGGGAGGGCTGCATACATTACTTCCCAGATCTCTGGACAGACTTTTTTTTGGGGGAGGAGGGCACTGTTCCAATAGTTTCTTAAAATTACGGCAGCAGAACAGAGTGTGAAGCTGGGTGGCAAGGAGCTGCCAACACATCAAGCACTTGCAATGATTCATTAGTCCAAACTTTGATGAGTTGTTCCTGGGTTTGAAACAAGGAGAGAGAGAAGGAAGGAGCCATCCAACCTGCCAGAACTTGGCTGAGTACCCAGACCCCAGGTGCATGGGAGAGGCAGAGTCACATTCTGTCCTGTCTCCAGTGGGAAAGGACACAAGCCCAGCTACTCTCTGTGCTCTGCTCCCCTCCAGCATCCACAGGCATTAACTGAGGGATAGAGCAACCCCAGCCCAGCTGCCTCCAGTGTCTGGTTTGTCCATGAAACTGCCCAATCTTTCTGAGCCTTCCAGTACAAGCTACCTCCACAGCCTCCCAAACAACCAAATCAAATCTTTCAACTTTTATTACTTTCCCTACAAGCCTGTATTATTTAATTTAATGTGTTTACTTGTATTTTAATCCAGCTAGGTACTTTGTGAAATGATGGAAAAGTGGTTTGCATCTTGAAGTCCTACACATTAGCTGGTAGAAGAAAGAATAAACCAAGAAAACAGCCATTGGCAAAGGACCACTTTGATTGTTCAACATTTGTATTCAACCATTCTCTAGTATGTCTGCCTGCATATTTTCTTTGAATTAAATCATTACCATAATTTCCTATTTATTGAACCCTAATCTCTGTCTGGTTTTCCTATTAAAGATTTCTCCAGGCTTCTACCCTCCCTTTCCCCAGAGAAAGGGTCTTTGAAAAGTTTTTATCAAATGTAATGTGTAATTCAGCCTGCTCCAGCTATTTCCAGATGGCCTCCAGCGTGTTGAAGTTATGCACTCACAATTTTCCAATGGAGAAGAAATAAATTGAAGAAAGGCAGGATTTCCAAAGCAAGAACCTTGCAAGTACCTCAGGAATTACAATACTTCATTTCTTCTAATAAAATCACATGGAATTGGATCCAATTTACAGATACCAAACTCCCAATGACTTCAGCCTTGTCTCCAACCCAAACAGCTTTTCATGGAAAGAAGGCCACAGCACATGCAGGTATTCAGACTGCTGGCACACCTTACTGGAATCTCTTGCCTGAAAATCCAGCCATTAACATATGGAAGAACTGGAGCAAGTGCTTCTATTTTTATCATACACCATCTTTTCTGAGTCATAATGTTCTCAGCATTAAAGGTATTTGGCAAAAGACAAAAAAGACAGAAAACTGTGAATTAGGATCAAGAATTACAGTACAGAGCTTAGTCTGGCCATCACTATCATGATACTGTTTTCTGTATAGAATCCTCATTCAAGTTTTGTGCTGCACAGTACAAATATTTCCACAAGAGGAGCTCCTGAATAGCATTATCAGGCAGCTCTTATAGGAGGACAGCCAGGAAAATGAGGAGACAAATGTGTCTCCATGTTGCTCCACATCTAACACCAGAAGCATCAGTAAAGAAAATATTCTGCTTTTGTTACAACAGGTTTTGTCACTTCACCACAGGCATTACTTCTTTGGCATGTCACACCTTACCTGAGACCCTACACCTGTCCAAGGCCCTGCTGCCATCAATCTCTGGGCTGTAATAAACCACCACAAATACCCAAGGGGACAGGACTGGGATGCAGAGCCCCAGGTTTCTGATTCTTGAGAAGGAAAGCTGGAAGCTGGTCACCAACAATGCCACACTTCTCCAACAACACCTGCTCAGTGCTTTATCCCCCTTACAAAGGAAGATGCTCAGAGGTACCTCCAAGTGTACCTGCCCCAACCAAGTCCACCAAGAGCTCTCTCCTGGGCAGGACACGGAGCAGGGTTCTGCCAACAGCGAGGCAGTGGGTGTGCTAGGACTCCATCCCATCATGCTGACAGCTCTGCCTCATTGTTTCCCCCTGCAGCCATCTGCTTCTTGTGCCTTATTCTCAGATGGCAGAGCTGCTGTGAAGCAGCCCACCACCTCCCCTCATGCTCACACAGCACCTACCAGCAGCACGGGATGCTGTGTCCCCAGCAGGGACCCGAGTGTCACAGCAGAACAAGTCACAACACACGGAACTAAAGCTGTTTACAGAAGATGGTGTTGTTGGAGCTTCCCAGATACACTGCTGACAAAATAATATCACATTTCATCACAATTTCCCTGATGTGTGTCAACAGCAGAGAAGCCCTCTTCAACCAGCACAGCTGAAAGCACCGTGTATCAAAGTTGTAGGTCTACATGCAAAGCTGCTGAGGAGAAACAAGGTTTCTATTCTGATTAATTGTTCAGGATGAAAATATGGGCTCTGACATAATGTAATAGCTATTTTGGCACAACTTTTGAGGAGCATGAGTAAGCAGCCTCTCCTAATTGATGTGCAGATCCTGGAGTGGGTAGTAACTGTATAATAGCTTCATGTTGTCTTCTGAAAGTTAACACAGATGTGAACCCTGTCAAACTAGTCCACAGTTACCAGCAGCAGCTACTCACTGGAAGAATTTAACTCCATTTCATCCTTTATCTACATTTTCTCTCTTCTGTGAAAAATGGATTAATAGAGGACAACTTGGCCATCATAGCCTCAGTCAACACACATGGTCCCAGGCCTCCAGCAGTCCATCAAAATCCCTTGGCTAAATAAGTTACCATGCAGCAACAGAGCAGCCAGAGCAGCCACGTGTGTGGTTAGACAACAGCCAGCGTGCTCTGAGACAGTTTAGCTCAGTCTGTAGTCAGTGTTAACCTGCATTACGTGGTATTTGCTATGAGCCAGGACTTTGCACACAGATAACTCCCGCTGTAGAGCTGACAGCAGTAAATTATTACACAGAATTAACCCAACTATGCTTGAGCTGTAAGATGATTAGCTTGGCGAGCCTGTATTTTTGGGTCATGGTTCCTATGGAGTAAGCATAAAGCTCAAGAAGAGAGCCCTGGCAGGTTAGCAGACCACTGACATATTTCAGAAACTCAGTATGTCAAGAATCAGACACAAAGCCCTCAACTGCATTCATTGGTACTGGTGTCACTGGCTGTAAGTGTGGAATCTGTCACAACTTTCTACTGGAATGGTGTTTTAAGACAGCAAAATTCAACTGCCTACAAAGAAACAACCACAGGCAACCATGCAACTCACACATGACTTCTACTATGTTTTTAAAAAGTCAGCAACACAATTTTAAGCTCCATCCAACCCAGCATAACTGCAAGCTGCCACAGCAGGAGGAGTCTGGCCCACAGTCTGGTTCCCAATCCTCTCTTGGGTTGGTCTTGTAACTGTGTGGCTGTAGCACAAGTCAGTTGTGTCAGCAGATGGAAAACTTTATTTTTGAGCATGTGTGGTCCCTTCCCATTGAATCAGTGAGATAAACCAACTCTCCTTACAGCCATTTAGCAGCCCAGACCCTTCTCAGGACTGGGCACAGCCATACCTTGCAGAGATGAGGTGCAGCACAAAACCACACCTGCCTAGTGCAGAGTCCTTCTGACACGTGAGGTGAACTTTTACCCCACATTACTGCCCTGGAAATCAAGTAGCTAAGCCAGTGATAAGAAGCTATTTTTTACCTTAAATCACTCAAATGCTAGCAAAGAAAGCTTCTGATTTTGCATATCTAAGTTAGAGAGGAGATGGTTGGAAAAACACTGAGCCTTCTGCATCTTTGCCTCCAACACTTTCTGAAGCAGACAATGACAAAGAACTGGTAGCAGTGTACTTTCATGTGAGAATGCACATTACAAGGTAAAAGAATGGTAGACAGCACTGCTCTGCAAATGCTCATGCTCTGAACAGGATCTGTTACACAGTCACTGGTTCCCAGACCAAAAAGAGATGTTTAATCAGCATTTTGTGTATGCAATGTCCATTATAACAGGGGAAACCTGTGCTTTATCCTTGCAGTCACCCAAAACTCTTGAGCAGCAGAAACTGGTGCAGTTTTCCAGACTGTTTGAGGGCCTGTACCTCATATCCAAAGGCAAGTCAGCCTGTATGAACTGGTGTGATGCCAGCAGTCCAGCCCTGTAAAGCCCAGGACTTACCAGCTGGCACACACACCTGCAATAAACTGACACCTTCTGATGAAAACTAAACTCATCTGTACTCAGTGCTAGGAGTAGTTATACAGTCCCCTTGTCAAAGGAGATGGGGACTTTTCTTCAGAACACTAATGGCTGTGGTAGGATGCAAAATACAGGCACAGCAGCAAGTGCTCTACCAACTAAATCAAAAAGACCAGGCCAATTTTTGTGGAGCAACTCTGCCTGCCTGCAGATGTAATTCTCCTTTATGTACCACCTTCTGTGCTTCCCTCCAACAATAAACACTGCAGAATATGCTGGAGTTGGGGTTCAGACTTCCATTAGAACAGAAAAAGGGATACACCTCTCTCAGCCCCTGCAAATGCCTCACACCTTTTGGTAGCTGTACAGTCACAGGCATCCCATGTCCAGATTTCAGAAAAAGCTGCACAAAGAAACCTCAGTGCAACAAAAACTCAGTGTGCAACATTACAAATACCAGCTCCACTACTAACTCCCAATTTAATTCAGAACATCCCTTAACCTTGCAAGTGCAGACACAAGACTGTACCTTTAACACACTTCTCATTAAGAACTCAGCTCCCTCTAAACTGCACATAATCAAATTTCTGCACTACTCTGTTTCAGTTTCTCATTACTGCATATCTTTCATGTTTTAATTCACATGACATTAGATTCGCTGCACTAAATGAGCACCTTCTGAACTCCAGAATAAAATGGAGGTTAATTACTAAACCAGATTTTTAAGTGAGAGTAAAACTCTATTAATGCCTAAAGCAATGCTAAACTTGACAACTTAATTGAAGTTAAGCATTGCAGAGTTAAACTGCCCCAACAGCTTTACTCAAACTGCAGCTCACACATTAAGACCTCCCAGGATCCCACATTTACACAGATGACAGGGGACAGGACCCTGACCCAGCATCTTGCATTTGCAGTGAGCCTCTCAAGTGGCATTTTGTGATGGCCTTGTCAGCAGATGTCCAGACCTCTCTCCCACCTGCCTCTCCCATACCACTGAGCCTTGGGATAAACACGAGGAGACAATGAAAAGCAGTGGGTAAAAAGAGCTCTCATTTCATGAATTACAGGTAGAGGCAAAAACTGTTATTGAGATCTGCCAATATTCAGCATTCACATGGTGATAATTCTGTCACCAAAGCACTGAACAGCTAACCATGCCATAAGTAACCCTGAGAATGCAGCTATTGCTGCTCAAGGGTAACCATCCTCAGTCACTCTAATTTACACAAGAAAAGCCCAAAGGATTACACAAATGCACATAATCCTCATCTAAAAGAGTGAAGTAAGAAGGACCACTGAATCTACAGGGTCTTGGGTTCCTTTGGAGCTTCTAGATGGCATTAAGAAATCTTGCCTCTTCTCCAAAAAATGCTGTTTTGAGAAATCACCTGTAACTTTATGTTTACTTCTCAACAATTATTGGAAATGCAAAAGGAAGGAAGTCTGGAAAAGTAAACGTGGCTTATTTTCTATACTTGATGTTTTGCTATTGCCTGTCAACTACAACTATCCAAACATGTCAGAGCTGGAGAACACACAGAAATGAAGGCAGCCTCAGAAAACACAGACTGGAGACTGAACATGGGCACTTTGATGGCTGATATCAAGCACATCAAGTGAGACTGCTATGGCAGGGCATAGTGCTGTACTCTTGCTTGCCATTCACAGTGTCATTGAAGATTTTTATTTAATTGCTACACTTCATTTTACCCTGGAAAATATCTCAGAAATAAACTTTTCCAGTAATTCCAATAAAATTTTCTTTATGCTAAAAGAACATATTCTTTAAAATCTCCAGTTTGTTGGCCCTTGAAGCTGCCAAAACCAATCTGCACGAAACTGAAACTTAGTCCTACAGAGTCAAGACAAGATCAGTCCCAGCTAAAGATTAGATGCTCAATTCCATGTGATATGTATTTAATATAGCTTGGCCAAAGTGCATTGTATGCTGTCCTGATGAACAGAAACAGCTACAGCTTACAGAAAGCCACTTTGTGCATGGCTCACCAAGGAACTGATTCTAGAATTATCCCAGAGCAAGAAATGGCCAAAGTTCATGTTTACTATTTTGGAAGTAATTTCAACTTCAGTGTATGAATTCATAGCAGACAAGTTAGTGCTGGTGCATCAAAGAACAGGAATATTTTAGTCAACACCCTGGTGAAATTATTATACATGTTAAACAGTCCAGATAACATCACAAGCAATGAGCATCTGTCAAATGCTCTGCACAAACAACACAAGGCACAGCTCTGCAGCATTGGACACAGCCTCTGCTCTGAGGCTGAACTGCTCATTAAATGCAGTTCAAGGTTATGTTGTAGGGTGCTCTGCATCCATCCACAATGGGCAATGGCAGAGCTAAAAACTAATCTGTGTCAAACAGGGCTGAATCAAACTGAAGAAGAAAACTTGTCAGCCCGTGAGTCACAACTGAAGGACGCAGAAGTTTTGCCCACCAGGTCTTAAGCTTGACCTGTACAATCCATTGCTTTTAGAGCAAAACCCAATAGTTTAGATAGAAATGCAGCCCCTTGTTTTACTTCAGAAAGCAAAGATAAGGGAGTGCAACTTGGGGAGGAGATGTGCAGCCTCCCGCACAGTCCATCTCGTGTGCACTGGGACACAGAAGTCAGGAAACTGTTTATGTATGAAAAAAAAAACCTCCACACTTTTTTTCACTGTGAGGGTCATCAATACTTGAAGAAGTCATGCAGAGAAGCTGTGAAGTCTCTGTCTTTGATACTCAAAACTCAGCATGACATGGCTCTGAGCAGGGGAGCTGGACAAGATGATCTGTGGAGGTGTCACCTCAGTGACTCTGTGAGTCTGTCCAGCCACTGCGAAAAGCTTCAGACTGCTGGAAATAACCATATTCCAAACTTTCAGATCCTGTCCATGTGACACCCAGCTTCACACTTGACAGCATTGTGACTGGCTTTGAGAACAACCCAGTTTTGGATCCAGAAAGCTGTGGTCATATCCAGCTCCTTTTCCAGGGAAGCCACACGAGCACTCACTGTCACAGCAGGCAAACACACATGTGGGGACTGAAGGAACTGTTCTGTGATATAAGCATGTGCAGATCTAAATACTCATTTCAAGCATTATCATCAGGATATCAGAAACTAAATGGGCAGTTAAGTCTTTTGGGGAAGAAAAGAAAATAGCTGATAGTGCTAAAGAGATTATACCGAAATTCAGTTAATTCTGCATCTCATGTTGAAAAGATTACGAATTTGTCTTTTTCTAGTGGGATTTTTCACTTTTCTAAGTAGTATTTCAATGAAAGTGGAACATATTAAAATCACAGTGTCAGCCTTGAAAGTACATCAGATTTAGGATCTTGCCATATGCTGAGCACTCTTCTCCCAATCCAACAACACGGATTTGAGCTCAAACCACGAGCAGAAGCTGAAGCACAAATAGCCCTGAGCAGCACAGCTCACATGCTTAAGGCTTGGTGCGTCCCTCCTGTGTTTGCTACAGGCCTGGGGCTGCAACAAGATGAAACCTACGAGTACAAAACCAATTGAATTACTTAGGGTTCTGAAATAAACACAGAAGTGTTGTGTTGAACAAAGGTTTGATTGAGGCAGATCTTTAAACATATGCTTAACTTCAGCTGGCATTTAAGTCTGATCTCTTCCAAAGAAGCCTCATCCTGAACACTGGATGCTTTCTTAACTCGCAGCTCTCACTATGCCAAGGATTTAAAGTACATTTAGGGGGAGGACAGTTTATGCAGGCATTTGCTCAGGAAGAATGCTTCTGAGAGACACTATACATCATTTTAATATTTCAATTACTTCTACAACCTCAAACAAGCCCAAATTGTTTCTAAAATTCCAGCACATCAGACACTTCCCTGAATTTTAACTCAAATTCTTCTAACAAGATGCCAGGAAACAGAAAAGAGCCTGTTCCCAAAAACTTTGATAAAATTCAGTTAAATTATCCAGATGGTTTTCATTCCACAGAAAATACTAAACCAGCAGTCTGCAAAGCATAGCATTTTCTAAATACACAAAATAAAGAGAAAACAATGCACAAGTGCAGAGTGCAAATGCTGAGCCCATTATATTTTTGTTCCAGCAGAAATGCAGCACAATCAATACAATCTTGCAGTTCTAGAGTACCCATCTTTCTGCTGCCAGGGGTGCTCTGCAGCTGTAAGCGCCACTAAATAAATGGCACACAGTTCAACCACTTAATTTTTGCTGTGCTACATGCAGAAAGGAGGAACTGCAATCCCACCCACCTAACCTCCAAAACCCAGCATTCCCTGCAGCACAAGAAGCCAAAGAGCACCTGCTGAACAACCTATGTACTTTGAATGACTCTGCAAGCAGCCAAATTTAGCAAATTTGCTATTTTCTCCAAAGCACAGCCTGATTCTGCAGCTCTTAAATACAGGGAAAACTGTCTTAGATTAAATAGTGATTACAGATTTAGAATTTCAAGAGCTGTGAAAGTCCTTGCCACAGAAAATAAACCCACTGAGAAGAGAGGAGGACAGATACTGCAATTTTCTGTGCTAAGCTATTTAATAAATCTCAAAGCAAAGGAATTAAATTACAGATAGGGAAACAAGCATCTATATAATTACACAACAACACCTGAAATCATTCAAATCCACCACCAGCTGGATCAGAAAACTGATCAGCAAGAGATGAGCCACAAAAAAAATCTCCATGCAGTTACAGATGGATATGCATCCCTTTTACATGGCATCTCACTAAAATGTTTCATAGCAACAGGGCAGGAGTTATCCCACAAAGCAGCACCACCCTGCTCAGTACACCCCAAAAATGAGAGGAGAAAACAGGCCAGTGAGCAAACTCAGTACTTCAACTGAGTTTCTCAAAGGGGAAGAAATCCCTGAAGTATTTGTTCTTTGGATCATTAGTAGGTTTTCTCCTGCAGTGCTGCTGGTTGCCCTCAGCCCCAGCCCTGCTGAGCGCTGCAGCACAGTGATGGACCCAGGGAGAGCAGGATCCTTCCAGCTCCCCTCTCTGCCTCCTAGAACAGCTCTTCAGGCTGCCCAGGAATAGCTCTGAGGATGGAAAAGCCACCATCAGGTGCCCTGGGCCAAAGCTCACTGCAAGATCCACCTTTTCTCAGCAGCCTCCTTTCACAGAGCTAGTGAGCCTCAGCACAGCAGAGCAGCATTCTCTGCTGACCTGTGGTCACAAGACCACTGGACCTGATCCTCTGCAAGCCTATTTACAGTCTCAAATGGTGCTGCAAGAAAAAAAGCCAAATGATGCCCAGTACAAAAGAGCAATTCCCTGAAGATCCCACCTGAGAACTAAGAACTCACACCCCAGGACTCACTCTCTCCCAGTGGAGAGACCACTTGCAGGCTCAGAGAGGGAAACTTTGCCTTATGGACATCTTTACACCCCAGCACAACTCTTCATTAGACAGGCTAAGTGGGGGATAATTATGACTCCTCCACAAAGGAGAACTGCTTTGGAAAGACAGCAATTTCTGCCTGCTCAGAGGGATCTCTCCCAGAAAGCAGGAGGCTGCTGTAAAAGTAGGGTGGCCAACCCTAGTTTTGTTGTAGGGGCAGCTCCAGCACCTTTGAGATCCTCATAACAGGCAGAACCATTTGCCACTTTTCTACATTGCTTGACACACTGAAAAACAAAAAGTCCTTGCTGACCCACAGCATCTTCAGGGCTAACAGCCCCTACAGCACAGCTCTGTACAGTATCAAAAGTTGCATTAGCTGGGAACCAAATTATCACTTGCACAGTAGTTTTGCAATTAGATTGAAACTGTAAATTGTGCAACAAGCTAAATTAAAAAACAAGTTTGTGATACACACAATCTTAATTCAGCTTCTGCCTTACTCACCTTACTTCTTTGTAACTTGTTTCTACACAGATTCAAGCTCCTTTTGCTGTACCACAAATGACTTCACATTCCTAAAAAATGAAGCACTCCTAAGAACTAACGTATGTTTGTCGTCACTCTTAATATCCACCTTTGCCTCAAGCTTCTTCACCAACACACACCACTCTGAGAGGCCTTTTGAGCATCAGGGTCCACACCACCCTCCAACTTCCTTGCCTTCCTGCAACATTTCAGGACTCCTTCCCTTCATCCAATTCTCTCTGCCCCAAATATCACCACTCTTACTTTAAGCAGGACCCCATATGTCATGCTGTGGCCTCAACTACAGAGATTTGGACAACTACCTTTCAGATGGAACTGAAAATGATCTAATTTCTGAGCACATCTTACTTGCTTCCTGGTAGAGCTGTTCCACTTTGTACAAGTAGCTATTTTCTGGAGCAAAGTCAGAACAATCCCATGCAAATATTCTCTCCCACGTGTTACACCAAGTCACTCCTGCCCCTAACCAGGCTCAAACACTACACAAGGCAAAATGGAGTAGCTTCTGCAAAGAAAAGACACCTCACAAAGCCCATGGTTTATTGGTTTGGGCACTCCCAAGGACAGTGGGCACTTTCAATCCTGTGTCTTGAGTCACAGTCAGGACTGGAACTCAAAACTTCTATGTGCTGAGTGGACAAAGCTGGGGCAGGGGGATGTCACACTACCTGCTCTTCCTCATTTCTGTAAGAGCACACCTGCCCTGGGCACGTCACTCAGGAGGATTTAGCAACAGCTCCCCTGGACCCGACACCCAACTCTCAGTGGGACACATTCAGCAGCCTGTCAAGTCTTCTCTGGTGAACTCAGGCATTCCCCAACTCCAGGCCAATGTTCAGCTACTTTGAAGCTATCCCTGAGTTCTTTTAGGAACCCAGACACCCACCTCATGGGGTTTTTTTTAAATTCCACTAGGCAACAGAACACATAAAAATGAGATGACGCAAGGCTAACCCGAAGTTCCCCTAATGAACATGGCCCCGAGTGTCCAACAGGATGTGACAGGTGGAGGGGCAGGTGAGCCCAGCCGAGGATGAGGTCACAAAATGAGCAGTTTGCACAGCACACTACTAATCTTAAATTCCAAACTCATTATGCACCAGCCTAACAAACAAAGGAGCAGCTTAGCAGATTTACAATGTACCTTCTCCAATGGTGGAATAATTATTTATCTGATAGCAACCTTTGTGATACAACAGCAATAAATAAATAAATTATCCCAGCAACTCTTGTGAACCATGCCTGTGGCTTCACTAGACAGACTGACAGCTGGAATGTGCCTTTAGCTGGCTGAGCTCGGGTAGAGATGTAAATATTTGCTACAAATAAAATAAAGCTTGCTAGAGTGAGCAGAAACCCAAACACAGCAGTTAATGGCATCCAGGGGACACAGTGCAAGAGACCCTGAACTCCTTCCAGCTTCCAGTGAACAGCCCCTAGTTTTTTTTCCTCTTTGCTTTTCTCTAAGAAAAGATTCCCTCCTGCATGTGTACACATGTCAATACCATTCTGATTTCATTCTCTCAGGTTGCAACTTTTATCCAGGCTGAAGTTCACAAACATTATAGAAAGGGTTTGTATTCCTACTTTGGCTTTACAGCTGCATATTACCATGCAGCTACACATCCAGAAAAAGCATTTCCAAAGTCATACTTTATACAAGCTCCCTCTTTTATTTAGCTAAAAACCCAAAGAATCCTGAAAGGAAATAGTACATGTGCACAGAACTTGCTCAGCTAGGCTCTCCCACTCAGATCTCTCAGATCCTTTTCCACTTCTATGGCATTATTCCGACCTCCCAGTTTAAAGCTCCAGAACCACATGTTCCCCTTGCCCATATTCCCAATTTCTCACCATCTGACAGCTTCCAGTGTCTGCTTCCATCTTCTCAGCCTGAAACAGTAGCTCCAGCCCAAGTTTTCTAGCTGGCAGCTTCTCCTCCAGAAAGGATCACAGTAGTTTCTGTTTTATGTGTTTATATGTTACAACAGGATGGCTGGCAGTAAGATTAACAACAATCATTGATTGCTTCAGTCTCCATCCTACAGAGCATCCTTCACTTGGGACATTCTGGTTGTTCCCACCTCTTGTTACTTTCCCCCTCCCCTCCAGACCCCAATTTCCCTGCCACATTTGTTTATACCATTTCTCCAGCAGTTTGTGTTGTCACATATTTGCAAAGAGAGAGAGAGCAACTGTGTTACAGGTAAGCTTTAACAAGATACTATATTATCATTGTGATGCTTTAAATACATTAAAACTGGCAAGATTCCAGCACCTAAATATCTCAGAGATTATCAGTATATTTCCAGGAACTCAAAATACCAATATTCACCTGGATTTTCTCAGAATTCACCCCAAAAAAATTCTTTAATGTAACACTAGGCCAAACCAGGCACGTAATCCTTACACACAAAGATTGCTTTTGTAGGTTTGACAGACACAGACATCCTTCCAACTCTCCAAAACTTCAGTGCTCTCTTCAGAAGCAGCCTCACAGGGTGATCTGAGAAGACCAGACCCCCACCACGCTCTCCGCAGCCACACCAGCCCAAACAGCAGGTTCAGGTGGGTTTATGCCCATTTTGTGCCAGAAGAGCAGCACAAAAGAAGGTGCAACATACCTGTGAATCTAAATCAGTGTTTTTTGGGGAGCAGTTGAGGAGGATGAATCCAAGTCTTCTCAGAGGTGGCAGCTGCAGCATCGTCTCCAATGCAACTGTTTCCCTGAGCTGTACTATCCCTATGAAACACCAAGGGCAGGACTGGGCTCAGCCACCTGACACCGCACCTGAGGTGCTTCAGAGTAAGAGAAAAAGGGTCTGAAAAAAAGGCACTTATTTGTTCTCGATGCTCATTTCTGCAAGGAACACAGAATTCATAAACCCCACATCTGCAAATGTATGTCTGCCTGCATTGTAAAGGAATAATCTTCATGGGAACGGATTTAAAAAAAAACTTGTTTACGGTTAGAGGCTGCTAATTACAACATTAAAATACTAGCCCGAACCCCACATTACACTTGCATTCTGTTTTACATAGCAGTATACGTAACAATCATCACAGCAAGCTGCTCTGTTGGCTCATGCTGGAAGAAGTAATTATATATCACAGCAACACAATTTTGCCCTTCAACCTGCCAGTCCAGTCCATGCAGCAGCTGCGAGCAGCAGGTCAGGGTGGGGGGAGCCTACAGAGTATTTCTACATAATCACTTACCACTGAAGAGAAAAAGCTAAAAACCACCAGCCCCTGGCTTGCATGCTTGGCAGAAAGCTGCTAACACAAACATCACAGCAGCCCTTGCAGCAGGGATGTTACCAGAAAAAATGAGCTCGATCCAAAGGCACTAATAGTGTTGAAGTATCAGCTGTGAGTTGTAGTGCAAGCCTTCCTTAGCAATTGTCACCATTTTTGTGCTTGTAGCAGTGGTACCCACACTATCCTGCCTCACTTGGACACTACCATGACCTCTCTGAAATACTCTCAGGAGCAGCCCACAGCCAACAGTGACTGTGTGGCCTATGCAAGCCACAAGCTGAATTTCTGGGCAAAGATACTGAGACAGAGCCTTTCAAAAGGCACCACAAAACTGTTAGTGCCCACCCACAGCAAGCAGAGCCATGGGGTGCCTAACACTGAAAACTGCACTTAGCTCCTGCCTCACACGGATTGGAGTCCATCTTCCAAGACTGAATATTTCAATCTTGACACTCAAAGCAGCATCAGCTTTTTCACAGCTGTTGTAGATAAAGCAGTGGCATGGTTATATTGTGAATATGCAATAAAATTCATTTTTCTGCACTTTTTTTCTTGCAGTATGAAATGAAGTGTAAAACTACACACAACCCACTAGTTGTGCTGTTACTGTTTAACAAGAGATTATTAAAAATAAATCATCACAGTTCTTGTATAATATGATAGTGATGCAATGGTTAACTGTCCAGCAAAATCTGCCATGCCAGGCTGCTTAATCATGTTGTCTTTGTTCCAGCAAAAAAAATTGTATTAAAAGACAGTGAGTTTTTCCAAACAAAAACATTACAGGCTGTGTATTTCAAAAACTTTTTGAATCCAAAATAGAACGAGACAGACAATAATGGCCAAGAGCCTGACCAGCTTAATGGAAGTTGGACTCTCATTTTGTTCCCAACACCGAAACAGCAGATTGTTCACAGAAGACAATTAACAGCCAACACAAAATTTCAACTTTTTTAGCAGAAAAGTAAACAGAGAAGTACTTCTCCTGTTTCATTTTCAAAGACTTAAAGCATGTTGCTTTTAAAAGCACACATGCAAACAGGAGGACAGCATCATTAAGTGTAAGAACAGGTTTCTCCTGTACCCTCATTTTTAAGCAGCTGTACTGATTTCTTCCTAATCAACTTTTAATCAGATAACATGGTTAAGAGGCTGAATTAGCTTGTAAAACAGCACATCTGCAAATCTCTTCTGCTCTTGCTTCCCAGTTTTCTTCTAGATCCCGACCAGACTGTACAGCAGGAATTAGTCATGCTGCCTACCACGGTGCTGGAAAGGACCTCTGATACATTGCCCTAAGAGCCAAATAAAAACACACACAGTGCACAAGAGGCTCTGCAATGACTTGTTAATGACAATAGCTCGGTTCACAGCAGCCACACAAATTCTAGACCAGAAGCTTGTGAAATGACCTCCACTCTATGTCGGGAAATGAGCAGTACCAGGGGCAGCCCAGCTCTCCATCAGCAGGGCTGCACAGGCTGATTTTCAGCCTTTTAAGAGACAGAATCTATTGATTCAAATTATCACCTGGAATCTGTAAACCAACAGCAGTCAGCTAGGGAAGCTCCCTGCTTTCCTACCAGAAAAGGATGGATTTATTTCAAGCAGAATGCGTGTGTACTTACACACAACTAATACAGCCAGCAGTCTGATAAATAAAAAGCAAACACATGTGCTCACTAAAAGATGCACAGTCAGTGCAGCCAGCTAAGCCTCAAAATATCTGTGCCCTCTCTGATCAGCTTGGCAGCCACACAAAACCCTCCCGAGGAAAGCAGGCCAGGGAAGCAAAAAGGTGACGCTCAATAGTTCGTATCAAAGCAAATGCTGAACTGAATTTCATGGGCTATTTCTGTTTCCTTGCTAAATAGCAAAGGCCTACTGCAAATAACAGAGTGAGAGTTTTGCAGGAGAGAAAAGGTCACTCAGGATCTCTCACCATGGAAAATGCTGTGCTACAGACAGAGAGCAGCACCGGCTCCCTGTGTAAAGAAATATACGGAAATACCACTTATTGTGTCCACATGTTTATACAACAGACACTCCAACAGCAGCCTTCCCTTTTAAGACTGTTTTCAAAAATAAAAAAAGTACAAAAAGATGTGGTGAGGGTTTCCTTCCCAGTGCAGCAAATTTGAGGTGCAGAATAAACACGGAATTATTGACTCACTCACAAAAATGTTACCGGAGAGATTTCAGAGACATAGTTCTGGCTGAGCTCTACTCCCACTGACGTCGCTTCAGACTTTTACCACTGATTTCAGGCAGTGCTGGCCTACGTAGCACTTCCAGCTCAGCTATTATTACCTTTTAGTTTAAAATATGTAATGTTCCTCTGTAACAGACGGAAAAATATTTCAGGAACTTTTTAAATCTGTTCCTCCAAGATACATTTTTTTATTTTTTTTAATCACACTGAGACACGGTTCCTGGATGCAAGAACATGTGACCTGTTCTAAATAAAGGATATTTTCCACTTCTTGCACAACTGGAACAGATATAAGCAGTAGCTTGAACAAACTGCATTGCAGAACCCAACCAGAATATAAAACACTTGAATAAGATCCATAAATAGCAGTAATATGAAAAGACTACCTCCAATAAGGCACAAACTCAATGTTAAGCCTAATGTAATCAAGTTCAAATTCAATCACGCTGCAAAGTTCATTTACAAAATTAAATTTGATCATCTGCAGGCTAAGGCACTAGGGCACTTTAGAAGAGTCCTCTTTGGCTCCAGAGTAAGCACACATTTCAAAAATGTGTGTCTATTTGGTGAAATTAATATTTCCTCAACAATCACTGTGTATTAAAAGGGAAGCTTTAATTAAATCAAGACTTCAGCGTTGAGCATCAGATGAGAGGAAAAAAACAAAAAGGAATGCTTTACAGAGTATCCTAACTGGAGAGAGATGAGGCACCAGCTGATAAAAGTAAAATATTGGAGGTCTGCACAAAGGAAAAGGTCTTTGGACAGCAGGAATGATGAGAATTTTATAAAGACATTACTGCTTTAATAATGACAAACTCTACATCTCAATGTTATTGCTCATAAAACAAAAAATAAGTTTCCTAAGAAACTATCATGCAAATTAAATGCATTTCCTAATATTTTCTTCCACTAAAAATACTTCAGTAACTGCATCATTCAGATGCTTTTTAACCAGTCTGAAAATATAGGCAACAGAAAAGGGCACACATAGCAGTAATTTATCTGCAGGTTTTATTAAGAGCATGGCAGTAAATTACAACAGCTGACAATAATTTGCTGGTGCTTGCAACGTCGCACCGACCATCCACATTGCAGACAACAAAAAAATACAGAGAAAATCAATTTAATACAGAAAAATTTGCTGTATTTGCCACACCTGGGTTGGTTCAGAGTGCCCTGTGCAATAGCAGGCTGTACAGCCTTTACCTCCAGATACCAGTTTGACACTCCAAACATTGCCAAATGATTTAAAGAATCCACATCAGAGATGTAACTCAAGCCTCCAGTGCTCTGCTGACTGCGTGCAGACACGTCAGGATCTGGGTTTACTTTTGGTAATAAAACTCCATCGATTTCATTGTACACTGCTTGTACCAGGAAACAAATCTTATTTGCTTGTTCATTACATAAACACATACATATTTAAGTGTATGCACTTGTAGATTAAAATTATTATACTTTGTGAATATGGCAGGAGAGGAATAAAATATGAGTATGAGGGGGGAAAAAAACAGATCCTATTGTCTTACTGGGTAGCCTAAAAGCCCATTTTCCTCCCACAGAGAAAAGTGACTCTGGAGAAACCAAAGCAACTGAAACATCATCTCAGTTTTCAAAGACATTCGACCATGGCAAATTCCAGAGATCCCATGAATGTAGGTATTACTTTGCCCAAGGATCTAACTTCTCATAAGTTGGGAGGGTTTGGGAAGCATGGGTTTGACTGATCTATCTCAGCCCCATGTATCCTCTCCACCCCCTGTGATTAAAGCTTTTGCTGGGCTTACATTTTAACTTGGCCTCTAGCATTCAATTGTGGCTTGGCCTAAGTTAGTACAGTATTTACTGCAAAAAGCTTTTATTATTGGACCCCTTGCGGCTCTGGATTGCAGACTTGAATTATGAAACATGGATGGAGTAACTGCAAGGGCACACTGGAGAGGAGAAATCTTTAACTGGATGTCACATATTGGAAAACAAGCAATCTGGGAGGAAGCACACAGGAGAGTTTCACAGGGAAGGACAACAGTATCAGCAGGGCTGAGTTAAACTGGTCAACAAAACTGTTTCTTCTTCAGAGCACTGACATCCTTACCTATTTCTGTGCAGGACGAAATTTTCTCTGTACTCACAATTTCAGCTGCTATGAGTAAGCCAAGGATGCCTCTCAACTCTTACAGTTAAAAAGATCAGAGAAAGCCCTGAATGTTGCTAGGAAATCAGCAGTTCTCACCAGGGAAAAGAGCAGATTGCTGTTTAGACTCAGCTCCTCACATCAGCTCTGGTTTGCCTGCTCCCCAGGCACCCTTCCAGAGCCAGGCTGTGGAGAGGGTAAGAAAGCAATTCCCACAGCCACAGTCCCACAACTACACCACGCTGACCTGCTGCTATTCCACTCACTGCTATGCAATTACTCCTGATTTACATCCACAAGAGAAAGCAGCAGGGTGATGCTGATACCCTCGATAATCATCAGTCAGACTGGTTCCAGGCCTGTGCAAAGCTGAAGGACTACAGAAGTCCTCTGAGATATGATCATGAAACAAACAGGTTCGTGAGCAACTTCTGCCTCCTGTTATCATCAGGTTTTATCAGCTTGGCTCCAGGGACAGGTTTATATGGACCTGGCAGGGCCCCTGACTCCTTTGCATCTCCATCTCCCACAATACCAGGAAGACAGCTGAGACTCTGCCTCGAGGTACGAGCTGTACGTGAGCTGGGCAGGCTCCATACTGAGGTTAACATGCCAGTTCACTATCTGCCAGAAAAACCATGGATTGTTATTCCACCCTCGGGGCTCCCTCTTCTCACACACATGGGTACATGTGGAGGGACACCAGGTAGACTGGGATGAGCTGGTCACTCCTCCAAAGAGCAGTCCTGTAAACATCAGGGCAGATGTTGGTCTGAGGCACCAGCAGGATGTCAGGATGACAGACCCCTTTAAACCCAAAGGGTGGGCAGTGCTGTCTCTGCAGGAATATCAGGTAAGGACGAACTGAGGAAATTCACTCCAGGGAAGTTTGAAGTGACAACATTCAGAAGACAGTAAAATACTCCAGTGCTTCATTAGAGAGTTTATTCACTTCTCCCTGAGAGAAGCAAACAACGCAAGGCCGCGTTTGGGTCCCACAGCATCAAGTCACAGGAATTAAAAGCAGTTGCAGCATCTGTGCAATGTCAAATGCAGACCTGCCACCTAAGCTCCAGTGCAGACCTGCTATCCATGCTCACACCAGGAAAGCACAGACAAACTGCTGACTCCAGAGAGGACAATCACAAAGGGACAACTCCTGCACACCAGAGTTAGGACACACAGCTGGTACAGACAGGGCCACTAGGCCACAGCACAGTAGTCATGACTGCTGCACTCCACTGGCAACACAAGCACTAAACCCAAAGCCCTGTGTGTGTCTCAGCTGCCTCCATCACAGCTGGAGCCCATCAGTGCTGGTGAGCCCCATCTGCTCTGCACATTAGCCTGGCTCTCAGATAATTACCTGGGTAATGGCAATTTCCCTGCATAACCTTAGGGAGCAAAGGAGCTCTGGCAAGTTTAGTTTGGTTGGCTGGCCCACCAGGCTGTACATCACCTCCACTACCTGCACCATCTCTGAGCTCTACCAGGGGCTCAGTGTGAGTGAGGCAGGGCTGCTGTGAAGACAGGCCACAGGAGGTGGCCCCACATCTGTCAGCCCTTGTGACAGCAACAGAACTTTTAACACCTTTTACTACAAACCTTCAGTGTTTCTGAAACATTCACAAAATGATCAAAAAGTCATTTATTTACTTTGAAGTTTGTCTGACAGGCTGCACAATCCAAACTCATTCTAGCACTGTTTTCTTTTCAATATTTACATTCTTGTTTATTTTTCCACTATACACAGACGACGAAGAGCAGTGTTCAAAACTAAGACGTGAATATAGAGGCAGGCTAACAACAAACACGATACACTCACAGCAACGACCTTATATTCAGCAGAGTGCTGCTAAGGAGAGTGTTAAGGTGAAATGGAAGGTTCCTTGAATGAAAAGCAGAGGAAGAAACGTGCCATAGCTGACAGGGTGGATGCTCAAGGCGCGGGAGAGCAGTTACTTTCTTTTCCCAGCAGCAGGACGAACAACGGGTCGCTAACAGCCCGTAAGGGAGGGAAATACACACAGACCGCCTTATTTCCCTTTACACAGCATATCTACGCGATGCAGCCGCTCCAGATAAGCGAACAGAGTCTATTTCAGGGAAAAACCACTCTAAGAAGAAAGTGACCTACCTAGCAAAAGTTTCCAATCCCCAAGCAACTGCAAGTAACAAACCTGCTCTCGGGCTTAAAAACCACGCAAAAATTAATAAAAATAAATAAACAACAACAAAAAAAAAAAAAAACAATCAAAAGACAAACGATCACGAACAACCTGAGATGCTACAAGACCCTCCGCGAGGGAGGTGCGGGGGTCTCGGCCGCGGCGCTGCCCGGGGCAGGCGCGGCCCCGGCGCGGGGGCTGCCCCGGGTGACAGCCGGGCCCGCAGGGCCAACAATGCCCTTTACATAACGCGGGCCCGGCCCGCCCTCCGCCAACAACGCCGCTATTATGGCACGGAGCGCTCGGCGCTGCGCAGCCCCGGCCGCGGGGATGCTCCGCGCACGGCGGGGACCCGCGCCCCGCGCCCCCACCTGCTCTTCAGCGGCTGGCTCTTCAGCTCGTAGTACGTCTTGGGCTCCTCGTGGAACTCCTCGCCCACCTCGAAGTCCGGCACGATCCCCGACTCCGCCTGCATCGTCGCCGCGGCCGCTGCGAGAGGGAGAGACGGGAGGTTACGGCTGCGGCGCCGAGCGAGCCCCGCCGCGCCGCCCGCCCCGCTGCGCTGCGCTGCGCTCCGCTCGCTGGGCTCACACGCGGCGCCGCCCGCCCCGCCTGGGACTTGTAGTCCGCCCCGGGGCCGGCCCGGCCGCCTCCGCCCGCCGCGCACTACAAGTCCCGCCGCGCCGCGCCGCGCCGGGAGGGCCGGGCCGGGCCGGGCCGGGCCGGGCGCTGCTGTCAGCCGGAGCGCGGAGCCGCCCCGTCCATCCCGCCCCATTCCCGTTCCCAGCCCGGCCCGGCCGTGCGCGCCACCTGCCGCCCCCTCCCTGCGCCGCCCCGCCCCCGCCGTGACGTCACGCGCGGCACCTGTGCCGTCAGAGCCGCTGTGACGTCACGCTCCCGCAGCTCCCCCCCCAACGCAAAGCGGTGCGGTGTCCCTGAAATCGCAGAGCCGCGGGATGGTTTGGGTGGCAGGGGAGCTTTAAAGCCCGTCTCGTTCACACCTTTCGCTATCCCAGGCTGCTCCAGGCTCCGTCCCACCTGTCCTGGGACACTGCCAGGGATCCAGGGACAGCCACAGCTGCTCTGTGCCACTGCCTCACCACCCCCACTGCAAAGAATTTCTCGTACACAGTTGTGATAATTGATAAATGATTCGTGTTAATCATACAAGTTTTGGAGTTTGTATAAACCAGAATACTTAAAATAAAAAAAGAACATGGACCTAGATAAAGGGAAATATATTATTAAACCCATTCTGTTTAAATCCCAGTTATGAATTTTGTATATTGAATATTGTATACCAGTTTGTAAAAAAAAAAAAAAGGGATTTTCCACAGTCTGAAAGGTTTTTTTGCAGAGTCAGATTTCCTACCTTTGTGTAATCAATCACAAACTCTTTGCTAAAGATCAGGCTTCCCACTTCTCCTGGTTTTTATCCACCAAGACCAGATGGTTACATGACCAATTGTCCCAAGAGCTGTCCCACGGAAGTTTGGAAGTTTCTTTGACCACCACTACTTACCTTGCAGAATTACTACAACAAAATAATAACAATTATTGATTACTACAAGGAAAACCATACTATAAAAATGGAACTGCAAACCAAGTTCAGTAGAAGCGTGGAGTGGGCGGTGACCCCTCACGTTTTCCCCAGCACGCTGCTTGCTCTATCTATATAAAATAAACCAATCTGAATTTTGCTAAATATTGAGACTGTTTCTCATTTATAACACAGTCTAAATCTGCTCTCTTAGTTTGACTCCATTCTCCCCTGTCCTGTCACTACAGCTCTTGTAAGAATTCACTCTGTCTTTCTTGCAGGCTCCCTTCAGGTCCTGGAAGGGAGCAGCACCAAGGGCTCTTCATCTCCCTTTGGGAACATCTGGCACAGGCAGCAGGTGTCCAACATTCCTGTACTGCAAACAACATTTTGTTACTGCTGCAGACCCAGGAATGAGCCTTGCCAGGAGCTCAGTTAGAGGGGAGGGTGTGATGGGTTGGAATGCCCACAGCAGAGATCAAGTGGTGATAGAGTGTGGCACATTAATTGTAACTTACTTTGACAGGTACAAAAGCCATGAGGGTTGGCATCCCAGGACTTAGCACTTCTTGGTGAAGTTCCCAGCACAAGAATTGACAGCTCTAAGTGGCTTCCTTTGAACTTTATCTGCTTTTATAAAGAGTCCAAAGCTCATAAACATAGCAAAGCAAGGTCCTTCCTTGGGTTCAAAGACCCTGGAGGTGGAGGGTCCCATTCAGAACTTGTTAAATGATCCTGTTTGGCCTCTGTTGTTTTCTTCAGTTTGGGGGTTGGTGCTGCAGGAAGATGGATTTCAGGATTGAGGCTCTGTCCCTGTGCTCACCAGGGGCCTTCTGCAGCACTGACTGTGACTCAGGACATCTCTAATCTCCCTTTAAAACACCGAGGGCAAGAAACCTTCCTCAGCTCTGTCCTGTCCCCTTGCCTGCTGTGACATTAGGATGACAGGGACCTCCCCCAGTACAGAAATTCCACAGAGAATTTAATTCACGGCATTTTCCCAGAGCTTTGACCTTACTTAGTGAAGTTCTAGCACAACTCAGAGACCTGGGGCATTCAAGGATGCTGTTGATAACTGATGCCTAATAATTCTGGTGCCATCATATCCCAGCTAAAATCACACCACTCGTGTTGTGCCAGTGGAACACCAGTAACTCTAACACACCAGATAAATCAGAAAAAGTGTCTTTTCCATACATCCATCCATCACAACTGCCAGAGCTGCTCAGTGCTGCACCAGGGACTGCTCACACCTGGGCAGCCAGACCTCCTGCTCATTTCAGGCAATGTGAGATTTGATGAAATAAAACCAAGAATTTTAACTTGCTTCAAAAATTTAAGTCTCAGATTATTATGCAGCTGCCAAACTCCAAGCAATGACTTAATAGCAAGAGTAATTACTTTAATGAATCAGATACAACAAATTGGATAATGCCCTGAAGAATGTTCTTTTGAGCCCACATTGGCAGATGGCTGGGACGGCTGAACAGAGGAGTAGGCTTGCTAACGGTGCTTTGGTGAAAAAAAAAAATAAAGGCAACCAACAAACAATTAAAAACAACTTAGAATAAACTCACTGCTAAGCTACATTTACAGCCTGAGCCTCTGTGGGTTAGGGGGTGTTGCTGAGGAATTGTGTTTTCACAAGTGAGGAATCACTCCATGATTTGATGAAGGCAGTAAACAGCAGGACTCATCTCTTTGCAATGATTTTGCTTCTATTTTTCCAGGTGTAAAAATGAGATATTCTCTTCTGTTGTTCAAAATGTGTAGCTTATGAGCCTTCAGCTCTGTTTTAATTATAGCACTAGTTCTAAAGAGCAAAGATCTTTTATGCAAATACATATCCCAGGCAATGTTGCTTCACTTGAGTTTCCACAGCTTCAGCAGGAGCGTGTGCAGCTCCCAGGGAGAAAGGAATCTGGTTTACTTCTCATCAGACCATGAAGCCTTTGTTTCTGTCTTGCATCCTCTGTGCAATGCAAAGTTTTATCTGGTGTTCAGATCAAGGCAATTTCTCATTGCACCTGGGCTAACTGGGACCTTGACGCTGCTTTGCTGAGTCATACAAATGTTCTATTCATAATAGATGTCATCCATGTTTATAATATTATAGAGTCATCTTTCAGGGTGAAAGAACAATAATTCCTCTGTGCCTAAGCAGGATACTAATTCGTAAGCATGGCCCAAAACAAAAATGATACTTAAAAATTGATCTTATTATGCCCATATTGCAATTAAATTGATATAAAGAAAATTAAATTAACCCCAAAATACATATCAGGTAAAATTTAAGATGAAGTTGTTATTGTGTTGCTGCAGGGTTAATATTTCTATAAAGTTACTCTCTATAGCTGGAATTCTGTACAGCTCTGTTGATTGTTTTCCATTTATGAATGTCAAACTGCTTTAGGGAGGTGAGCAAGAACGATTATCCAGTTTAGCAGAGTGAAAGACAAAACGTGGAAGGGTCATTTGTCAACCATCAAATCAGTGGCAGAACATGAACTTCAATCCAGTGTTCACATCTTGGGCATAACCCTACTAAGTTTCTTACTAGGAAGTATTTCTGTATAATTGTCAATCCAGAAAGGACAATGGCCTAGAAGCAAGTCCCAAACACTCTCTAGGAGGTAAGTCAGGTTCCATAAGGGATAGCCTTGTATTCACATTTAGGGCTCACTGGGAATGCTCAGCTTGGTTTTCTATTGCTTGAAAGCAAGTCCTTGCTAAGTCCTTTTCAGAGCTGGAAATTAACCCAGCAATGAAAGGCAGTCTCAGTGTTTATGTGACACGTCTGTCCCATTTTTCACCCAAACTAACCCCTTCAAAAGCCATGAGCAGTTGTGTCTGGGCTCCCCAGTGCTATGTAGACAATGGGTCAGAATTGTTCAGTTATTTTTCAAATGATGGGTCTGATTTTGCTAAAGCCATTAAAATGTGTTCTGCTTATTGAGCAAATTCTGCTTTTCAGAGTGGATTCTTATCAGGACTGAGAAAGCAGCAGGAAGGTTCAGGAGACTGAAGGACTTTGGTTGTGCAGCTCCTGAGAAAGGTTTATCAGGAGACACAGCTCTTCCTCATTCTGAACCAATATTTCCTGTGATTTCAGCAATGATTTTCAGATACCATGGGGTACAAAATTTAATGTGCAGAAAGCACATTGCATATAGCTGCTGCTTTTTCCCCCCATTACACTTTACAATTCCCTTATTTGTGATATCCTCACTTATAATTCTCATAATTTGTATTTTTCTTCTTCTTGCCTACAAGTACCATTTAAAATGATTCTCCCATCACTAATGTTACTCCAACCACAGTCTGGGGATCTCTAGTTGACAGCAGGGAGCAACAACATAGATTGATATCTCTATAAGTAGGCAAAAAATTGACACACAACTCAGCAGAGTTCCCAGTTTTGCAAGAATTCCCCCGCATCAACTATTTGTGCATTCATGTGAAGAGGAAAGGAAGCAGTCAATGCTGCTATTCAAAATAAAAAATAAACAGACATGTGATTTAATGTTGAAGAAAGTTCCCAGACTTTTGCATTCATACTCTGCATTGTACACTGTGAAATTTGTGAAGAGAATGCAATTTACCCCTGCAGACTAAAAGACAAGTTGTTGTTATCGGTCTTTATCTCCCTACAAGGCAGAAGACTTGGTAAAAGCTTTCAGTATTGAGTATGAAAGAAAGGGGGCATTTAAGTGAGAGCTTCCAGTAGCCATGGAGAGATTTTGTAGAGTCTCACAGGAACATCCCTGTCCCATTTCCTTTGCTCCACCAAGCACACATAATGCCAGTTAAAATCTCCCATCTTCCATATCTCATTTCTTGTCCCCATTCCTTTTTCTCCAGCCACACTGGAGACCCCCAGCCTGTCACCCTTCTCTTTCCTTCCCCAGCTGCCATCCCATGTCTTTGCCCAGGCAAGGCACATTTTCCCTCTTTTGGACTTCAGCTCCCTCCACCTCCCAGTGATACCCACACACTTTTATTTAACCACAGTTTCTGCCTACCCTGAGTGCTGTTTGAGCTTTTATTCCAATAAGGTGCAGTTTTCACCCTTTCTGCTTTCAAATCAAGAGTTTCCTTTTCCCCACTCAGGAAAAGAAACCAAACAATCTCCTCTCACAAGTGTAACAGATGGGAAATCCTACTTCCATTTTGGGTGGAAAATGCCTGAATGGAATGAAACTCATGGAAATTTAACTGCTGCTTTGCTGTGCATATACCAGCAAAAAGAATTATCGATTAGCCTGATTGTCACAAGAGCAGCACGTGACATATTTTTGACATACATGAAAACCAGCAGCCACATACAGCAGGATAACTTTTCCAAGCTTTGTCAGTTTTCATGCAGGGCTTTGCTAGACAGCCAGATACAACCAGATGTTTTGAGAAGGAATCAAAAAATCATTTTATGAGGGAGAGGAACAGGCCAGCTACCCCACATCTCAGCAGGACAGTCTTACTATCCACAGCCTGCCCCATCCAAGATGCTATTGCCAGGTTTAATAATTTCCCTGCAAAGTTTGCATTTGCTTCTCTTAGAAAAAAGTTTGGAGTTCTCAGGTTGAAAATGGGGCCCCTTGTTACATGAATACACCAGAAGAAGTAAGCAGAATTTATATTTTAAAATATAGTTTCTAAGAATGTGTCATCAGTTTGGAACAAAGTCTGAAACCCTGTCAGTCCCAGGGTGGTTTTATCAGCAGAACTGAAGGAGATTAATTCTGCAGCTGGGGCTCCCGAATGAATTATGTTACTCTAATGAATCATTCACTAATTCCTAGTCCTCCCTTTCTTCATCTCTGCTGTGTTTGGATAGGTAACAGAAGAATTCAAGGGGGAACTGGACAATGTCTCTTGTTCAATATCCTTGTTTTGATTTTCACGTTCCTCTTTCCAGATGCTAACTCATGACACTGGTTAGCAACAGCAGTGGTGGCGCAAACAGAAGCTGGAAGAGCAATGTCATTCTGACTTGGCTGTAGGGAGGAAAAAAAAAAAAAGCCTAGACTGGGATTAAGTCATTCCCTTTGGTTCTTCATCAAAAGAATTGCCTTCATGATTTCCATGCCAGAGACTGAGCCTGGTGCTCAAGGCAGATGTTCCTGGGTTCAAACAGAGGATGTGGGGGGGGTCACAGCTGCCTCTGCAGGGACAACTGGTCAGTCCTCCCTGGTTTGGGGAGGAATTCAGGGACAGGACTTGCAGGATGGAGAGGAGAGTCTGAGGACTCCTGCCTTCAGTCCCTGGCCTGGAGAGCAGGATCTGACAGGCTCTGAACTGAGCTTCCAGCCAGTAACACCCAGTCACTCGGAAGTGGTGACTGTGCATTTGCAAGGGGAGAAGTAGGGAGTTGGCCTTTTCTTGGAGTGAAAGCTGAGGTTGTCCTGAGCTAGAACAGCTCTAAGAACTGCCTTGAGAATGACCAATCCTAGGCCAAGAACAGGGTCAGAAGAGCTGGCAGCAGGCTGAGTGTCATTGGCTACTCCTGGGGACCAGAGCGTTTTTCCTCCAGTGGGAAATCCTTTGGGTCTTGCTCCTGGAGGAAGGGATGCTCATCCTGCTGACTCTCTGTGGGCAGGGGAGGCAGGGGCAGGAGCAGCTCTCACTGACTGACACTCAGACATGGCCATGGACAGGCTGGGAACAGCCTGGAAACTCAGCAAACCTCTGTGGAATAAAGTTTGTGAGGCCAAACCTCATCTGGCCAACACAGCATTGCAAATCCAGTTAATTAAACTGGTGCAAAGGCCAGAGCAGACGTAGATAAACCAGGTTAAACTCTCACTTATGCTGATTTAATGTAATTCAGTACAGCATCAGTGGTAGTTAAACTGATTAGAGAGTTAACTGGTTTAAATACTTTTGCCCTAAGTACTGGCACTGGTTTAACTGGACTGCTTTAAAGTGAAAAGAAGACTGTAGACCTGTGCCAAACTTCCTCTGTTGTATTTAAACCAGTAGAACCTGTAGAGACACGTAAGAAACTGCTTTTAACCAGGTGCAAAGAGCACTGAGAGCAGGGGACTTGGCCCTGCAGCCCTGCCAGAATAAGCCCTGCCTTATTCTCCCCAGCTTTCCTGAGAAACAGATCCATCTTCACATCAACAACACTCAGGTCTAAATTTGCTTCCCAAAAATCCTATTATAAAAGGTGAGACTAAAATCACAGCCCGTTTTTAAAATACACAATCTCATCTATTTAGGGGGAAGGTGTTTGTTTCCTTTCCCACTGTCTAATAATAGTTTTGAATGGAAAAAGCAAAGATTTTTCAGTGAAAAGTCTCTCAGGCTTTCTATTTCTATACAGCCCCATAAATGATTCCTGTGCTTTGTATGCCTTTTGAGATATTTCATTACAAGCACTATCTGAAGCAGGATTTTTAAACATTAGAAATATGAATATTAGTAGTCACAGTGAGTTCAAATACCAAGATTTTCATATTTCTGCTTTCCAACAGACTTTCACATGTACATCATGAAACACAAACCCTCCTCAAATGTCTTCAATTACTCACTCACCTGAAATCAGAATATCAAATATTATTCTAATAAATACTAAAATATTCTCCACCTGAAGTCAGAATCCCTTTTTCCCCCTCATCTACTGTATTTCTACATTTCTATGTCACTATCTAAAGAGTTTGTCTTCAAACAAAAACTAAGCAGTGAGAGAATCACAAATCCAAAGCAAAATAAAGAAGTCTTTAGTACATAAAGCCTGCTGAGACTTGTGGGGTTTTTGAAGCAAAGGATTTAAAGGATGAAGGCCAATTTGCTGAATTTTTTGTGTTACCTTTCACACTCTTGGATGTACAAAAAGGATTCCTTCAGCTAGCAAGACAGTGTGGCAAGTATTTTAAATCCATATTACACAGAGGTAATTGGTAGCATCAAGGGACAAAACTATGTATAGTTGAGATCAAAACTGCCCATATGAAAAAAAAAGCTTCCCAAAACTCTTCTTGAGTGATCATTAAATGCTTACTCAGAATGTGTGCCTACTTCAGATGCCCAGAGGGATGTAATACATTTTTCCCCCATATTGTCTCAGCAGGCTGCCATTTGATCTGAACAGGCTTTGTAAGGCCATGTCATTGCCTCCATCTACCTGGAAAGGATAATTTGCCAGAGGATTCTTTTTTCTTTAATGAGGCTTCATTAAGAAAAGGGCAGTTAAAGGCCTGGTAGCCCAACCCAAGATGCTGAATGTGAATCCATTGGGCCCATGTCCTGCCTGTGAAGAAAGGCCACTCAGCCATGAAGAAGGGATGCTCCTTCCCTTACTGCAAATCCAGAGAGAAGTTTAAATGTTTACTTCATGTGTGTACAAGAAGCAAAAAACAAGGTGGCTTACCCAGTAAAATGCCTCTGTGGTTTTGCCCCTCTGTTTGCATCCCTCCATCAACTGTTCCCCCACACTTCCCTTAGTTCTGTGTTCATCCAGCACTCCTTCCCATCAGTTCTAGTGGGAGGAGGTTGGGGATGATGCTCTGGGAGGAGCATCAGTGTCCCCAAACACACAGCCCAGCCTTGTGCAGTGCATGGCCCCAGCAGTACAGCTTCAGCCACCCACTGCTTCATTTTGTCAGTTCTTTGGGAAGCACCAGTGCTCCTTTCTGTATTGGGAGGGCTGATACAGAATAGCACAGCCTGGACCAAACTACAGAGCTCAGTGACTCGAATTCATGAACAGACACATGGCTTAGCCTTCTACACCCTGCCCAGGGTACAGGGTATTCAGACTGCTTCAGATGGCCTCAGTTATTTGGCAGAGCAGCTTTCATGGATGTGGCTGAAGTGAGCTGACTCCTCTCCAAGGAGCTCAGTCAGAAAGCCAGACCTGGAGCTCGTGCTGTCTGCTTTCCCAGCAGTTAATGCCATTACTGGGGTAAGATGGAATAACAAGTACACTCTGTACAGCTGTGGGAGAATGGAGGAAACGCTCTCTAGTGATATCCATGGAAAGTCATTGCACTGCAGGCCTTGAGGAAAAGTTATTTGCAGAACAAATGCTCAGCACCAGTCAAGCCTCCTCAAAGGGTTGAGTCTAGAGTAGCCAAAGTTACCAGAAATCCACCTTCCAGTGCTCACCTGGGCTGTCCTTGCTACAGACCTGTTTGCCTGTGGCATCCAAGGGGTGCAGAGCAGCCTTGACTATCAAGGAACCCTGTAGTTGCCTCACACCCCTGTCTGCATCTAGGTAATTAGGCTGATTGTTGTCAGAACCTCCGGAAATCTTTTAAATTTCAATGCAGGTAAAGAGGAGGCTACATGTTGTGGCTCACAGATGCTCTGATACACACCAGTGGGAGTTCCTGTATCAATTAGACCTGATCCTTATCAGGGAGAGATATTCCTGAAGTAGATTGTTCTGTCTGGAGCTGATAAGCCTATCTCACTTAATTTTCCCCAACAGTGGCTGGATTTACTGGAACCAAGGGTGTATTGGGGGCTACAAGTACAGTGGGATCAGAGCTCAAGATGTATGGAAAGCCTGGAAAAGGTGCTATCCAAGCCAAGGAACTCAAGTCCTGCATCTTATAAAGAGCTTCTTATAAATTTTGCCCTGTTCACGCCAGGTGATTACAAGGCACTTCAATACCTGTCTATCCTTTCATGGAAAATCCTCGTCCTCCCCATGAAGAAGGGTTTTTAACCAGTTGCATTTCTCATCTACTGTAATTGCAAAATGCACCACTCAAGCCACTGTGATGTCCTTGCTTAGGACAACCTTGATGTACCTTGCAGAGATACAATCAAATTCATGGTTGAGACCAACTCTCATAACCCCCTCCAGAGCAATGCCCACGAGGTCAGTTATCACCTCTGCAACAAGGGTTTCTTTGGGAAAAGATGTTTCTTTCTGAGGCATGAAAGCCCTCAGAAATTGCCTCTTGTCAAACCATGGAGCAAGAAGCACACAGTCACCTGTCCCTGCCCTGGTGTGAGGTCAGGGCTGCTGAATGCTGTTCTGAAAGGCCAAGGAAAGGCCACCCACTGGTGACATAACTTGTCTCAGCAGAAAATAAAAATACATTATTTATAATTTCTACACATTATTAGCAGAAGCAGCGCAAGGTGCAGTCACTGGCACTTCCCTGTATCCTAAGTGTTCATCAACCTTTCCTTGATGTTAGCAAGTCTATTAATAAAGTGTTGCAAGCAATCAGAACTGCTCCACCAGCCTGGGAGGGGGAGTGTTGGTGACACCACGTACCAGCTGAAAGTCATGTAAAATCCTCTATACCTTTTTCTGAAAGACACCGTCATCAGCAGCAGCAGCAGCAAATGTAAATATGCAATCACAGCACCTTGTAATTAATGGGAAGTCAGAGGCCCCATTAGCACTGCAGCTCCTCTTCCACTGGTGGTGAGTGAACAGGATTCTTGCCCAGCTTGGGCATCAGGGGTGAAATTCAGCACATCCAAATGTAAGGAAAAAAGTGTCACCGTGTGCTGACCTTCCCAGGTTAGCTGTGTGCCACCCTGTCCCTTGTCTCCCTGGGTGATGGAGAGGGCTCTGCCCTGGACCTCAGCAGCAGGGAGATGCCTTTGCTGACTGCAGCCAATCTGAAACCCCATGTCAGCACTCTGGGGAGATGCTCTCTGAGCTCATTGCCGTGTTAATACTGGAAAGATCATGTAGGCTTCATTAAGAAATAGTTTTGTTCTTGAGTCTGTCTTATTTTTTTAAAGCACCCAGGAGACAACAGAACCACCACATTTCCTCTTACACTCAATTTTCTGGTCGGGGGCCTGAAGTACTTACTGCCAGATGTTGCCCTGTTCTCATACAGTGCATGTGACACAGGCATCAATGCCAGCAGCTACATTTGCCTGTGATGTCAGTGCACACAGCAGCCAGGAGAAAGTTCCAGGGGCAGTTAACAGGGCCATAGGTGCAAAATCATATATTTTAGATACAGTGTTTTGGTCCTAAACATGCCTTGCCTAAACCACCAAACATCAAGCTGCCTCTGCTCAGCATCACACCACCCCCATGTTTATTCTTTGTCATCATTCTTGCCCATGCATCATGGTGTTGGTGACACTTAGGTGTATTATTTTAAGTGAAAAATTAAGTGTGGGAAAAACAAGTATTTATTTCAATTTATCCAGAATCTGGCCTGGATTTCCATAAGATTTTCTAGAAAATGGCATTATTATTGTGAAGAGACAAGTATGTTAATGCTGTGACATTGCATATATTTATGGTCTCTCCTACACTCAGCGTGAAGGAATAATTCACCACAAATAATGACATTCTGTTCCCATTCCCATTTGCCCACATCCTCAGATCTCCATGCAGCTGCAGCACAAGAGATCAGGAACAAGAGACATCCAGAGCAGAGGAGGGCAAGGAGTGCCTGCTGACAGGTCTGGGTGTGCACCCACAGCTTCCCATGCTCCTGACTCATTTGATTGTCCCTTCCTTTGCTATATTAATAAAACCAAGGAAAAACCCACCTGAAAAACACTTCAGCAGCACAACCAGCTGCTGTCAGGTTTCAGACCCATCAAAAACTTCCAGCTAACAAAATATGAGGAGTCATCAAAGACTCTCATTTGGGAGACAAAAGGACCTCCTGGTATGACGTCAATGGATTGAAGATGCTGAGCAAGGAGCTGGTTCTAGGACCTCACTGTGTTCCCTTGGTCAGAGAAAACCCTGTATCTCAGCTCTGCTAGAAAGGGGACATGAAAAATGAGAAGGAAGCAGAGGGGAATTCCAGAGAACTGAGTCGGGGAGCAGAGAAAAAACTGTTTGGTGCATGTCTGGCATGCACCTGACTGACATTTCACTCTCAAAAATGCTCCCAGCAGATAAATTCAGATAAAGGGGCAGAAGTCTTATGATTCAAACACGTGTTGAATAAGAAACCACATAAATGAAAATATCAAGGATTCACTGACTGATGAAGCAATGAGCTCTATTCTGTAAACATATTTTCAAAGGAAAATCATGTGCCTCGTGTAAAAAAAAGTTACTTTCTTTTGGCAAAGCTCTATGAAAGTTCAGTGAGCCACATCCAGTTACTCTCAGTGGGATCTTAAGCTTGCTTTAGGCTGCTTTAATATCTTAAGGATCTATTTATTCTAGCAATATTGCCACATTCTGTCCATTGAGTGTCACCTTGTGACACAGCAGGACACCAGAGGCAAGGGGGTCCCAGGCAGAATCCTGTGCCACCAGGGAAGCTCCGAACCTGGGCTCCTGTTCCTGCTGGCTCTGAGCTGCACTCAGAAAGTCAGGCAGGAAAGTCCTTCCAAACAGTTGCTCATTCACCAAAATTAGGTCACTAAGGGGGAAGAAATGTCCCTGAAGACTGTAACAGTGAGAAACTTCCTACGTGAATTACGTGGGACTGGCAGCCTCTACGAATGCCACTCAAAGCACCCTCCCACCTCCAGGAGTCTATGGAGAGGGCACAGGCAATGGGATTTTTCCATTCTCTTAACAAAGTTTTTCCTTTCACCCATTCCCAGTTCCTCTGAAACACTTCAGAGTGGGGTTTATTGAAATACCTGTGGATTTAGTGCCAGAGGAGCCCAAAATCTGCGGTGTTGGGGTGTGCCTGCAGTTGAGAGTTGCCATACTTGGCTGCCCAACATCTCTGCCCTGGAGGCCATGGAGGTGCATGGACCATTCTGCAAAATGGGTCCAAGATGTCAAGAAGATCTTTAGTGATGGCTTTTCTACACAGTCAACACCAGAAGCCACAAATACACTCCTTGCAATCATCCCCAAAGTGGCAAAACTAAGCATTGCAATGTGCTTGACAGCTTTTCCAGTCCTCAAGCTGGTTGCCATGCTCTGAGCTGCCAGTATGGGCACTTCCAAGCAGGAATTCAGATACCATGAGGTCTATAAGCACCTTTTTTTGCACACATTGCTTCTCCTAGCTTCTAAGCTCAGTCAACAGAACCCAGAAAATGACAGGAAGGAAACTGGTTCAGAATGGAGGAGAAGAAACCTTCCCAACTAAAATCACTGAAATGTCCTTGGTTTTTGGATCTGCAGAAATGCCAACACAACCTTGAGGGCATTTATCTGGAATTTTGCATTAGTGTACAGGTATTCCTGGACCTGCAAACCAGAGGACTCAGAACAGCCTTGTACACCCCTTCACACACGTACAGCTGTTTACTCATGTTGAGTACTGGTGCCTGCCATGAGTAGTCCTGCTGTAACCAGTGACTGCTTCCTCAGAGAGGTACTCTCAGCATGAATAGGAACATCATGGCTCGAGAGAGGGTGAAGGTGTGCAACGAAATCTGTTTGACACCACTGGCAACCAACTTGCTTTCAGTGTGGGGCTAATCAGGATGTCCCAGTCACTCTCAGGGCACCAATTTATTCTTTTTCAAGGACACCACTCTCCTTGAAGGGTCCTAAAACTCATTGAAGGCTCCTTGCAGCAAGGTACCATCATCCACAGACATTTTAAGCTTCTTTCCCCTACAGGTGTAATCCCAAACAGTCCAAAACACAGAGGCACTGGAGCACATCAGCTGACTGAAATAAAAAGTGCTGTATCTCAACCATCTGTTAAAAAATGTGGGACCATTGACTCATTAGTTTCATCTAACTCTACCAGCACAATAAAAAAACCACACGCCTTCTGGAGAACAATATCAACATGTGTGGGAGGATATCATCTCTGCAACACAGGGTGGGATGTTGTAGTTAAGAACAACTCTCTGAACTCTGTCAGGTCAGAGCTGCAGTAGACTGGCAGCATTGCCATGGCTTTGCTGGGGTCTGGATCAGCCTCTTCCCTGGAAATGTGATTTGGGTCCTCTCTTTGACTGGGGATCTGGTGGTACAAAGCCAGGTGGGAGTTTGTCTGCTTTTCCCACTCTATTTTAGAGCAGTTTTTAAGCAATGCAATTTTGAGCTGAAATTACTCAAAACTAGCAAAAAGAAGATGTAAGCAGAACCTCTCCCACCCCCCTGTTGGGCTGTCCCAGTCTCATCTGGCAAGTCCCAATTATCTGGGATTGCAGTAATTCTGGGGGATTACTCACAGGCCAATCACAGCCACTTGCAACAACTTTTCCAGACAAGGAGGAGTGAAAGCTGGTGAATATGAGTTTAGCAGAGTGTGCCTCAGTTCAGGGGAGCTGCTGAAGAAAACATAAATAACGAGGGAAATCAGCCCTTGGCTGAGTTCAACCTTTGAAAGTTGAAGTCTCCTGCTCATGAGCTCACCATGCTCTGTTGAGCAAGTGGAAGGGAAACATTTTCTCTCTCCAGCGTGACTTGAAGAAAGGAAGTTGTGTGGGCAGGAGCACTGAGGTGACTCTAAATACAGTGATGTCTCCTTCCCTGCCACTCAGGCTAGGGAGCACTTGCTTTCTTCCACTTGGGGAAATTTCAGTGGCAACACTGAAAACATGGGGGAAAATATTAAATACCTCCTGCTCTGGAGACATTTATTTCTACAGCCAGTTATGACTCCAGCCATGAAGTTTTTATTGCTACCTCTCATGCAGATTATTTATTGTAACTTCCTTTTTTGAGTAGGCTGTTTATTTTTAAGCAAGTGCTGTTACATTTTTCACTAGATTACTAATAGCCACGTGCTCTGGCTGCTGAAGCTGAATAAGCTGATGTAACTGTAGGTCAGGATCTTAGCTCCTTCCTTAGGCTGTCCCCAAAATAAATATAGAGGATGGACTTGGGGCTTTCTCTAAGAGCCCTGTGTACCTTCCACTTGGAGGATAAGGTAGAGCCCTGCTTCCAGCACAGCCATCAGGGGTGGCATGTGATGGGTGGGACTGAGATGGAAGTAAAACTTCTACCTACCATCAACACAGCTTTGCAAAGTGCAGGGTTAAGGCAGAACTTTGCATCTAAAATTACTTCTGCAATAGCCCTTTATTTAGGATGCAGCTCTTTAAGCTAACAGTAATTTAGGAAATTCTCATCCCAGCTTTGGACAGTGCTTTCCAAAGCCCCAGCAGAAGGCTGACTGCACTCTCTGGCTCAGCTAGTGGCATGATATTGTAGTGGGCACCCAAGCATTCTCCTGATATTGGGGTGCTTTGAGGGTTCCTTGACCCATGTCACACAGGCAAAGGCTTGCTGGACCATCCCAAAGCCCCTCCTCACCAATGTCCTCCACCCACCAGATTTTTTTATCCTGCTGGGAGTTTCTGACAGCATTTTTTGGGGTTTGCTGGGGATTATTTTGTTTGTTTGTGTGTCTAGAAATGAGGAAATAAAATTGCTCTGGGTTTCCTGAACATGCCTTCCTCTCATGAGAGAAGCTTACTGGAAACACACATTCCTGGATAGGCCAAACAGCCCTGGGCTGCCCTGGCTGGGTGCAGAACAAGCCTTGTTGGAAAACAGATGCAACAGCCAGGCTGTTGGGTTGTCTCCTTACACTCTCTGTGCTTTGCTCTTGGGCATTGAGCAAGGTGGAGCAGGGCCAAGGGCCCCAGAGCATCATCAGCTGCAGTCAGACCATCCTGCCATGCCCAGGGGAGCTCCCTCAAAACGCTTCATTCTGCTCATCAGTCTGCCAAGGACCTGCTATTGGACACCTCCACTCCTCCCAAAGAAAAGATTTCAAGGACACAATATAGACCATATAGACCTACAAGCAATTTTTAGGTTATTCATGTTTACATGGTCCCTGAGGTTAAATGCCCCTGTTCAACTCCATTTCCACAGTATTTCCGGTTGCTGAGATCAGTTCAAGGTGTGGTACCCAAATTTTCAGGTGATTGGTGCATCTGTCTGGCACCTCCTGTATATTTATTGAAAAATAAATTTGTTCTCTACTGTTCCAAGTGACGATTTACTGGGATGACAACAGTCTGAATTCCTCTGAAGCTGAAGTTTTGGGATGGGCTTCAAAACCAATGTGCTTTGGATCAAGCCTTCAGCACATTGCTCAATTTTCCATTCTTTGCAGGAAAACAGTTTACCAATTACAGAGTGGAAAAGGGCAGCAGAGAGGTTTCCAAACAGCTCTCACAGCAGTGTCAGTGCTCTCATTTGATGACCTCACCAAGTGCCACTACTGTCCCAAAACTGCTGTGTCCTATAGCTCTCATACAGAGGTCACAGCTGAACTTCCTCCTTTTCTGGGATTAAATCCGAGGTTTTGACCAACTTCTATAATTAGGGAAGACTTACTTCCCCTGACTCCTTTCCATTTGAAATGCCTCAAAGGCTCTGTGGAAACTTGACATTTCTTATTTTAGCCAGGCAGATTTACACTGGAGTTTGTGTTTCTCTTGGAGCTCCAGCTGAGCCCATCGCTGTTCCCTGGGGAGCACCGGAGCAACTTTAGCCTCGTGTTTGTGTGATTTACAGCTGCACTCAGCATCCAAGCCCTGAAATCCACATTTAATTCCCAGTCCTGCCGTTCTGGGCCGCCTGCAGCAGATGGTGCTGCTGACTCGCCCGGAGATCCAGGCACCCACTAGCAGCGAGTCTGGCTGGGGAAAGGGCTCTGGGCACACCTCCCATCCTTCCTTGTATTTTCCACCCTTCCAAGGGTTGTCCTGATACACCTTTGCAGTCTCCAACTAGAAATCAGCCTGGGCTCAGGTAGGTTTTAGGATAAATCAATGAAAACATGCCCAACCTTTTATTTGCTAATGTGCAGGATACATTTTGGGAGTGAAAAAAATTACTTAGAGATGTAAGTACACCTAGGATGTCACCCTAAATAAAATAATTACTTTACCCAAAACTCCAGTTCCCAGTCAGAGAATTTGCCTTGTGTTTGTTCTAAATTCATCAGGGCACCCCCTTTCTCCCCAGTGAAAGCAGGAGTTGAAGTCTTTCAGAAATGCTGTAAGAGAAGCTCATTTTCTGTCTGAGCTGAATCCCTGCCCCTTGGGAGGGGGTGGGCTGGATGTCCATAATGTCCTAGTTTTGGCTGGGATGGAGTTAATGCTCTTCCAAGTAGTTAGTACAGTGCAGTGGTTTGGATTTAGGATGAGAACAATATTGGTAGCACACTGGTGGTTGTGTTGCTGCTGGGCAGAGCTGACAGAGAGTCAGGGACTTTTCAGCTCCCCGTGCTTTGCCAGTGAGCAGGAGCACAGAGAGCAGGGACAGCTGACCCAGACAGGCCAAAGGGGTGCTCCAAACCAGAGAATGTCCCATTCAATACACAAACTGGGAGCCACTGATCACTGCTCAGGAATGGGCTGGTTATAGGGGGTGGTGAGCAATTGTAGTTTGAGTGATTGAGTTTTATTCCTCTCTCTCCTTTTCATCATTATTATTAGAAATATTATTAATATTATTAATATTATTGGCCTGCTCCATCACTCCCAGATCAGACCATGTCCTGAGGCAGCTGCAGCCTCCATACAGTTGACAATAGCTTATTTTTCCGAGCTCAAATAGAAATACCCAAAGTGGCTCTATGATTTTTTCACCAAATCAATATCTGAATGCATAAATTCCTCACCACATAAAGCAACACATCAGCTCTAAATAATAAATGAGGTAGATATGTACAGCTGGTTTAGAAAGACCAATGAGACCAAGCATTACATCATTTACTGTCTGTTGCTAAATTAATAAAAAGCCTTACCTTAAATCCCACTTTTCTGTGGTGTAGCTCCAAACTCAGGATGGCTGTCTCATGTCCTCAGAGATTTGAAGCAAATATATGAAATGTGCTCTTTTAAATTAGCCAGTTTCAGTATTCCAGAACCAAGTCTCACCCCAGGCTGGTCCCCTCCACCAAACTGTCTGGCACGAGGTTAATTTGGGTAAGTCTCTGAATGTAATTATATGTGTATGTATATGTACATTCATCACCACATATGGCATCATCTGGTGATGTGACACAATTTAGCTGAGGTGTCTCTGCCACCCCACTGCATCTTCCAGTTCTAGGAGGAAAGGATGGCTTAAGGGTGGCTTTGGGGAATATTTCCCCCCCTCAGCTGCCAGGACAGCAGCTTGGGGACATTGAATTATTTTGTCCTCAAATTTTCCCAGCAGGCTGCTGGGGAGCCCTACAGATCTGGCCAAGCTTCTGTCAGCTGGACCAGGCACAGCATTCCTCCATCCACTGCCCATCCCCTGCTCCTTTGGGGCAGCACAGCCTAGACAGAGTCTTAGAAATAAGGTTCCTAAGTTATCTAGATTTCCAGAGAGCAGATATAGCCTCTGACATGCAGTTTGAAGCTCCCAGAGAGTGAATGCACGCTATGGAGCAGTGATTGAATATGCCTCCTGCAGTTTGCTGTTTCCAAGCAGGTGATTTCTGCATCACTTTCTGGATGGCTTTAAAGCTGTCAGGTGCAGTGTCAATGGTGTTCAGTCTTATAAGCCCCTTTTCCTACCATGGACTCCAAAACAGACCAGTCTACATTCCCAGAATAATGAAGTACAGAATAATGAACACACAGAGCATGAAAATTCTCATTTGGGGTGAAGATTTGCTGGATTTCTTTCCAGCCCAGCAGACCCATGTGTGTTCTGACCCATGCACTGAATAAGGGTCTCACTGAAGTGCAGTGAGGCTTTTTGTCTGTGCAAAGCACCTTCAGCACAGGGGATTCAGTCAGCACTGACTGATGAACAAGTAGGTGCTCTGACACAGCAGGATGTAGGAAGAATATTTTCCATGCCTGGTATTATTTTGATCTATGTTGCTAAATCACATTCTCCTCTCACCCTCACTGATGGCAAATCCCAGCAAGGTAGTAAGGGGCACAAAAACAGAAGACTTGGTACTACTGCTCATGTTTATAACATTCCTTTTGCAGATAAGTGATTTACAGCCTAAACCAGCAGAAAGGATTTGCTACTTCATCAAAATATGGCCATAGAATGGGTTTGGGTTTGAAAGTACCCTGAAGATCATCTTATTCTACCCCTCTTGCCATGGGCAGGGGCAGCTTCCACTATCCCAGGTTGCTCCAAGCCCCATCCAGCCTTGGACACTTCCAGGGATGGAGCAGCCACAGCTGCTCTGGGTAACCTGTGCAAGGGCCTCAGCACCCTCACAGCAAAGAATTTCTCCTCAATATCCCTTCTACCCCTTCCCTCTGCCAGTTTAAAGCCATTCCCCCTTGTCCTATCATTCCCCTCTACATCTCTCTTGGTGGCCTCTATTCTCCTGCATGATTCCTTGTGGTTTAACAGGTCAGGGATAAGTGATTATCCCATCTTCCTCTGCTCTGTCATTGATCATCCCCTGTTAGCACAGTCCTTATCTGGAAGCAGGCAGGTCTGAGCTCCCATCTTTAACCAGGATGTTGGATTTGGGGTCTGGGGAGACAAAAGCAGCACCAGTGCCAAGTGCCTCAGCTGTGCCAGCCTGGCAGGGACAGTCAGGCATGGCAGGGCAGTCTTTGGCACCCCAGCACAGATGCTGTTTCCACTCTGAAATATGGAGGAGCCACACTCAGGAAAGTAAATGTGAGCCCTCTGTCAGTGTTATTTGAGAGCAGGGACTTCAATATTTAAAGCACTCCTTGCTGCAGGTGCAGCACACTGGAGTTATCAACATTTCCCATGTTAGACAGCGAGCTGGTGCTGACCCCAAGGCTAAAATTAGTAACAAGATTACTCAGAGAAAAGTAATGTTCTGAAAACCTTTATGGTACAAGGAAATATGCCAAAAGTAAGCTTGGCCAGTGCACTTAATAGATAGAAACCCATTTGTTTCTTTTTGAGAACTTAATTAAATTTCCCATGAATTCATTTGTAATAACAGTAATAAGCACCATATATGGAAATCTTCAATGAGCCCTTAGCAAGGTAATTTCCTGAATTTAGCTTATATCTTTGTAATGTTCAAAGCCAGCTAGGCTCTAAAGTACAGCTGGTGTGCATTACTCCATTCTGAGTAGGAGGGTGTGGATGAACTGGGTAAAATAAATTACTTTGGTGCTTTGACACCGAGTTTTATTGCCTGTAGAATGATGCTTGATCATATTCAGAGAAGTACCAAGTAGAGAGTTAACAGGATTTGTTCTGTTTAACAAAGAAGCTTTTGGGAGGGCAGTGCACATGCCTTGCACAGTCCAACAGTCAGTCAGTAACCAGGAGGGGACCAAGCCACCTGAAATCAAACAGGACAAGCTGGGATCTCTCCTGGTAAGTCACAAGAGAAGGAAGTCAGAGGGGGAAGAGCTTTGTTCTCATCAAGGGATTCACACACCCAGTACAACCCTACCTGCTTCTCGGGCCTTTTTCTGTGCTTCACATGCACAAACATGGTAAAAAGTCATCAGCTAAGTGTCAAAGAAGAATTGCTGACTAAGGCTGAAAGCTGAGATCAAATCTCCTTCCTTTATACAGAGGATAGAAGGAGCTTTCACCACTAGCTCCATGTGTGTGCACTCAGAGCCCAAGTGCTAATTACAGCAGCTGTAATTAAAACTTGGACAAGATTTCTAAAACCTTAACCTCCCTACCATTGATTTTGGATGGCATTTGGTAAATATTCCAGTCCTAGCAGATGTAGGGTAAGTCACAGTACAAACACATCAGGGAGTATCTTGGGACATGAAGCTGAAATCAAGTAGGTGACAACAGCCATGGCATACCAGGTATGCAGCTGCTCTTTGGAAGTACCACAGGAATGATGGGGTAGAGCAAGAAGAGAGCCCAGGGAAGAAAATCCCAGAATGGACATATGCTGGGGAGGGTGCTGGTGCTCCCCCTGACAGTCCAGGCAGGGCAGGGCACTGTAACTAACACAAAACAGATCCTGCTCAGAGCCCACAGCAGCCCAGGGATAAATTAAAACACATTTCAGTCATTGGATTCATGCTCATAGTTTTCAGTGAGCTCCAAGTGGAAAAGGTGTCAAGAAATCCTCCCAGGGACTGATCCTGTGCTCAACAATGCCAGCTACCAGAGCTCCCACACCTCAGAAGAAAGTGATGTTATATTTTCCATCATTAATATATGATAACAAACCCTCTGCTCGCTGGGAAGTTTCCTAAACTCCCACAGTGACTCGGCTCAAAAGCTAAAGGCCTGGCAGCACAGCCACTTCTTCCATAATCTCCTTTTTACAGCTAAGCCAACACTCCTCATGTGGTAACACAGCTGCCTCAGGGGGTGGCTTACAGGTCAATTCCTCCTTAGGAGGGGGATCCCAGCTGGATCTTCTTTCTTCTTCCTGACTCATCTGCTCCTCCTGAGGGGCAATGCAGGATGCTGAGACTTCCAGGGGTGTTAATGCTACAGGAAACAGCAGCTCTGCACTGGACCCCTCCCAAGCACTGCCACACATCCCAGGGAGAGCTCTGCCCCCCTCCTGCCTGCCCTCAGCACCAGCCAGGGAGAACACACTGCTTCTTCCCATTAACTCTATCATCATTCCATTGCATTTGATATGTCCCAGCTTTCCAGAGGTACCATGGCCTCGATGATCCCACCTGCTCCAGCAGTATTATTCTGCTCTCAGAAGCCCAGGGAGAGCCCTGCAGTGCTGGGTGTGGATCTGCTACACCCCAACATCCTGCTCACTTCACTGGCAGTTTTGTTCTTAGTGTGAGCTCTGTTACAGTTTTTGAAGTTTTATTGCTGTCCTACTCTTTCATGGACATTTAATCAATGTTTAAAGTGTTTAATCAGTGTTTAAAGTCTCCGTTACCTAAAGGCAAAGTGATCACTCCTGGTTTTGCTGCGACGTCTGTACTGAAGTCAGAGCAACCAAGAGTCTCACCAGTGACAGGTTCACAGAGTGGGACCCCTGGCATGCACTGAGGTTCATCACCAAATGTAAATGACTGGCAGATTTGGTATAAAACATTCCCTGATGGAACAAGGCCCTTGAGCCCTGCCCTTGCTGTCCTGGCTCCATCCTCCTCATCCTCCAGAGCTCCCTGCCCATCCCTGTCCTGCTGTGCCAGGGGAGTGTGCACAGCTTAGATGTCCTGTGTCTCCTCTGGGTGATCTCCTGACTTTCAGGGGTCAGGGGGAGCTGAGCTGGTGCAGAGCCACTGCCAGTCTCAAATTCCTCTTGTTCATCCAAGCCCCACATCCACCAGATCCCCCATGAGCCCTTCTTGACCTCAAACCTCACCTCAAAGCCTCCTTGCTGGAGCATTGCCATGTACTTTTTATTTCCTAGGTGAAACTGGGAAGATCTCCCACACTGGGAAGCTCTGCTCTGGTTTTCTTTCATCCATCCCTCCAGGTTGCCCTTCCTGCACATTGCCAAGGAGTGGCAGCTGAAAAGAGCTGGCCTTGAGAGAGCTGCCCTTGCTCCAGGGACAATATTCTGTTACACTGAGCACATCCAGGCTCTGAAGAGAAATAATTCATGGATTATTGCTTTGCTTTTAGAAGCAAGAAAGAGCCAATAAATGCATGACATTTAATGGTCAAGAAAACGACCTAAACAAAATTGCTGTAGGATATTGCATAGCCCAACCTCCTCCTGCCCATTTGTTCTTGGAAAGCAGCACACAGAACTGAGCAACCACAAAGTGAACAGGAGCTTAGCAAAGACTTTGTGCAAAAGGGACCCTTTGCATTTGACATGCTCTGTCAGATTGAATTTTAATTACAGCTCCCCTCTGGAGCTGGCACGGGAGGGGAATGCTGATGAGAGGGAAGGGAGCAGCCATGGCAATTGCCAGCCCTGCACTTCAGAAAGTACCTGATGGCAAGGAGAGCTAACCTGGATGGAGGCAGCTATAAATCCTGATGGTTTGGTTTCCCATTTATGCCCTACTGTTTTGCCCCAAGTGTGGGCTACTGGTTGGAGTAAAACACATTTAAATGGATTCAATGTATTAAACCATTGCAAGGTGAAGCCTGTTTGGGACAAGATTGAAGGAAATCAGATTTAGTTGAACAAAGATGAGCTCAGATGACTCTGCCAATGATCAGTAAGCCATCCTTATGAAATATTATAATCTAGTGACACTACTTGCTGAGTGCTATGTCTCTCAGGATCGTGGTTTCTGAGTTTTTTAAACACATCTTTGGCAAATATCACTTGAAAAATCTGTCACCATGGTGGGTCTGTAGCTCCAGTAATTCTGGCCATGGTCGTGTGCAGGCTCCTTGCAAGGCATAAGCATTATACACACACTCAATGCTCTAAAACAATCACAGGCAGCATCAGCAACATCCCTCCTGTTCTCTGCCTAGAGAGAGAAAACATCTCAATCAGATGGTGATCACTGAATGTGTGACAAGTATTAGTGCAGCGAATATTTGGGATGCTGATACATATCTCAGCAAAACCTAGTCAGGACATGTAAAGATCCAGCTAAGGACAGAGGGATTTGCACAAAACCTACTACCAAAAGCTGTATATAGATATTTAGAGACCTCCTTGAGGTCTAGCTGCAGTCAGAGACACTCACACTGTCCAGCTGGACATTTCAGACCTCATCTTGCTTATTACTTAAAAAGTCCTCCACAATTTATATTTCTCAAAATGGTCAAAACACCTCTTTATTATTTTATTTTATTTTATTTTTGTCTATTTTAGTCAAACAGCAGCCAGCTACCACAAAAAAAATGCCAAGTCTGCTTATCAGAGTGAATGGCTGATCTACATAGATTGTGTGACAATCATAAAATCCTTAGGGATCAGAACAAAGGCTTTCACCAGCTTTTGTTGTAAGAGCTCGATCTATTCCTGCGGGGAAATTCTGTGTTCTGTTGCTGTCTGCTTGCACAATAGAAAGATGTTTTCCCTGCATTATTTGGGTTAGTAATGCAATGTTTGCTATTCCATCGCTGGATACTCCTGCCAAAAGAATTTGTATTACCTCACATGCTATTGATAACGTGGAGTTGCTTGGAAAAAACTGTTTCACCCAGAGGAATAAATCAGGCAGGAGTTTCATAAATTACAATACTCTTTAAAGCTATAAATTACCTGTGACCTACAACATATGTTGCTGTGCTCCATTCTTGGTTCCTACAGTTTATTTTCTATAGTTTTTATAATTTATTCTCACCTTATTTTTCTGTGTTTCCATTGTCCTATTCTGTAAGTTATAATTAATTCATTTAAAATTTCCCAGTGGATAAAAATGGCTGGTTTATGCCATCTAGCAGTGATACAAGATAAGGTCAGAACTGTACCTTCTACATTGCAGCAACACTTTTAACCACAGCCAGAGCTTCCTTCACTTTGGCATCTAAGGTACAAAATCATTTTCTTCAGTAACATTTCTTTCTGCCTTTTGCCAGAACAGGATGATCTCAACAAAGCAACAACACAAGAATGAGCAGCCTTATTCCTGAAGCATCTAGGAATTCAGGGTGGACAAATAAATTACTTACTTACCCTAAAATCTTATCATTTCTGTATTTCTTTCATAGAAATGTTCAGTCATAATGCATTGCAAGATTAGGGGTTTATGGTTTGCCTGAGAAAGTCTTTTACAATCTGAGGGGTTGATAAAATCCTTAAATATATTAGCAGACAGGTTCACAGAGCAAGAAGAAGCTAAAAAAAAATAAATAAATAAATAAAGTAATAAATCATTTATTTCTACTTCACTTAAATTTTTGAGGGTGGTTTTCAATACTCTGATACAAAAGCAGAAGAGCTCCTGGTGTAGTTCAAAGTGTGGCTGCAGTGATGTAAGGGCCTTTGGCCCAGCTGGGAACATCTCTGCATTACAGAAGTAATTTTCAAAGACATTTTAAGCAAAGAATACTCATCCTTCTAAGTATTTTTATATATATATGCCATACTAATGTCTATTTACTTTCCCCAAGCTGCACATCCAGCAGAGTGGCCCCAGGCCAGCCCCTGGCTCCAGGCAGGCTGAGATCCTCTGGCTCACACCAGGGTTTCATGTGAGCTCTGCTGCTCCCAGGTTTCACAGGGAGGGAGGAAGCTGAGCCCCAATGGATGGAGCCACTTCCCCCAAAATGGCAAAGTCAGAAAAGTGTAATTCTCCAGCTGGCTTTGATGCTGTTTTCTCCTCCAGTATTTCAAGTATATCTGAGCAGGATGGGGGCTGAGCATCCACCAGCCATCAGTGGAAGAGGGAAAATCAGCCTTTAAGTCAGCACAATTCCCATCAGGCAAACTCCTAATTCTCCCCTAATTAAACCTGGCAGCTGAAGCTGGATGAAAACCATGCTGTATTCCACCCAGCCTTTCAAGGGGTCTCTGCTAAACCAGAAAGAAGTACTTTAATCTGTGTTAGGAGAGATTTTAAGCACAAAACTGTGTCTGGAAAGTCAAATCCTTTTATGCATCCCTGAGGCACGTGAAAAGATCTCCCCCAGCAGAGCAGGGCAGAGCTGAAATCTCCTATAGCAACTGGCCACTAACAACAGGAACAAACAATCTCTTGTCCCATTATTTCAACGTTCTGAATTACCCTGTGAGAGGCAGAGAGGGTGGGAGGCTGATGGTGAATGAGGTTCAGATTCTGCACCCTGAAGGATTCAAGCCAGAGGCAGAGATCATGGACTTTGTGCCTCAGTTTCCCTGCCCCCAAAGAGGAATTGTTTTCTTTCCTTTCCCACTCCCACGTGGGATGCTAAAGTCCAGGCAAGTGGATAAGCCAGAGGTCCCCACAAGAGTCAAAATTATTGCTTGTACATATTTGTGCTACATTTGCAAGAAACCCTCTTGGCTTAAGTAGGAATAAAAAGTTGGATGGATATTTCCTGGCATCTTGTGTAAATGGGCTTAATATTCCAGTTGCTTTTTTTATGTTTTGAAACACAGAAAGAAAAAAAAAAAAAAAAAAAAGAGAGGTTGTTTCCACTAAAAGGGGCTGACAAAGCCAGGCAGCTTCCCAAGATGAGGATTTTTTGAGCATTATGTTAGAGATAACAGAGGTTCTGCTGTGCTGGAGCACCCACTGGTGCTGGAAACCTGAACACAAAGCAGATGAGCATTTCTGCAGCCAGGAATGGCCAATTCCTCTCAGTCCACACCTTTCTGAGGATTTTCTGTGTGGGGAATTAACATTTAGAGTTCATATATTAAATCAAAAACCTTCTACCACCCTCAAACCCTTCCTCATTTACTGCATTTTCCTCCTACTTGGATTCTCTGCTTAGGTTTTTCCCCCTGGTGCTGCTTAGAGCAGAGAGGATCCTTATCCTTGTGCTCATGGTGCTCCCACCCTCCCTCTGGCCAAGAAGGAGGCTTGAAAATCCTCACAAAGTGCTCAAAAATCTGCTTTTGTGCAATAAAAAGATTACAGTAGGAGCAGATAACCTTTTTCCTTGGTGCACTTCACATACCACCTTGGCAATATCATGAGCTGCTGCTTGCAGTGGAGGTTTCCTCCACAAAGAATAATGGAATTCTGCCACTCAGATGCCTGGAGGGGAATGGACTGTCCTCCTTAATAGAAATTAGATCTGTGCAGCCCTTGGAACACCTGGCTTGGTTTGCACTCAAATGCCACCAAAATATTCACATTTAATTGGGTAACTGTCAACACAACTGTCAAAATTGCTTACTATGAGAAACAAGGTCAATTTACTTAAAAATTAGCTACTCAATTGGTTTTCATTTAAAAAGCAGTGCTCTGACTCCAGTGACAAGCTTGCCCATTTTTCATCAGTGTTTTATGCAGGATCCCACCACGTTACCATTTTCTCTACCCACAGCAAAGCCCAGGAAACAAAAATATGCTCTTCTACACCAGCCTTTAACAAGTCAGACTTGTACAGAAAGCCAGAATAATGTAGATGTGATAAATAATGCATGGCCAAAGTGGTCATACATAATCTGTGGGGCTGGGAGCTGTGCAGCTCTTCATTGTTCTCCTTTCAGTTTTGTTGGTTTCCCTTGGCAAGGTTAAAAATAACCTTGTAATCCCAAAATATGCTTTTTCTTCCTATCAGTTCCTCCTCCTGTGTTCTCTGTGGGTGCTGAGGGTTTGCTGTGAGTGGGGATGCATTTACTCAGCTCTCAGGAGAAAAGCAGGATGTTGAAAACCCCAATCCTGCTGAGAGCCATGGGGTGCACAAACAATTGGCATTTGCTGCTCCCTCAAGGCCATGGGATGGCTTTGATCTTGCACCCAACACACTCAGCCACCTTCATCCAGCTCGTGGTCTGACCCCAGGATGGGCCTTTCACAGCAGAGAATAAAATATCCTACTAAAATCATCCTTTTGGAGCTGAAGGGTGAGGGATGCAACGTTTGGATATCTGGATAATGGTACCCTATTGTAAAGAAAGAGCAAACATAGAGAAGGAACCCCCAGGCTTTCCTTGGAAGAAACAGAGGGAGTGAAAAACAGTATTTTGAAATGAAAAGTGAACATGGTTTCAACTAAAACAACTCAGAGCTGATTTGAAAATCCAGCTGCAGAAAACCTAGTGAAAAATCCCAGTTCACAGGAGAGTGAAGAGCCAGGTGGTGTTCAGGCTACATCAGGCTTATCACAGTGTTTTCAACTCAAATACTTTGATTTTTTTTTTTTTTTTTTTGCATAAATATTGTGGAGAAATGTCTGTGGTGTTTTTTTCTGTACCATCTGGTGCAGCCCAAGAGGATTGTTTGTGGTGCAGGACCCAAAGACAACAGGCTTTTTCCTACAGATCTGTCAAAAGCAGAGCCCCAAATACACCAACCCCCTTGCCCCAGCAGCCTTGTTATTCTCAAAAAGCAGTTTAAGCACATTATAGCAACATCAGTGCCTTCTGAGACAGGCCTCATTTTTCTCTATGTAATATATCAGAGCAGAAAACAATTATAATATATAATCTAACACATGCTGTCACAGCTGGAGACCAACCTGTGCCTCACATGCAAGGTCTATTGCTAAGCTTTCTTAGGATGCATAATTTGATAAATTAAAAAAAAAAAAGTGTAACATATTGGGGGAAAGGAAAAATAAAAATCAATGCTCTTCCTCAAGGATGAAAAGAAAAATGCACAGAGTGCAGAAAAAAATTACTTCAAGCAAGTGACCTGATCTTAAAAGAATTCAGGTACTTGTGTTCTGCATCACCTTTGAAAACACAGGAGGAAATCTGATCAAGAGGAGAATGGGATTATTGTAATTTGATGGTAACTTGATGGCTGGCCCAGCCCATCTCTCTTTGAAGTCAGTGGAGAGATGGCAGTTTCATCAAGCCAGTGACAGTTTCATGAAGTCCCAGTGAAAGACTGATAGCCATGGCTTGTTCACCCTGGGTTTGAGCTGAGGAGCAATCACAGCTCTGAGTGGTGCCCAGAGTGTGGCAGGAGCTGCTGGGGCAGGTACAGAGGCAGCACAGCCCTGCCTGCTCCAGCTTTGCCTGTGGATCCCCCCTCAGCCCCTCCATCAGAGCAGGGCTCCCACTGCCAGGCATGGACAATCCAAACCAGCCATCCTCCCAGCCAGGGCTCCTGTGGGAATGAGGGCATCTTCCCTCTGGCTGCCTCATGGAATTCTCCTCAGTGCTCTTCAGCTCACCAGGAAATCAAACCAGGCTTATTTTACCACAAATCCAGTGCAGGGTTAAATGCCCCACTGGACTGCAATTACACATGCATCTCCCCATAGTTCTATCTGTAGGGGTGCTGGACCAAGGCACCTGCCACCTGAAAACCCCTCAGTGCAGGCTGTGACTGAGTCTTCTCCATTCCTCTGTGAAGTTGCTCTCAGTGGCTTCTCAACACAGCTACAAGGAGATCATACCAGGACAGCACACTGCTCTGTTATAAAGGAGAATCATGAATACATGAAAAAAGAGCCCCCTTCATCACAAATAACTATTTCCCACAAATGATTACATTTGTTTTGACTCTTACATAAAATAGGGCTCCTGACCTGCAGTGTGCTTAAAAGAAAGAGATAATCAAGAGAAAAATGTGAAGAAGAGAGCAAAACTAATATTTTGACTATGATGAAATCAGGATTTGAGAAATATCCCTGAAGAGTGCTGGGAGAAAAACACAATATTGCTTTGATTCAGAAGGAAAAGGGATTCTAGAGTCCAGGACCATTTACAACTTAGTGTTGGAACTTAGACAAGTTTTTAATGGCACCTTTTTCAAAGCAGCACATTGATTTATGGTTTTGAATAAGCTAAGAGCTAAGACCTGAATTTCAGGTAAGATTTTACAGTCTTAAAACAGCAAACCCAATAAAGCAGTGACCAGACCACTCTCCCTGCTCTGAGACACATCCATAGCACTTAACTGGACTGCAGTGATGCCTTCAGAATTAATGTGTGGAAAGGATTTGCAGGATTATTTGGAGTTCAGTGTTATGTACAAACTGAAGCCAGGAAATGCAGATAAATCATAAAGAAAACAATGAGGTTCCTTCAGGAGTGTTTCTATCACTCGTTCTTTGATTTAATTATTTGCCTGATTCCAGAACACAACCCAGGAACCACTTCTGATGTAAGCTGCTCCCTAAGCAGCAGGAATTGTGCATGATTTTGATGTATTGATTAAACTGCCACAGAATGATCTGAGATGAAGATTGAATACACTGAAAGTAATAAGATATGATTGAAGCTGAGCCCTTCCATGGATTAGAATGGAAGGATTTTTCTGCCACACTGCTCTCATTTATCAGAACACTAATAATGTTTATTACTCTAAGAGTTACAGCTCACTGGTTAGATTTAGACAAAACTAAAGCTGCATGGGCTCAGCAAACCCATTTACTCTGAGACATTTAAAGCTGCTGGGCAAGGCAAAGCATATGAAAAATGAAAGAAAGAAAATCAGCTACTGAGATAACTCAGAAAGGTCCTTTCTGGACCAGCTAATCCCAAACTGGGGCACATGTCCTTCAGCCCCACCTGCCAGTCCATCTGCCACCTTTGCACCCATGCACAGGGAGCATCTTCACAGCATTGAACAGGGAAATTCCAGTTCCCTCAAAACTTGTATTTCCAATAGATAGCCAGAGAGATATGGAGGTTTATGTCTCTAAAGCATCTGACAGCTAAAATTCACAGAAAGAGTCATGAGCTGCAACCAAGGCTCATTTTTTTTCTGAAAACGTTGGGGGAGTTATCTGAAAATATGCTGGGTTTAAATTTCCTGTGCTCTTTTTCTTCCTCCTGTAAAGTCTTCCTGACAACCTTCCCTCTCTGATTTCAGAAGATCCCCACAACCCAAATTCTGAGCACTCTTTCAACTAATTCCACAGCTCCTCTCTCAATAATGTAATCTCCGTTAATAATTTATGAAATATGTTTGAGTCATCAGACCAAAGAGGTCGTACAAAGATAGTGACTGTGAAATGGAAAATGTGTTGCTCAGTTGCTTAATGAATTGCAGATGCATGCTTATAACTTGGAAAAACTGATGCACATCACATTTTGGGGGACAATAAAGCCTTGAAGTGCATTATGGATTTATGACCACAAGCAAAGCTACAGCATAAAAAATATTGTCATTACCTAAATATGCAAATATTCCAAGTATTCAGCATGCAAGAGGAAATGTCTGCTCTTACAAGCTATTTGCAAACTAATGAAAATGAACTTTTCTGCATTATATGATCATGGAGCATGTAAAGAGCAATTTGTACTTCAATGGGGATACTGTGGATTTCTGATTTCAGGGTCTGTTTTATCAGCCCCTCTGGCTGTGCCAGGGCTCAGCAGCCCTGTGTGATTGGCAGAGTGCATGTTTAGTCCCACCCTGAGCTGAGCTGCCTCTAGCCAAGAGATAAATTAATATATGAACATTTCTGGAGGGAGGCTGCATTTTTTAGTCAGTCCCCAGGGACTTTTAAAGGTAGCACTCCCTTCCATAGCTGAACTGTCTACATTGCTGATCTGTCCCTATTTTGTAGTCAGTGCCAGACTGCAGGGCAGGGCTGTGGGTTTGGAGTCTGGCTGTCTCTGAGGATGCTGAACACACTCCTTGTGTGTCTCTGCTGTCCAGCATGGCCAGCTGAGGACAGGGATGGGAAGGTTCCCAGCTTGTCCAGCTCTGGGTGAATTGCTCCACCCATACACCCTTGTTAGTCATGCCAGGTGATCAGGCAGCAAATCTGGCTTTATCACAGTCCTGCTCTGCTTATTGGAAAGTGAAGGGAAAAGCACAGCTCCCTCTGGGGTTTGAGGATGAGCAGTTTCAGGGAGTGCTGAACCTGCTGGGTGCCCTCCCAGGGACAGAGCTTCCATCCATGTGGACAAATAAAGCTTTAAGGACACAACTTCACGTTGTGTAACATCAAAACTAAACACTGTCTGTATTACAGGGCTGTGGTTTATTTAATTGCTCACTGAAGTATTACACCATAAAATACTGAAAGCCCCATCTGCTGAGGCACTTGGGTGTGTGGAAGGGAGATAACCACCAATATGCTCAGCTGGTAGCTGGTAAACCACACCTGGCTTTTTGGGAGAAATCAGAGATTTTCCCATGTTACTCTTTGCCATGAGCAAAACTGTTTGCATCAGTGAAGGAATTTCTACCTCCTAAACCTGCACAGGGACCTCATGGAGAAAACACGAGGAGGGCAGCACAGGTTTGTGCCATCTCTGACAGCTTTGGTGTCTACAAAAACCACGCTGGCATTTGCTGGTGATGCCCATCACAAGCACCCTGGTAGGAACAGCTCTGCCCTAAGACAGGGGTTCGATCATTTGGGATTTGTCACACACCCACTGCTCCAGGCTCTGCTCCTCACAGGACCCCAGGCAGCGCTGTCTGGCTCCACGGCTGTTAATTACTCTGCTGTTAATTAGCTGTCTGCAGTCGGTCATGCTGGAGCAGTGACAGCCTGGGAGCCTCTCCCCATGGGCTTTGTTCCCCTCCTGTCCCCCCTCCCCAGCTCCCAGCCAGAACATTTCATTTTAGTCACGGTGCCAGAGGCCAGGCCCCGCAGGACCTTTGAAATTAAACACTGTATGAAGTACAGTGGGGAGAAGAGGGAGGAGAAAGGGCCAATTTCAGCTCCTCAAGTATGCAAGAGAGCTTTTGTGAAGCCTCTCAATATATTTTTTTTCCAGCCAACCACAAATCATGTCCTTGGCTGTCCAAGGGAACCTGTCTCTATGATGGAAATTTCCACACTTGCCTTGCCTTCTTTCTTGCTCTTTATTGTGGCTTTGCTGCCCTCAAGACATTGTAAATAGTTGAATTTTTACAGAAAGAAAGGGGTTGTTTTTTTTTCTTGCAGAAAAAGAAATTCATCCCTGATTTGCTAAGTTTAGAAACACAACATCCAGAGGAAATTTTCCTCCTGATATTTGCAGTTATTGGGAAGAAAAAGTCCTTAATTCAAAAACTCTGATTGAAGACACATCACATGATTTTCAGCAAAATAGGTTCACCACAGGACAATTTCCTAGAGGAATTAAGTCTGAATTATATTTCTTTTGTTAGGATGTTAAACAAAAATAAGTGTTTAGGAATTTTGGCTAACAGCTGTGAAAAAAAAAAAATTCACCGGGAATAATTTATTCATCCCTTTCCACCTGCAAATTGCCTGACAACAGGTTAAGTTCTTACCCAAATGTTATGGTGATTGTTAAAACATTACAAAATTATTTTCGCAAATGTTTCTTGCTGGGTAATTTCCTGGTGACCCAGTCACTGTAGACATTTGACATTTGAAATTCAAATTCCTTCTGAGGGGATGCACAGATTGCAGGAGCACAGCTGAGCTCTGCTGGCTGAGCACAGCTCGAGTCTCTGCTGGAGCTGTCCTGATGGAACCCCAACCATTCCAAAGGAATCCAGGTGATGCTGTAGGCATGCACACTCCTGCTCCTCTCCAAATTAGGCAGTTCTGGTCCTAAATGATTCTATGTTTTATGAATAAGACTTCTGTTCCTATGAGGCCTAAATGAACTCTTTTTACAACAGCTTTTGTTTCGCCCTCTCCCATGTTTTCCATCACTGCTTCTCAAAGCAAAGCAGGTCCACAGTGTTTCTTGTGCTCTCCACACCCCAGAGGTCTTTGTCCTCTGTCACTTAATGCATCTGCCTCCTCATGTGTGTAGGCTGGAGTGTTTAGGTGTCATTTACAGGCTGTGTGAGGTTCAGAAACTCGATGATCCAAATGTGTGGTGTTTGGAGGGCTGGGAATTGCAGATGCAACCCTGCTCCAAGAGAAATGCCACAAATAGGATTCCTAGGGTTCCTTGGGATGAGAAACCACAGCATACCCCAACATCCTGCTTCCCTTTGCAGGCCAGGGGCAGGAGTTCTTTTAGTCAGCTCCTAGATCAGCATTTTGAGACAGCCCCAGTGCTGCTGATTCACCCCAAGTGCTGTGTTGGGCTACCAGCCACAGCCTCAGAGCTGGTCCATGAGCAGCAGGGTGACACTGGGGGCTGCAGAGGTGACCTGGCAATGAATCACTGACATTCTCTGGTGACAAACGTGGGGATGTAAAACACCTTTCCTGTCTGCAGAGCCAAGTGAGAGGGGAGAGCAGGGACTCATATCTCTGCAGCTGTGTGCTAAATGAATTACAGGAGAGAGTGAGGGAATAACACTGGAATTAAAAGGCTTTAAGATAAGATGGAAAGTGGCAGCTGAGCCAGGAAGGCGGGATGGAAGTGGAAGGGTGTTTACATGAGCCAGCAAAGCTTGGGGGATGCTCCTCAGTGCCATGAAAAACTGCTCTGTGGAGGAAAGACAGCAGCAGAGCAGAGGCCATACTGGGGATTCCTGCAGGAATGCTTTCCAAGGAGGTGTGGGAGAAACACAGAGATGCTCCTCTGCTGTAAGATAACCTAACTCCAGTGTTCTTAGTGGAGTTGTGCCATAAGATTCAGCCTGCTAGCCATGGGCTGGTGCCAGTGCTGGTGCAGGAGGAGGGAGATGCTGCAGCTCAGTGACAGCAAGCTCCCAGCACAGTCAGCTTTGGTCTGAATAGTTTGGCTCAAACTTTGGAAGGTATTGAAATACCAACCTGCTTCAATGTGGAAAAAAAAAAAAATCTTAGCATAGCTGGGTGGCACAATTGTCCTGGCTGTTGCCTCAGCAGGTATTGAGGGTGCCTGGCCTGCCTGACATCCGCTCCAGAGACGATTTAAATAAGTTAATGGATTGAACTGGATTGTGCTGATCTCTTTATATTGGCATGGTGGACCATCAGCTGTCAACAAAGGAAAATCTTAACAATGTATTTAAGGTGCTTTGATTTTGTGGATGAGCTGTCAACAGCACTAAAAAACACCTTCTGTCACAAAATTAGAAAATTGTGCCCCAGGAAACAAAATGCTCAAAGGCCATAACAATCATACCAAACTTTCCAGTTTAAGATTAGCACTTATTTATTTCAGGAGGGAGGGGAGAGGTAAGAGGGCAAAACTAGAGAAAAGGGTGCTGCATGGGTTAATCTTGTATGGAGGGACAAGGGGATGGTGGAGGAGATGCCCAGTCCTGGAAGGAATTGGGAGTGGACATCCCGTGGGACCCAGGGGTTAAGGCAGGAGTGGGTGCAGGGACCTGCACCTGAACACAACATGAAAAATCACCTCTTGCAGAACCTGGCAAGTGGCTGGGGCAGCTCGGCTGTGAGAGCCAATTCGAGCTCAATCAGTCTGTAAGAAATGGAGAGATAAATCAACACAATAAAACATGGCACAGACAACCTAGGGGCTGTTGTGGCATTGGATCATTTGGCATATTGGGTTCTGCTGGCAATCCTGGAACCACTGAGGGTATGCAATACAAGGAACTGTGGAGAGTGGCTCCCAGGAATGGGAAATACTGAATGACCAGATGAATATACCCCACATCAAACCTTTCTATGTTGCCTTAAATGAGGCGAATTTTCCCTGCATGGAATAATTTACAGCACTGCTGTGCCATTTGACAGCATTGTTTCCACTCTGCTGGTCCCTGTCAGAATGCCCCAGGAGCATCTGAAACAGAAAAACAAGGACCACTCTCATCTCCCAGAAAATACAGAGCTGGCCTCTGGTAGGACAGGAAATGAAAAAAATCACTTTGTCATCTTCCAAGTGTGACATGACCTCTGCATCATGGGAAGAAATCTACCCCATAAGGTTAAATCACTGCTTATCTACTTAATGTCAATCAGACATTAAGCAGATTGACTGGGGGAGTCGATTTATTTATTTTTAAATGAGAACCCAAACAACTTAATACTCCTTCTTGACTTAATCTGCTGGCGGGCTGGGTATCCAATTTATTGTGTGTGTTTGTTTGTTTATGCCTTTTTTGGCCTGTTGGTTCCTGTGGGAGTGGATGTTCTGTGACAGGGCTGTTGTGGCAATGGATGAAACCCACCCAGAGATTACCCTGGCTCTGTAGCTCTCTGCACTGGCTGCCCTGACTTTAGCAGCCATTTTTAAACACAGGCTCCTGTGGATTATCCACTTGCTCTGGTGAATAAAAATCAAACTGCAGTTAAGATCAAGATACAAGAATTTCCATATCTGGAGAGTGAACAATTATTAATGGTAAAAAAATAGTAAAGTGGCACACAGGTGGCAAGGTTAGTCAGCAATTTGAATAAATGGCTGTGCATGAAGAACGCTGGATTTGGGAACCTTTTATGGCATAAGAAAGCTGGAAATGTAGCTCTAAGATGGCATTCACTAAACACAACCCAAACTGTTCTAATGCTTTCACATGAAATTGTATTTTTCTAAACTGTAACACATTAAGTACACGCAAGAATTAAAGCTGATTTAATCCAACTGCACCCCTGAAATGGAGGACAGTGAGTCACCACATCACTTTTAGTCCTTTGATCCAAGGTTCTTCCACAATGGGTGCAGATAAAGGAGGTTAAAGAGGAGCTAGCAAAGAACAGATGACAATTTAATCGCTGTGGTGATTACCAGGTGGTAATTAAACACTTGCTGCTGTGAGGTTCCCAGACAAATTTTATACTGGTAGTGCATAAAGTTTTCTGAAATTTCAGGGTGAGATTTACAAAATTTACAATTTACAGGTGTAGGAGCCCAGGTAATTCACGTGTTAATGAGGCAGATGCTTGTGGATAATTTCTGGATGCCCTGACACATTGTGGCCTAATCACAGATTTTGTTTGTTTGTTTATACAGTACAAGGAGTACAGGTGTAAATGCAGCTCCTCTTCTAGACATAAAAATCTATCAAATCCAGCCTTCTGTGCTAACTTGCACAAGCCAGAAAACAACAAAAACCTTCCTCTGGCTTTAAGCACTATTCTCAAGTGCAAGAAGAGAAGGAGGCTGACTGACTCAAGTGGTCTCACTGTGATGCCTCCCAGCTCTGTGAAGCTCTTACAGTGCCCTCGAGTCAGAGGTTAAGAATCAGAGCTGGCTTTAAGGTTTTTGCCTGATGCAATCTCCTGTCCCCCTGCCTTTCCCATACACAGACACCTGTATTATCTAAATCCTCCCTGCCAAGCACTTTTCTGACCTCTCCTGTCAACCTGCTGGAAGTAGGGATGCCTATGCTGTCATAAAGTGGAGATGAATATTTGCAGAAAGTACATACTTTCTTCCTGCTGTACAATAAGCTTTAAACTCCCCATAGGAAGTAGTAGAGAACTGGTTTAGAGAGTCTCTGGCAGGACCCTGATTGGCCTTAATCACCCTGAGCAGCTCCACCTATGATCCACCCATTCCCATGGGTCAGGAGCCCATTTAAACTCAGCCAGGGGTGCTCAGCCTCTCTTCAGAGGTGTTAAAGGGCCATAGCTGTGCTTGGGGTCTGCCCCAGGGAGCCAACTCCCTGTTTGACCATGGTCCCATACCTTCTGTGAATTTGCTTCCTGATCTGAGCTCCAGTCCCTGCTCCTGTGGGGTGATGCTCTGCACCATCCTTTGGGACCTGCTGGCCCTCTCTGCTCCCTGATGTTCTCTTTCCCAAAGGTAAGTTTACCTATACCATATTCTTCCATGACAAACACATTCCTAATTTGTTTTTTAACCTCTGTGGAGAGTTTGTGCCACCACTGCAGTGCAGAAATGAAATTTTTGACTATATCTTCCTGATGTAATGACTGGAGGCATCAAGGAGCTCAGCTTCTTTGGTGAGCCTTGTTTTTTTGTTGAGATCATGTGGGTTATGTGGGTGGGATTTGAATCAGAGGATAAACATGCTGCTGGAGTGTGGTTTATGGGAGCTTTACCATAGTAATTTTTTACTGGGTGTTTTTTTGGGAGGAATACTTAATGTATGGCTTTATCTTCATGGAGCTACACCACAGAGCCATAGAATCATTCTCCTTTTTGTCACAGCTGAGCTGCATGCATGATGGACATGTCTGCAGGCTCTGTCCCTTGCCACGTGGAGAGGCTGAGACTGTGTGAGTGTAATTGCACCGTTCACTCATTCACCAGAAATCATTTCAGAGTTCCCCTGAAGAGCACTCTGGGGGCTGGGAGAGCTGATGGAAGGTCAGCAAGTTCATTTGCAATGGGTCACAGTCTGAGCTAGGTTGCATTACTGAAGAGACAGAGCAAATCTCATGGGCTCAATGTCATTACTCCTCCTTGACACCACCATAACAAAACCCTTTGGAGCAGTTTCAGCTCTTATGATCAAATAAACAGGATCCAACAAGCAGGACTCTGTTTGTCAGAATCATGTCCATTGACCTCTTGTAATATTTTTAGCTGGTTAAATGCCTCTAGTGTTTTGCTGTTTTCTATCTTAATGTGTCTTCCTAGACTGGCTGGTGGAAAGGCAAAACAAAAGCCCTCACATAAACCCTCCATGTAGCCATCAAGATGTGTCTGCCACCCAGCAGAGTGCCTGTGCTTCTGGTTTATGGCTGGCAAATGTGCCTGGAGATAGAAGTTCAAATGTCTCTTCTGTAGAAGCCTTAAGCTCTTTCTCTGATATATGAAAGCAAAAATAAGGGTAAAACAATTCTTTTCTTGAAAAGAAAAATCAGAAAAGCCCTGACAAGCCCTTCCCTAGTGATCAAACAAAATCACAGGACAATAAAGTGTTGAAGAACAGGCCTGGGCACATTTTAAGCTATTCTGTAGGAAGAGAAATGAAGAGGTGAAATGCTGAGGGCATTTTGCAAGCAGCATTTGTGCCCTGCACCCCAGAACCAGCCCTGGTTCTGTGTATGGTGGCTGTTCTTGCATCTTGCCCTGCCCATCCATGAGAGCTGAGCCTCCAGCAAACCAGAGCTTCAGGGCTGATGGAAGAGCCCACCAGACTCATTTTGTGAGCTGCTGTACTCCATGGTGAGGGTGACTGATGTTTGGGTCTCAGGTGATGTTCATGACAAGACACTTAACAAGCACTGAAAAGGAAAGTAAGTGAAGTCCTGGAAGTATTTTGGGTTTGAGCTACACAGAGGGGATCTGTGTGGGGGGATGGATTTGTGAGGAGGAGTGGGACTCAGGAGTGCAGATTTTTGGCTTGTCAGATTGTTCCCCTTTCTCACCTTTGGCTATTTCCATTTATAAAAAATAATGGAAGCTGCTAATACTAATGTGTAATGTTAGCAATGTGCTTCTGGATCTCCTGAGCAGACAATGAGTAGTGATTTATTTTAAAAATACATGGTGATGTCTCTAGATCCCCTTGGCACTAGAAGGCTGGATTTTAACTGCATATGGAACAAATTGGGAATTGTGTTTTAACTGCATCTTTTAAAAAACTAATGAATACTTCAAGTAATTCTGAATGCACAAGTTTATCAGGAGTATCAGTGTAAAATCTTTCTACCATAAATACTACCTTTCTACATAAACACACAGAGATGCAGAGGAATGCTCAGAAGCTGAAACTCTTCTGGCATTACTGGTGCTGCAGATGTAGGACTGTAGGGTTCTCTAGAAAGACATATTCCTGCTCAGCAGTGCCCAGCAGACCTTCAGAAACTGCAGGATGCAGTGCTGGGCTGGGTGCAGTACAGGGTGGCTGGACTGAAGGCCTGCAAGGAGTCACTTCTTTCCCTTTCATAACCTGCCTTCAGTTCTATGGAAACAGGAATAGGATTGCTGAATAATGAAGAGGGAGAAATGCAAGAAAAGCCCAGCAGATTGTGCTGTCAGCCATCAGAATAAGCATTATTTCTGTGAGAACAGTTTTAGTGATAACAGCAGCAACACCCATACCTCCAGTGAACTTTCTCTTGTTACTATTGAACATGGAGTAAAGGTCTTTGAGAGCATGTGTAGGACCTGACTGTGTTTCTTGTCCTTTTCTCCTGCTCAACTGCATTTTGTTGAGGAAAAACTGGAAAAATTAGAAGCCTAGAAATCAAAACTTTAGAAAATTCTTTGTGTCCTTCTGCAGAGTTTATCTGCAGTCCCTGAGCTCAGCTATTCTCAATCCTGTGTGTAGGAGACAGGATCTCATTTGCAGTGCTAACAGACAAAATGGGGAGATGGAATAGGTTATGGAAAGCTCAAAGAGTGGAGGTGCAGGGTGATGGCATGGGTAAAGCTCAGGCTCATTTAGCTAATTAGCTGATTTTTCATAGAATCATAAAGGTTTGGTTGGAAGGGAGCTGAAAGATCAACTCGTTCCACCCCCCTGCCGTGGGCAGGGACACCTCTCTCTAGACCAGGATGCTCAGGGCTCCATCCAGCCTGGTCTTGAAATTTTAGGCCCTTAATTTTAGGTCCTTAAAGCTGGGTAAAAACCAGAAAAGACCATCACAAGTCTCTCTGTAACATGGGAGACTAAAACTGGCAGTAGGACCTCGGGTGTGTCAGACTTGTAAAGAGCAAATTACCAGGACTAATGGTGTTTACAGTAATTACAAATTCTAATTGCCTTTATAGTATTTGAGAAGAGTATCTGTGAACAGGGCCACATTTAAATGAAAAATAAAGATTGTGCAGCAATATTTAAGAGGTTCACTGTTGGACATAATTAGCAATCCTATTTTTTCCCCATGTTTAAAAAATGTATTTATGTAGTTTAATAGCTTAGAACGACATCAATGTATCTAAATTTAAGGCAAAGGATAACTCAAAAATAACTTAATATCAGGCAAGTTTGACCAAGGAGTTTTTTAAAGCATCAGAAGGAAACAATCAGGAAAATGTGGCTAATTATTGTGGACAATACATAAAAACCTATGCCTAAACACAGAGCAGGAGTTGTATAATGGTGCAGATGTAGAGGAAGACACTTCAGCTGTGCCAGGCTTTGTAAACCTGGCTGGTGCAAATATCAGGAGTGCACTGGTGCCCCAGGAGCTCCAATGAAAGCTGAGATTAAGCATCTGACAAATATGTTTGCTGAATTTGGACCTTGGACTTGAATCATGACATCTGAAATAGGCTTTTCAAAGAGCTTCTGCAGACCTGGAGCTGCTGGTGTATTTTTATAACAACACTTTGTGTGCCTTGGCAGTTAAGGTAAATGACATCATTTTACTCTATCTCTCTGCATTTTATTTACCTCATTTCCTTTTCTAAAAATACACAAATTTGACTACTCAGTGATATGAATCTAAAAACAGAGAAAAGCCAGAAACCCCTTGTCTTCTACAGTGTTCACTTAAACCACATCACACCCCACAAATAGATCCTGCTTGCAAAAAGGCCTTGATGAGGAACAGACCCAAGGATGTTTTGGAGAAGCAGAGGAAACCTCCTCCCATCCTTCCTCCTTTCCTTTAATCTCCTTTTGTTCTGGAGGAGGGTTGTGCTCAGGAGTGACCAGGCTGTCCTCACTGAGCTCTGCACAGCCACCTGAAGCTCTTGGCTGCCCTGCAGGCTCCAGTCCTCTGAGGCAGAAAAATGGAAAATCACAGTGCACAAGTGAAATGTGTGGAGCTGAGACTTTGCTGACCAGCTCAGCAGACCTGTTCTGAAAGGGGAGGGACAAAACCTTACAACTGGAAAAGCATCTCAGATGAGAGCATTCAAATTTTTTATTAGGATTGAGCAGCTTTTGGAATCTTCACATTCTGGTTTAGGTTTGTAATACAACAGGTGGCTTGTGGCATTCCTGGAGCTCCTGTGAGGTGGTTGTGGGAATTTGGAGCTGACCATAGTCTACCTTGAATTGTTTCTAACATATTTTGTGCTCATATTGTAAAGGTTTATGAACCTATTAGAAATGCCACCACTTGGATCCCATATCCCACCCAAGCTGTTAATTCTCATTCTCTTCTGGAGGTTTGTGCTCTACCTCAGGCTCTACCTCCAGCATGTGAGTGCTTATGTTGCTCATAGGATAAAATCAGCCAACTTAGCTGAAATCAGCAATTAAAGCATTTGGAGCTAAGCAGGATGGTTTTATCTGAGAGTGTATTCTGGTTTTACAGTTTGGCTGCAGGTAAGGGCCTCCAGTCATGGAAAGTGGTTTATTGCTGGAGTGATTATCATCTTTTTGCAGCTCCAGAGGAACCTGAAAGATGATTTTTGGTGTCAGCCAAACAGCAATTCTTCCCCCTACAGCCCCCCAAAATTGGGTGCTGCTAGCACCTGCTGGGTGAGTGTTGGCTGTGCAGAGGCCATGAAATAGAGCCAGTCTGTGCCTCAGCATTCCTCAAGTGATTCCTCATTTTGGGATCTGTATATGTCAGTGCCAAGCTACATAAACAGCTAGTCTTTACTGGGGTCTTCCAGAAGAATGCTGTGGTGGGTTGGACTAGCTGTTCATTTAGCCTGGCATTGTATCCTAAATAATAAATGATACCCACTCTGGCAGTTTGTACAGATTAGCAGCACTGGAGGATCTCAGCAGAGAGGCAAAGTACCTTTTAAAACATTAATATTCCTTCCTAGCTGTAAAGGGATTTTGGAAAGAGGTATGGTCAGAGCTGGGTCTGCCTTTCACATAAGGAAGGTAACATAAATTCAGCCATTTTCCCCAATCTGATTCATATACATAGCCTTTAGAGGTTTACTTATGCAGTTGATATCCCAAAAAACTAATGTTTCAGGGCTAGGAACACAGGGATTCTGTTTCAGACTGCAAACCCTCAGGAAACAGATGCATACATGTGTTGACTAATTGTGCTGCAAAGCATTTAATGTCTGGAGTTTTGAACTGTGTAAGTAGCTGTTGGACAAGGAAGGCAAAATGACTTTGAGTCTTACTTTGAGTTCTGCTCTCCATTATGTATCAGAAGTGGAATTTCTTACCAAACCTGAGGCACCTATTGTGAGCTGTAGTCTGAGCTAGCTTGGTTGAAAGTGGAAGAAATTCTCTGTGCTTGCTGTGAGACCCCAGGCAAACCACATCTTCAGGTTTCTCTCTCTGCTCCAGAGGGCAAGAGTTGCTGTAGGTTTGTCAGACACCTCCCACAGCGAGGTCCTGGTGTGGGTTGGTGTCTCAGGGTCAAGTGCAAAGCCAGCAGAGGTTATTCAGCTGAAGAATTTTGCCCTGCATTCCTTCATCAATCACACTGGAAGGTCTTCTCTGCTGTTGTGCACTGCTATCACTCATTTTCTGCACATACTTTGTTCAGGTGCAGCAACAATATTTTCTACAAGCTCTTGATCTTATTATAATACAGCTATAAACCAGATAAAGAGCATTTATTTCAGCCACTATAAATATTGGCTGACCTTTTCTGCTCAGAGGAAGCTTGCTCCTCTGCCTCTAGATTTTGATTTAGGATTATTTGTGGAGAGCAAATGGATGCATTCATCACATCAACATCTCTGTCAATGTAATTTCCCCTAACGAAGTATTATATGCAGGAAGGAGAGGATGGTTGAAGTAGTAGGCAGTGATTTCTTGTGATACAGAACAATCTTTTTAGGGATATTGTGTAGTAGTTGTTCATCTCCTGCAATACAGAGCCCACTGGGAGTTGGGGGTTGATGGTATCTGGAAATCTGACAGGGATGAGACTACTGATGCAGAGGTATAAATAGCTAAAATAATCTGTTTGGCATTTCTAGAGAGAAGATAAACTTTCTGTTACATGAATGTGCAGGAAACTTGTAGTAAAACAGGGAGAAGGGAGCTGCAATATGCAGAAAATACAGGAGAAAGCTCTGGGTGGTGGTGTACCATACCTGATGACCTATAACTGCTCATGCATTGCTCTTGACTTGTACCAGTTTGGACCAGAAGTGACAAACCTTGTCACCTTCCTGGCAGTGGGAAATACCAGGGAACACTTCTCAGTACCCAGAGCACAACCCCAAAGGATCTTAAGGGAAGGAAAATCCCAGAAAAGTCAGATGGCAGCAAAAACCAGACGTGGGGGCCCTGAGGTGCAAGCAGTGATGAGGGAGGAGAGGCAAGAGAATGAGCATCATTAGCATGATTGATGCAGCATGTACCAGCAGAGCAGAAGAGATCACTGCTATAAAATGGCATGGGTGAGACACAGCCAGGGAGTGCTGTGCAGTGGAGATGGAGATGAATGCAAAATACATTTGAGAGTCAAGCTGTGTTTATTGCTCTGCTTTCAGAAAAGCACCAGGTAGTCTGGCACTGCAGTCTGTAGATGTGATAAATAGGAAGACCCTGTGTTTCTGGAGCTAATAACCATTATTTGATATAATTCTATTGCCATAAAAAACCCCCTCATTTTCCTATTGTCAGCTTCTTAATTTTGAAGAATGAACAAAGATTTGTGTGATTTCTCCAAGAATAGTAGAATACTCATTCATTGCAAAATGTTAGAGTGGATTTCTTCACTACATAAGTGCATAGATGCAGTGATTTGTTTGGTGGCATATACAGAACTCGCTCTGCTGCCGTTTATTGCAAACAGCAAGCCTGGTTTATAGCACTGCTTGCCAGCACCTCCAGTTGATCCGACACCCCCCAAACAATAGCCAGGCTGCGATTCATTACTTTAGGCAGTTCATTTCCATATGGTAATTAGGAGCCCGTTTGTGGCATACCAGCACGGGTATCCCTGAACTCATCTTATTGTTCTGCTTCGCATCGCGAGCATGACAAAGGCTCCTTATGAACAGAGGTAGCTGGGTTTGGGCAAATCCATTGCCCTGGAGAAATCACCATCCATCACCTCGGAGGACGTGACACACGGCTTGTGTCGGCATTGTGGCTTGCGGCTGGGAGCAAAACAAAGGCAGGGGAGGATCCACGGCGGCTCGGGGGAAGCTTTCCCAGGGAATTGCCGCTGGTGCCCACTCGGGTCAGCGAAGAGCGGGGCTGGACCAGTCCCTCCCCGTGCGGGCTCCTGTGCTGAAGTTGAGGACAAGGATGCGCTAAGTTTATTTCAGCGCGTCCCCTGCGCTGCGAGGGGAGGCGGCTGCGGCACTCCGAGGGGTGAGAGAAGGGGGACGGGGACACCCAGAGGGAGACAGAGACACCCAGATGGGGGGACAGGGAGACTGGGAGGGGACAGGGAGACCGGGAGGGACAGGGACACCCAGAGCCGGGGGGACAGGAACACCGGGGGGGAACAGGGACACCCAGAGTAGCGGGGACAGGGATACCCAAGGGGGGACAGGACACCGGGAGCGAACACTGCGCATCGGCGGGGAGCGGCTGCCGGGAGCTGCGGGGTCCCCGCGGCCGGGGCGGAGCTGCCCCTCGCCCTCCCCCTGCTCGGGGGCAGCGGGGGCCGGCGCTGAGCCCTGCGCTAAGCCCAGCCCAGCCCTGCCCTGCCCCGCCGGGGCCGGAGCCGGGCCGCCGCGGGTGGATGCGCGGGGGAGAGGCGGCAGCGCCGGGGCCGGGGCCGGGCTGGGCTCGGCCGGCAGCCCCTTCCCGGGCTGTCCGCACCGCGGAGACCCCGCCGAGGTAAGGCCGGGCGGGGAAGGGCCGTGCATTGTTCTCCGAGCGGGATGTGGGATGCGGGCTCTGGCGGGAGATGGATGGGGAGCGATGCTTAGGGTCCCCCCGCCCTGACAGTGCGGTTCAAGTTCGGGGTCTGGAGGAAAAGCCAAGCCGGAGTCTCTCGGGGAGGGTGAAATTCCCAGTGGGATGCTGTGATGGACTGAGAATCGCCGGTGGGACCTGCTGTCGCTGGGGCGATGCCCAGCACCTGGCTGCGGGGCTGGGAGCATCCCCAGCCCCGTTCCGCGGGGCATCCCCAGCATCTTTCACTCTGCCAAGCAGGGCAGACCCGCCGCTCCGGCGTCAGCGCCTTCATCCCTCCGGAGAAGGGAGGCTCAGCGGCGGCGCAGGGTCCGTCAGGGATGCGGGCAGGCAATCGGACAGAAATCCTCCCCTGCGCAGCGAGGCAGCCCTTCCTCTGCCTTTGTTACACTTGTTTCCCTGCCCGGCTCTTCCCTCTTGCCCAGAATAGCCCCTTTCCCAGTATTGTTCTCCCTGTGTTTCCTCTCGCCTCCTTCTTCCGCCCGTCCTTAGCGCAGGTTCTCCGCAGACCTGATACCCTGACACACATCTTCCCTCTCCCCTATGGCATTTCTAAGTCCAGATCTACGTTTTTTGAGAATTTTTTTTCTCTTGAGTGTTTAAATTTGATTTCTATTCCATGTGTTTAAACTAAATTTAAATAAACTTCTCTTAGGACCTGCTGCATAACAAGAGATTTCTGGCTGCCTGGCACTTGATATCAGTTTCAGTTACACTGAGCACTGTGTGCTTTCAGGCTGGGCTTTCTAGCCTATCATTGCTATGATATAGAATAAGGTATTACCTTTGACCTCACTGCTGCCTTTTTTTTTAATATATCTAGATGGGATTAGGTGGGTCCTTGGCTAAATGAGCACAGCCTTGCAGAATGCAGCTGAGAACTGTCCATGTTGAACACAACACTCTTGGAAACAAGTTTGAGAGTGCCAGAGGGTGAGATCCAGGGAGAGACCAGGTTAGGAGCTTGTTAGAACAGTGTCTCCAGAAGGGTCCAGCCTTCACCTTCTGTACTGTGTTGGTTTCCAGGCACAGATCCATTTAAAAGTGTTTGTGTCTCTGCTGGAGCAGGGCAGAGCACAGCGGCTGCCAGGGGGCTGTTGATTTTTCCTTTAGGGGATTGTGTTCTTTAAGCACTGCCTTTATTTAGTTTTGCCTAATGGGAAGCAAAGAGCAGCTGAGCTCATTCTTGTAACTTTTGCTGGATTCCCAATAGTTGCAGTGAAGTAATCAAGGCTTTAATCAATTTTTACTTGGCTGTAACTTGGGAAATCTTTGAGCAGCCTTAGGGACACTGGCTGGAGATCTGTGTCTGCAGGCTGGGGATGACTGCAGTGATTTAGTTATGCCTGCCTAATACAGAGGCAGGAACATATGTTGAGAAAAATGTACATGTTTTCACATATGTTCTCTGCTTTTTAAAAGTTACTTTCTTGAAGCTGCCTTCTTTCCTCTTTTTGAAGAGCTCATTTGCAGAAGTTTCAGTGCTTGCCTTAGAAAGATTTATATTACCTGCAACAGCATGGATTTCAAGGATTGGTCTGTTTTACAGGGAGATTCATCTTGCTGATTCCCTTGGACTTTCATGGGTGCAGCCACATCAGACTTGATCCTTTTAGTTTGATTCTGATGTATTGAACTTGTAAAAACCCTTGTTAAGAGTTTGCTCCTCAGTCCTTTAGAAATGTACATGTCATCTTAGTCAAAAGAGATTGTACAGGAACTTTTCAGTGTGTTAACAAGCCCTGGAATTCCATAGTTTTGGAAGCATGACAGGAGTGAATGAATTCCTGAGGTCTAAGATGCAGGTGACCCTTTTTCTGTGGTTTCCTGTGGGAATGCTGGGGTTGAGCTCTCTGGAGCTGGGTGTTTCCTGGGCAGTGAGATGAAATTGCTATAAAGCTCCCCAAAGCAAAGGTTGTGAATGCATCTCAGCTACAGAAATCCCCAGAAATTGGAGCTCTTTACTAGACTTTGTGCTATAACATAAAAACCAGAACACCATGCACCACCTGGGACTGATTTTTTCAGCCTGTGTTGTCTGGCTCAGTCTTGTGACAGTGTGGAAGTGAAGTGTGGCATGAGAAGATTCCTTTGCCACCACTGTGGGACTCTGCTGATGTGGCCATGGTTGGGCATTCTTGGTTTAGGCAATTCTGCTCATAGCTTCTGGTAATTAAAGCAACAGAAGGTAAAGAAGGAGGCCCACTGCAGGGCTTACATGATTTTGAAAGGGCTCTTGCATATTTTCTGTATCCTATTTTCTTCCTCCAATGCTTCTTAGCACTGAGTGAATGGCAGGAAGCAGGGAGGGAAGGACCTGGATAAATGGAGTATTCTGGGATCCAAGAACTCTGTTCGTGCCTGTTGCACCTTCCCAGGGAAGTGGTGGGCCAATGTGTCAAATCCATTTGCAAGCAGTAGTGTAAATTAAAGCTGGGGGATAAGCAGGTTAGAAGGTTAATGAGATGTCTGAACTTAATTGATTTTCCATACAAATTGGCTATAATGTCTTTTGTTTGCTTTTTTTCCCCTCCCAAGATGCCGTGTTACAGCAGTTACATGAATATGAAGAGTAGCAAAAAAGGGAGGGGGGAGTCATGGCTGTTTGGAAACCAAGGAAACCTTGGCTGCACTCCTGAGAGTGGGCTGATGTGTGATTTTGGGCAGAGTAAGGTCACTCTGAATTAGCACCCTGCACCCCTGTGTCTTCTGGGAATTGGTACCATGGGCTTGGTGATCACTGAGTGTTGGACAGCAGTGTGCCCTGGCTGTCAGGCAGAGCTGTTCAATCCCAGGGTTCAGAGAAACCTCCATTTAGATGCACAGGCCAGCCTGGGAAAACTTGTAGAAATATAGGGAAAAATAGCTATAATTTGTGTTTAATTATCTCTAGGTCCTGAGGTTGTCAGGGAGCATCCCCATGAGCATGGCACTACTTTCTATGAGCCTGGCCTGGCTTTAATATCCAGAGGATATTAAAGGGGATGTTGACTTTATTCATCTGCCTGGAAATGCCTGACTTAACCATGAGATCATGTTCAGGCCACCAATTTTTGGTCTTTCCTGTGTAGATTCTCATTCCTGTTGGGAATATATTGGAGTTAGTGGCTGGAACCAGTCCAGTTCCATGGGTGAGAGGAGCTGAGATCCTTGCTGCTTGCTTGGTTCCTGGACAGTGCTGGTGTTGCCCAGTGCCCCTTCCAGTCTGGGCTGGTTTCAGGTGACAGGTCCAGCTCAGGAGCAGCACCAGACTCTGCCTGTCTGAGGTCTGAGCTGGGTGGCACACCAGGACAGGAGCCAACGTTGGTCACCCCTTCCAAGGGTGTCACAGAGAAGGAAAGGCATTGTGTGTTTTGGTTGCATGGCAATGGAAGTTACAGCTCCTCTTGAGCTCGTTTGCTGTGAGAACCATGTGGTTAAATCACATTTCAGGCTTTTCCTCTTGGGTTGTACACCAAAAGATAAAGAATAAAATAGTAAATTCTCTAAGGGGCTAATACTATGTTTTGACCCCTGTGTTTATTTCGAACAGGACTACCACAGTGAAACAGCTTTTGTGTTTAACATGGGAATTGATTGCAGAGTGACTGTGAAGAGTTGCCTGCAGACAACAGTTCTCATAAAGCAGCTGTATTTTGATTTAAGGGTTTCTGAGCAGCCAAGGACAGCTGCAGAGTGCACACCCAGAGTGCAAGGGAGATAAAGGAAGATCAAGGTTTTTAGACCATCATATCATCACAAGAAGGGCTGATGGGAGGCTTGGGCTTGGCACCTTCGCATTTGTAATCAGGCTGAGATAAACCAGCACACCCAGATGCTGTAAGATTGGTCAATACTTAAAACTATTCCTGAGAATGACTCAGTCAGGTCATTGGCAGGAAATAGGTCGCTGGACATCATTTACATCCTTATCTTGTATATGTCACCAGTAGTGACAATGTGTGACAATGTTTAGTTGTAGGAACAATTCCTTGGTTTGGAGCATGCATATCTTACTTTTTGAACAGCTGAGCAATTTGCCTCCAATGTAGTGTTGAAAACCCAGGGGCAAAGCTGCTATTGTTTGGTTGCAGCCATTTCAAAGCATTAAGCCTTCCTCTTGCCCCAAGCCATAATGCATCAGTGCTTTCAGCAATGGTTTTAACAGTTCTGTGCTTAAATGATATAGGTTAGAGAAAGGAGGGGTTTTTGTTTTCTTTTGCTATTTAAAGCAACACAACAAACCTTTAAACCATAATTCCTTCAGAATTCTAGTAATTTTTGAAAAACATAGTGTGCACATTGAATATATGCAAACTATAATTTTGGTCCTTTGTTTTCTGTGTGGACTGTTTACAGAGCAGTGTCAGGAAAGGAAATACTTTTATGTGATGGCCTCTTTGTTTAGAGCCTAAACTCTCAGTGGGTCAGCTGTACATAGAGCTGACAAGAGCTTCAGATTTTCTGCAGTTGTCGAAACTTCAGTGCAGAAAGGGGATGCTGAAGGGGTAGAAGAAAATACAGTTCTGCTGGTGTTATCTGTCAGTTTAACAAATTATTATAAAAACTATTCTCCAAGAGTGTTTGCCAAGATGATACAGAACGCCAAACCACCCAGGCCTGTCATTCTTGTTCCAGGAGAGGATTGATCACTGCTCCAATCCTCAAGTTCAAGATTGAACTTTTTCAGACCCTTTAGGTATGTGTTGAGGTTGTGTGGCTGAGTTTTTGAGCCAAAAGAATCCTCTCAGCTGCTGCCTGTTGGCCTCGGAGAATGCAGGTGATCAATGATCAGTTATTGATCAGCAGTGATCAGTTCCAGTGGTCACAGCCTGGTCAGGCTCTGCTGTGTGGCCGTGCCTTCACAGTGGGAGATGGGCCTGTAAACCCCTTTAATATATGTAAGAAATGTAGCCCTACAGTTTTTCTCATGCTAATGCCTGAGCTATCTTTAGTTCCTTTGAAACAGAGTTCCATAGGCTGGTTAATCTCCCCGTATATAAATCTCTTTCATTCAATTAATCCTTTATTTTTTTCAGATCCCAGTGTAGGGGAGAGATGGGTTAGAAACAAATCCATTTACCATGTCTTGCATTGAAAACAAGCCCCGTGTACTTGAAAGCTGAAACAAAGCCCATACAAAGACACATTTTTCTGCATGATCTTGGTTCTTATTGCTGTGTGGTGTCAAAATAAAAGATCTCATAGATCTCATTTCTCTCTGCAAAGAACTTCCCAAGAAAGAGATTGCTGTCAAGGCTTTCAGTCCTGAAAATTCTTACAGAAAATCAAACAACAAAAGATGTAAAATTGACAAAGTCTTGACCCTCCTGAAGTGAATGGGAATCTTAAGACCAGAATTTGGGCTGGAGTTTTAAAGAAGTACCTCATTGGAATACTATAGTTATGTGCTTTTAGAGATATGAAATTGCAGTTTTACTGAAATACCAATTGCCAGGTGTTCCAGCTTTATGAATAAATGATCTAGCTGATTTTTCCTCTCTTTGAAGTGAAGGATAAGATTAGGAAACAGACGCCTGGAATACCCAATTATTTTAAAATAATATGTTAAACAGATCAGAAGTTGGACATCCTTTCCCTTTCCCAGCAAGTCTTAGAAGCACTTGGAGAGGCATTAAAAGTATCTGGAGACAGACACCACTTTGTCTAGTTTAGAAAGAAGCCTGAAAGTAATAAAAATAATCAGTGGATATTTTTGGGAAGTGTTTTCACTGTAGACAGCCTGCCCTGGCCCTGAGAACACAGCAGAGGCTGTTGCTTTGTAGTCACAACCTGTGGAATAATTTTGCATGGTCATGCTCATTGCACTCTGTGCTTGGGTTTAATGTAAGGGAAGGGGTAGAGGATGATAGATATAGTAGGAGGATGCTTTAGAACAGGAAGAAAACTCAGGTTGGAAAGCTGGAGAAGTGTCTAGAAAACAGGAGGAAAAGAGAGGAGAGCAGCTAGGCAGAGTCATTGTTATGGACTGGGCATGGCACAGAAGGAGGCTGCCATCTGAAATGCAGCCTTGGGCTGAGATCACAGTGTGCTGATGGATTTTATGTGACAGAATTCCTCTAGAGGCATTGCAGTGCTAAATGTATAGGTTATGGGAACACAGGTCCTGCATCTGTCTTTACAGTCCTGCTTGGATGTTATGGAAAACAGATGTACACATCTGGTAGCTGTTGTGCAAGGGGCTGAGTCCAACCAGGAAAGAAAGCAGTTATTACAAAGGTAAAAATGTCTTAAATCTCAAAAGGAGGGGGGGAGAAAAGTGGGGGTGTGCATGTTTAAGTTTAAACATTGACATGCTCTACTATGGTGTTTGTTTCTGAAGGTGATAATGATGGAAAAAATGTGTGTCTGGAGCTTAGGAGGATCTCCAGGCTGTCTCTAGTGCATGGAGACTGCTCCTTCTTCTCACACTTTATCCCTATTCTGTCTTAGTTTAGACTTCTGTTCCTCGTTTAGAAAACAAACTGCAAACCTCTCTGGATTGCAGACCCAGCAATTTAAGCATATTTAACTCCCAACACTGAGTTCCCTCTTGTGCATGATACCAAGGAAGTGTCTTTGTTTGCAGGAATGCTGCCTGACAGCAGGGCCTGGCTAAAGAGCAAATTTTAAATGACCAAAATCTTAATAAACTCTCTCAGTAACGTGACTGCACCACAGAGGATGGCTGCACGTGGAGCAGAAATGAGAAGCGTGGGAACTGTGCAGGGATGTGCTGCAGTAGGAGCCCTTCTAATGGGTACCAGATTGCTCAATTTTATGGTAAAACAGACCAAGTGTTTCAAATCGCTTGTTTCTCCTCCACTGTCAAAAAAGCTTAGCAGATAGCTCATAGACTCTAACATTTCAGCAGCTAAAACACAACTGGCATTGATTGTAAGCATCCTTGTCAGTGGGTTGGAGAGATGTGTATGTATTGTGTAGCAAATGTAGATTTTGAATGCTTGGACTTGGTTTATCCTTCTTGCCTCCAAAAAAATTTTTTTTTCAACCAAGGCAACAGAATTTCTTCTAACTCTGCTGTTGTCTCAAACACCTTGAAAATCAGTTGCATCTTTTTCTGATTTAATGGTCTGTACTGTTGTGCAGAAGAGAAAGTTTGGAGGAGTAACCTTTCCTAAACCCTTCTCCACCTGATTTACATGGGAGGCAGGAATGGGAAGCTCCAGGAGGTGTCTGCTTGGCAGGCTTGAGGCTGATGCATTATCTGGCCCAGAGTTATGTGCTTATCTGTCAGTATTTCCTAGTGCTGACCATGTGAGCCTGCCCCTCTTGGCACAGCAGAGCTCCTTTTCCATGATTCTGCCTTCATTGCACTTACAAGAAAATCACTGAGGGTTGGCTGTGAGTATCTGCTGGAAATGAGAGAGGAGTCATCTAATGATGAGTTTCCATGAAACAGAAGGTGAAATGAAGTGTAATTATGTTGTGTTAGTGTGGGGTGTTCAGGAGACACCAGGAAACTTGGCCAGCTGTTTCTATAGGTAGTGGCATGAAGCTGATAAACACACCAGTGTCAAGGCTTGTTCAGTTTATCCCTTAGATGAACTGATTATCATTGGGGAAGGAGAGAAAACCATGAACCTCATCGTGTCAGCCTGACAGTGGTGAAGGGAGGGAAGAGAGGAGGGATGTGTGCAGACTGGGGGTTACTGGCATGATACAAGATCCTGCTTCTCCTGTGCAATCCTTGCTCATCTTTAAAAGTTTTAGTGACCACTGCTTCAGTACTGCACACAGGAGTATTGGTTTTGGATGCACTATGAGTGGGCTTTAGGGATGGAGATTTGATCCCTAGCCAAGGGAGGATGTGGGTCAAAGCCATGTGGGTGCATGGTGGGTTTGGAAGGGAGGAGAAGGGTCTTTGCTGTGTGTGTATAAATCCATCCTTAACCCTGTTTTGGAGTACTTTGAAGATTTCTTGCTGTCTGGAGTTAACTTGGCTGCTGACTTGGTTCTTTCCACTTTAAACACAGGGGAGCTGGTGTTTAGACTAATTTTAACCTCCTCGTTCTCAGCCTGAACCTCTTTTTTTAACCCAGTGTGAGTAGCTTTGATGCTTAATGACAGAAAGTTCTGTTAGCAGTGCATTAACATCTTGTCTTTCAGTAGTTACACCCTGTCAGAGCATCACATGCTTGTTGGGGCAAGCTACACCTCCCTGTCTGAGAAATTCTTTTCCTTGCTCCAAACTCCTCCATAATACTTGAATGGAGCTTGGGCTTTGCAGCAGCTGAGATACAAATGTTTATTCAAATACATTAGAGTGTGTCATCTTTGCTCTCATCTCCAGCATAGCTGCGTGGGATTTCAGTGGCACCAGGAGTCAGACTCCAGTTTGCTGTAACAGTTGTTGTCTCCAGCTCTGCTGTTGGAGTACAGGGTGTGTTGTGTGCCAGACTGTGTGTCTGGCACTTCCTCTGCACAGTTGTACTTGTTTGGTTTTGTTTTTGCATACTGCTGGTGCTCTGTAGTCCTGTCCTCCTAAAATAAAATGTGGTGGAAGGAGGAAAAAAAAAAAAAACCAGCAAAACAAAAACCAGCAAAAGCCAATCGAGTGAGAAGAGCCATGGGTGGGACTGAGCTGGGGAGAGCAGGCAGAGGAGGGACCAAAGCAAGCAGTGCTCAGTGGGGAGCAGTGAGGGTGGAAAAGCTCCAGGGAATGAACTGCATCCTTTGAAACTCTCACCCAGTGAGTCCAGGTGAGTGAAAGGTAACTTGAAATTCGGAGTCTGGCTATTGTTATGCTGAGTGGGTTCAATCCTGCTGCAGGCTTGGGGAAAAGAGATGTTTGGTTTTATGGTTCTTTCTTTATATCAGCAAAGAAGGATGTGTCAGTCCTTGCCTTTACTTGTGCAAAAACATGAGGATAAAATTGGGAGATGTGTTCTGTTCTCTCTGCTGTGGAAGCTGCAGGGGGAGATGTGGCTGCCCAGGGTGGGAGGCTGCAGCCTGGGACTTATCTCCTGAGAGTTTATCAACACAACTCCTATATGGTGAGTGGTTTAGTGATGTGCCTTATGAAGGTTGCAGCCTCAAACCCCTGCTTTGATGTGCCAGAAGTTGCATTTAATTTTTATATGTCAGTAATTTTTACAGTTCCAGTCCAGCCTTTTAAATCTTGGATACTTGGGAGTCCCTGATTAACACTGAGGTGTGTTGGCCTAGCCAAGTGTGTTGTAACAGCTAATCTTAAACAACAGTGGGCATACTTTACTCAGTGGTGGAGCAAGTAAGTGCCTTCAATGCACAGCAGGGAGGTAGGAGGAAGCAGAGAAGAGGAGGAAGATCAGAGACTGCAGTCTGATCTAGCTGTGGTGTTCTCCACACCTGTCCAGCTGCAGAGCAGTGGAGTCTGGCCTTCACTCCCCCAGATTTTAGGGATGAAATTCCCTTTACCCACATGGGTTGTGCAGAATTACCAGAAGTCAAGAGGAAATGGCCAATAAGCTATTTGCAAAAATGTAGATCCGGGTTCCTTTCTCACTAGTCTTGAAATCAGGAGGAGGAGATGGAGCCAAAGGCATGAGCTCCAGTCATTCCCATTTAGGACATACTGGTGGAGCTGACACAGCATCTGCTGGAGGTGCCACTGCCTGTGCTGCTGGGATGCTCCTCAGCAGCCTGGTCACCCTTCTGGAAGAAGTAGTCAAGTAGATTGTTTTACACAATTAACTGGAAAGAATAAGGGGAAAATGGGATGTTTGTCTCCTCTGAGCATCCTACAGGACAGCAGAACATAGGGTGTGTTTTAGAACCAGTGCTTGAAGGCCTGGGGAGGGGGTCCAGGGCTGCTGCACCTCCCAGAGCAGCCAGGAGTGGAAATTCCTGTTGTAGAGCAAAAGATGTCTGATATCACTCTGGGTACTGCTCTGCCCAAAGCAGCTGATAATGCTTTTGGAAAAGAATGAAAGGTTTGGGAGGGGGAGGAGGTGGTGCCTGATGAGGAAGTTTGTAGTAGATGAATGATAACACCTCTGTGCAGTCTGCTTTCTTCCTCTGGGGCTAAAGCAGGTGGAAGATTTGCTTTCAGCAGCAGTGCCCATCACCTCAGGCTGGAGAGACTTTTCATGTCCCACTCATTCCTGATAGCACCAGCTCTTTGCAGGTTTACTCTGGGTTCTGGAGGTCTCAGGGTCAATCCTGATGCTGGTTATCATGTTGCTTTAGCATCATTTACTCCCCAGAAAAAGAAGCAAAGGCATTTTGGGATTAGCTCGTCTTAACTCTGGGTTTGTTTTGGGTTTTTTTTGTTTTTTTTTACCCTGAGAAATTCTGCAACTTTGCCAACCTTACCTTCGATGGTGATATGTGAGAGGTGATTCCCAAGGCTTGACTTTAAATTCAGAGGTTAATTCTGCATGGAATATGAAATAAATTTGTTCATAAGGAGAAAAATAATGGAAAATTAAAAGCAAAGCAAAAATCTGTTTTTTCCTGTGTTTCTGAGGAGTTAGATCTGCTTGAAATGTTTCCTTGTTTTAGTGGTCTCTTATGTGAGCAGGTAGCTTGTGTAGTAACTCTAGAGTAACTGAGTTGCTGAATTCTGAGTTGAGGGGCTCTTTACAACACAAGCCAGGCAAATAAACACTAAAGAAGGAGAGGGTTTGCACAGGACAATGCAAAAAACCCATGACAAAGGTTGGATGGGGCAAACCTGCAGGCAGGGGAACTCCTTCGTACAGGGTGAGGGGGAGTGATAGCACAGAGCTGAGGAAGCAGGTAGGAGCCAGCTTTGGGGATACTTTGTTAGGGAATTCACAGATAAAAATCCCTGCCAGGCCCCAGGATGTTGGCTTGAAAAACTGCAGAGTGTTCAAGGCAGAGCAGAGACTTTGAAGCAGATTAATCTTGGCCCAGACACACTGATGGGATCCATGGGGATGGATTTTTTTTCAGTTTTAATGTAGTTCCTCAGCATTAGTATCTCTCTCCTAAAAACAGTCTGTAAGAAATAAATCTGTATTTGTAACAGTGTCCATGTGTGACTCTGTCAGTTATCTTCTGGCCTATGGTGACTTTGTTTTGCTTGAAACTGGGATTTTTTTTTGTGCCTGGTATTGTGCCTAAGTGAGATGTTAAGTAAGGCATAGCACCTTACCCTGGTGGAAGGAAGGATTCCAAGGGATTTTTTTTTTTTTTTGATGGTGCTTTGTGCCATTCTCAAGGACAAAAGGTTTTGAAAGTTTTGTGTTTGCCTTTTCACTGGGCATTTATTTCAAGCCAGCAATTTCTCAGCAGCTGTGACACCCATGGCCAAAGGGAGGATGGCGAAAGACAGGAAGAAAAATTTAATTAAATTCAAATTTACCACTGTCCAGTAAATTCTCAGGACTAATATGACACTAATACAACATTAGCAATGGCTTCATTACCACAAATCACAGCTTTTCTGTGATTTCTGCAGGTTGGTTTTTTTTTGTTTTTTTTTTTTTTTTAACCTGTAAGAACCTTTTGGCATGGTTACAACTCCCCTGTTGTCTAAATAATACCGTTTAGAGCAACCATTTACTGGGATAAATGGTTCCACTCGAGGACTTTAATGATATTGATTAGCAGAGCACGAAATCAGTTGTGCAGGTTTTGGTGAAAACCAGCAGCAAGGCCATAGCTGTCCTTCCAGACTCTGCTCCTGCCACTGGAATCCAAACTGTTTGTGTGAGCTGGGCAGGAATGTGCTGGTATTTACCCAAATTTTGAAGAAGACACTTAGCAGAGGAATGTGCTCTGCATGCTCGCCATTCCACTAGGAAATTCTGCATTTAAAGGAAACCTCAAGCAAATATTTGGAAGGCCGGGGGGCTTCAGAGGAGCAGCACATCCTCCAGATTTTAGGGAGAACAACTCATGCTCACACATTCAGCTGTGTCTTGTCCTCTGTGCAACTCTGTCCCATACCAAAGCTGCTACCTGGGTGGTTACAGTAATCCTCTTTATTTCATTTTAATGTCTGTGTGAGTACCTGATACTCAGAATGGGATTAGGAGAGGTGAATTGCTGCTGAAATTGGTAATAACAGAAAGCAAACCTGTCTGACAGCATCTGCCCTGTGATCTTCAGAGAGCAGGTAAAAAGATCCTTAATTAACTTTTTGCCAGGGTGGGGTAGTGTTTTTGAGAAGAATTCATTTGAGAAAGTTACGGCATGAATTGTTGTTGCCTGAGTTAGAACAGCCTAATGAATTGCCATAAATTAGCTGCTGTACAGCCTGTAGGGAATGCTGTGTTTGAGGAAAAAAAGCTGTAAGGATTGCTCTAGGCTGAAGGGAGGGAGCTTACTCAGAGAAAATTGTTAAGGTAAAACAAGAGTGTGGTGGTTCTCAACTGTTGTCAAAACATTTCCAGAAGCTCTTTGCCCTGCTCCTCTTTGGCTATTCTGCCTCCTGTCTCCAGGATTCCCCTCCAAGCTTGTCAGAGGCTCTGGTGCACACAGGATGTGCCTGGCACAGTTTTACAGGTCCCAAGCCAGTTATTCCACAGATATTTTATCTGACTTGTGTCCTCATTAACAGCTAGTTGGGTGATAGAAGATGGGAAGCTGTTGTAAAGCAGTGGATAATTAGTTAGGGACTAAATTGGTGTTGCTCCCCAAGAAAAAGTTTTGACAAACCCTTCTGTTGGTGCTGAAGGAACACAAATGGGGTTTTCCCTCGGTGAGAGCTGTGCTCTGCTGCAGGGGATGCTCTCCTGTCTCTGCTCCAGGAGTGTTGGTAAATGTGTCCCTCAGCTGCTGCTCTGAGCACGTTGCCACCATGGGATTTATAGTGTATATAATGCATATAATCCAACACCTTGCTGGAAACAGGCGTGGGTACATTTGGGAGAGCAAAGATCCCTGATGTTGCCATGTTGAAAATGAATCTGGGTGGCTTTATCTGTGAGACAGAACCAGCCAGAGACACTGCTTCCCAAGGAATTGCTGTCCCAAAGCAAGTCCTCCTTTTCCCAGACAATAAAACCACAGGGGTTATTTGAATGAGAGGCAACAACTACCTTTACCTTTACAATTGCCTGGGAGGGTTAACAAGTTTGTGATGTTTGTGATTTAGTGCTTCTGTGCTGCTATTCACTACCATGAAATTCTTGTGTTAAATGCCCTTTCAGTTTTGCCACTGTGAAGGTGATGGAAACTTTATACAAAATTTAAAATCTTAAGTGCAGCCTGTAGAAATTATCTGAATAAATTGGGTAGTTTAATGCCCATCTCCTGGCAACACCAGCTCCTTCATGACCTGATTTTCAAAAGTTCTGTGTGTGCTGGGATGGTTTTTCCCAAGAAGTTTTTTCTCAACTTGGTTAGAAACTGGCTTGTGTCCAGAAGTATCCAAGTGGCTTTGAGTCCTGGTAAAACTCCAATTTATTCAGACTTTGCTTTGGAAAAGGCCAAATATTGTCATGCCTTTTATGCTTTGGAGGTGCAAGAATTTAATCATCTGTGTGTTTGGCTTGCTGGAGGAACAATCTGAATTGCTGAATTCAGGGAGGGGAAAAAAATAGCTGTAACATAAACCAAACAGTATTTCTAAAGGCATGATGTCTTGACTGAATGGTTTTAATCAGCATAATTTGAATACTCTGTCATTGCTTAGCAAACAAAGCCCTAGTTGGCTCACAGAGATAGTGAATAACTAAAGCAGGCAATACCCCTGCCAGGGTATTCTTATCTTCCAGTTTGGTTCCTGTCTGTGCACAGGAGTAGAATGAAGTTGGTGCATGCAGAGGAGGTAAGGGGAGCTCTTCTGCATGAGCAGGGAGGTGCTCATTTGAGATGTCTGCCCAGAAAGCAGCTGCCTGTCTCTGAAAGGGTTTGAGGCTCCACTTCTAGAAAATAGCCTTGGATATCTCCTCATATTTGCTGTGCAGGTTATTTGGGTTTAAGCATGTTGTGAGCAGGGAGGGTCTGGTTTAAAACAGCAGCTGGGCAGAAAGGTGGAACCCATCAGGTGTATGAATCTTAAAGATTCACTTAAAGAAAGCCTACTAACATAAAGCTGGCTGTGTATTAGATGGGTGCACAGCTCTGCAGTGAGCAGAATTCCTGCCCCTTGTTCTGACAGTGTCTGAGTGAAAACCTGGGCTCACATGGGAGCTGGTAGGCAGTGCTGTACCTGCAGCTCTCCTGCTTGCTGAGAATTAGATGGAAGGTGACAAATCCTGGAGGAGAGGTGCTGCCAGGAGGTTGGGCAGATGAAATCCTCCAGTGGCTGTAGGTGCTCTTACCTGGCAGGCAAGCCTTGGCTTGCTTTTCCTGGGGGATCCCAGCACTCCTGAGGTGCTGGCAGCTCTTACCTGGCCCTGGGGAGAAGGTGCAGCTCCCAGATCAGAGTGTGGTGAAGCAGGAGGTTTGGATGGATTGGTGCTGCATGAAATGAATGCAAATAGCAGAGGAGATGGAGGAGGAGGAATCCCCATGGCTCTGGGGAGTTGACAGGCAGATACTTGCCCAGTGCTGCTCTGTAGCTGCAGACCTACTGATCTCAGTCCTCTCCTTCCAAAAGGGGTGTAAATGTAGGCTCTGAGCCAAGATTAAGCCTGAACTTTCTAATAATATCTCTTAACTGCCTCACTTTAAAAGCAATTTCTCTTAATAGGCAAAGCCCTGGTGTTGGTGTGACCAAGGTGCACAGCACACATGGGTGTGCAGGAGCACATCTGTCACAGGAATAACTCAGAGCTGCTCTCCAGGAATTCCCATCAATCTAGCTACTTTTGCAAGTGATTGTGTTGTTGGCACAGCCTCGTGTGTAGGGAGACTGTCATCTTCTGATGTCCCTGTGTTTCTGAAAACTGACCACTAAACTCCCAGTAGTGTTAAATGGAGTATAAATTCTCAAGGTTTTCCAGGCACATGGATGCTGTTGTGCAGGGATGTGTGCCAAGGTGTTCTCATTCAAGCTATTACTGAAATCTGACACTGTTTGGAGCTATCTGGCTTTCAGGGTTGCTCTGAACCAATGAACCTGGGCTGCTATTTAAATAAAAAGGTTACTTAATCCAAAGATCTCTCTTAAAGAAAATCCAAACCAGCACCAAAATAACCCCAGAAAAAGTAATGCTGCTGTTTGCAGGGAGGAGAAATATGACAGAGAAGTGTCTGTGCCTTTGCTAAATTATACAGGGAGCAGGAAAAGTGCTGTTAGCTGATGCTTCTCTGAGTTACGACCACATTATCCTGGTGCTGCCAGGCATGGCGAGTGCAGCTGTGGGGATACAGATTCCTTAATGGCTCTGCTGTTCTGCAGTGATCCACTCACTGGAAATCTTCCCATTTATTTCACTTGCTGCATACAGTCTTTGCTCTTAAGCCATCTTTTTCCTCCTTGTTTTAGGTTCTCTGTTTTGTAAGCTGTCACAAGGTATTTTCAGATTAATCTCTCTTCTCCCCCTGTGAGCTCCTCATCCTCATCACGATGTGGTCTCTGGCTCTTTTGGTAGCTGTTTTGCTTCCTGCATTGCTGAGGCAAAGGAAAAGCCACCTTCTCTAGGCTGGTTTCAGGCCAAGCCTGCCTTATTTAAAATTAGTGTGGGCACTTGCCAGAAAGGAATCCCAAGTCAGTGTTTGAATTACCATGGTGCTGGCACTGGCTGTAAAGGGAAGAGTGAGAAGATACACAAAAGAAGTTGATATTTTCATGTCTAGCTGTGTATTTAGAGGATGTAAAAGTTTATAGCCATGCAATGAGAACCAGCATGGGTAGGTAAGATATACTCTGCTGGCAGGCAAGAGCAGCAGGCACTGATTTTCCTAAAAGGATTTTATGAGGATGTTTGTGGCACATGTTATGCCCATGTCAGTGGATGTGGAGAGCAGGTCAGCCCTCTACTGACATCTGCCCAGGAGCAATGTCTGTGCATACTGCAGGGCATGTCCAAAAAAAGCATTTCATAGCCTTTTCCTTCATTTAGGATAGGGTAAGGAATATAAGCAGCAGAGAAATGTTGCAGCTGGGTGTGTTGTTGAATGGCTAGATGTGTTTTTTGGGATGGGAAGCTCATTACTGATCAGATTTGATGGTAATGGGGGTCCTTTGCCTGCACAGGTAGGTAGGTCACTGTGGCAGGAAATGAGGAATATGGTGGTGCTGTAGAAAATACACTCCTTTTACAGTGTCTTCTGATGTCTATGGCTCTCTGCCCTGGGGATTTAACATTTCAGGACAGTCCCTTTTTCCTGGGGGTGAGTTTGGCCCAGGTGGATGAGCAGCTTGCCAGACATCAGGTGTTGGCCACTCCTGCTCCTGGGGACAATGGGAACCCCCTGGCTTTGGACAGTTTGTGACATTCACTTGCTGCTGCACCTGCTCTCCAGCTCCTTGTGGCAGTTGTCCTTTCCTGGCCCTGATTTGCAAAGGGCTGGGCTTTTATTTTCCCCTCCAAAGAGACCTTGGGAGGACTGGTTTGCCTGGGCTGTCCCTTCAACATCCCTTGTTTAAAAGACACTGCCATAGATGTTGCACCTCCTGCCACAACAGCTCCATATTCTGCACCTGTAGTGAAAACAGGGGGGAACAAGTGCCACTAATGTGCCACCAAGGCCAGCAAGTGCCATTTCCTCCAGGATCCCTGCTCCAGGATCCCTGCGTGCCTCGGAGAGCGAGCGCTGCCGTCTTTGCTCTGGTTATTGGACCTGTCCAACAGCAGGGCTGGGATTTGCTCTGCCAGGGTTTCTTCTGTCTATTTAATAGGTGCTTGTGGGCATCTAATAATCCAACCCAGAATGAAATGCATGAGAAGGTGAGGCTGCAAGCAGGAGATGTATGAGCTTTCAACTGTGTCTGCGAGGGATTCACGTCCCTGGGGATGTGTGTTCATAAATGCTGGGCTTGTTGGTGGCACAACAGAGACATAATTACAGGTCTGTTCTCTGTCACAGCTGTGTTGTCCTCTTGTACAGACCAGGCATAAATTTGGGGTTCTCAGGGGAAAATCTGAGTAATTATGTGTGTGTGTATTTTAATGTTGCCCACATAAGCTAAAAGGAAGAATTTCCCACTTTTTGCTGCCACATGTCAAGCCTGTCTTTCCCCCCCCGTTCCTTTGCCAGTAGATGTGGAGTTTTAATATTTTAATTTAAGCTGTTCTTTCCTCTCTACAATTTGATGTTCTGTGTTTCTAAACTTTAGAGAGTGCCTTTTTCTGAGTCAAACCAGCAGGATTTGTACTCTTTGCTCAATGCATCTGCCTGTCTCAGAAGTCAGCAAGTCATCAGATACTTTTTTTCCCAAAAATATATTTTTTAAAAAAGGTCATGTAACAAAATTTCCTTTAATAAGGATGGCTTTAAATAGAAGCCCCACTTGGAGCTATTGAACCTCAGAGCATAATGCCACCAAAGACTGTAAAATAAGGAGGTGGGGTGGGGTGTAAATCTCCATGTTAAATCACATAAAGCCAGAGTCCCTTGAGTATCTCTAATGCTATGTGATGGATGAGAATTTCCCAAAATAGACATTTGGATTTTTGCTTTTTTGAAAGGACTTTGTCTCACTATGCAATTGCTGACAGTGATGCATAAAAGCAATTCAGGGAGTGAGCTCTCCTCTTGGTTCTTTTCCTCTGGCAGAGGAATAGAATAAACACTGTGTTGAATTATGTGCCATATTTCTCACTGGGGCAAACATTTAAAACATTTGGGAGGAAGTATTGAGCCTGACTGCAGTTATCTCACTGTGGCTTGGCAGAGTACCTGGTTTGATTTCTGTGAAGCCACCCAGGACAGAAAATGGAGATGGAGCTCAGAGCATTCCCCTTCCAAAAACTCTGCTCACAAGAGCATTATACTGCAATTCTCTGTGTTACCCTAATTGTGGCATACTGTTAAAAATAAGAAATTAAAGCTACATCTGAATTTCTGCTTTCATATTCTCTCCTTTTCCTGTGCCTTTACTTTACAAGCTTTGCCAAGAATTTGAGTTATGTTGTTGGAAGTGTAGCAACATCAGGTCAGGCATCCCTGGGGAACAGGGAATTGCTTTGGGTCACCCAGCACAGAATATATTAAAAATATCACAATAGGCAGAACAGCAGCCATGGCAAATCACTTATGGCTTGGTGCCTACTAATGGCAAATAAACACCTTGAACTCTCATGTCAAGTCTAGAGGCTGAGGTGCCCAGTTTTCTAAACTATTCAACAAAGCACTTCATCAAACCATCCCTTGTCACAGTGTGTGCCCTGAATTCATGTCCCTTGATTCTAAATGCAATCAAGTGCAAATCTTAGGCCACCCATTGTGAAAAATTAAAGTCGTGTTCACTGACTGGAAAGTGGCCAGACAGGGGAGTGTGAGCCACAGAGCTTAGAGAGCTTCAGAGAGAACCAGAGTTGGCTGTCACCCATCAAACTTACAGACAGTTCAGAATCCAGACCCTGATTCCATTGAAATTAAAAGGGAGAAACTTTTGTTCCTTATGAAAAACTGAGAAAACTTCTTACTGTGGTGAGAGGAGCAGGAGCCTCATGAAAGTGTAGGTGTTGTTTCCATAATGCACTGTGTCAGGACACCTACTAAATCCAAAGTGGCATCCTCAGCTGCAGTCAGCCCCCTTCTTCTCTGCTATAAATAATGAATCCATTTTTTGCTGTAAAAGAAGTCCCATTGGGGAAAACTGATCAAGGCCATTTTCAGGGTCTTGGAGCTTTTAATGTTTTCCAGCTGGGATTCTTTGTCTGCTGTGCTGGCCCTCGAGCTGAGCTGCTCCACAATTGGTGTGACACAGCTTTAGTGCAGTGTGCTCACCCTGTAAAGCTTGTGAGGGACTTGGTTTGTGTCACATCTCAGACTAAGGACTGGAGAAATCCAGGAGCAACTTCCCACCCAATGCTTCCAGTGGGACAGCAGTAATCTGAAACACCCCTCTTTGCCTGTGTCAGGTATGTTTTACTCTTTTAGACTTGAATGGCTCCTTATTTCATTGTTTGGTCTGTGAGGATTCACTGATTGTTTGTAAAGCAATCTGTGACCTATTACTAAGATGAAATCACATTTTCTTATAGCTGTGAACATGTAACTTGGGTTTGAAAGCAATAAGGCTTCTGTCAAGCAAGGTTTTCCTGACTGTTCTGAGGATAAATTACTTTGTAGGAGCATTCTGTTACATGGGGCCATGTGGGTGGGAAAACTCAACTCTGGTGCTGCATCAGTCTGAGAAATTAGAGGTGCCTGGAGCTGCAGCAATTTTAAACTGTTCTTGCAGGGAAGGTGTGGTGGTAGCTGGTAGCTCTTGCTGAGGGGCAATTTGAGACCCTTTAGATGTCACTTAAGTATCAGGTTCCATGTTCAGGTTTCCTGGGAAAGGGCAGTAGGGCAGTGGAGAAGGTTGGGGCTGCAGAGACAGGTGCTTCAACCTGGCAATGGCTAAAGATTCTTTCAGACTTGGAGCACTTTTACTGATACTGCTGGAGACAGCAAAGCATGGCTTGGATGATCAGAAGCTCAATTAGCAAATTCAAATGAAAGGGAACTGTTTCTATTGTGTGTTGTGAGCAACCTCAGCCAATAAATAGTGGGTTTGTGGTTATAGAATGGTTTGGGTTGGAAGGGACATTAAAGATCATCTGGTTCCAATGGCCAGGGACACCTTCCACAATCCCAGGTTGTTCCAAGCCTGATCCAGCCTGGCCTTGAACACTTCCAGGGATGGGGCAGCCACAGCTTCTCTGGGCAGCCTGTGCCAGGGCTCCTCACCCTCACAATAAAGCATTTTTTCCCAATATCCCATCCAACCCTGCCCTCTGTAAGTCTGCAGCCATTCCCTCTTATCCTCTGCATCCCCTGCCCTGCCCAGGCTGCAGAGCAGTGACACCTGCTGTGCTTGCTCATGTTGGTGGGTGCCATCACTTTTACTGCTTTTCTCATTTTAATTTGCTCTCCCACTTCAGCTCTGGGCTTTAAATACTTGCAACTGGAATGGGATGGGTTCTGATTAAAATAAACATGATACAGCAATTAAACATGTGATTATAGAATTTGTGCTCCCACCATTGGTAGGTGGGTTTATACAAAAATGGGGGTGTTAAAAGTGGAACCAATTTGTATTTAAAAAAAATAAATGTTCTCTTCAGGGCTGTAAATCACTTTGTCAGATTTCTAAGTGCTTTGATTCAAGCAAAAGTTTTCTTTTGCTGCCCTAAATTCAAAATGAAGCCAAAAATCAGAGAACTGAATTAATTATCTTTGAGTTAAATCTTGCAAGTAATACTGTATAAACACTTCAGATCCAAAGGGGATTACAGGCAAATACTGAGCTGATGGAACAGTTTAGGGATGTTCTGAATTGCAAAACAGGCATTTAGGCAGCATTTCTGGAGCTGCATCTCTGGGCTAGGAGAGCATGGAGGGAAGGATGAGGGAGCTTAGGGCAAACAGCTGGGAAGAAATTGGACTTGGCTGAGCCTGGAGAGACTGAATGAGAGCAGAGGCCACAGAGAGGAGAGAGAATGGCTGAATGTCAGTCAGGCTTTACCCCCCCTGCTCCATCCCATCCCATCCCTTCCCAGTGCTGCCAGTGGTGTTTGCAATGCTCCTTGTTCTCTGTCAGGAGCTATGGCTGATTAGGGTGGGTGGAAGCTCTGGAACTCAAATCAACTGATTGTCAAGTGCTTGGGATGGAATTTTACTTTGGATCCTTCTTGAAACAGAGTGGGGTGTGAAATTCTGTGTTACCCTGGTGTGACACAGTTCACCTCATTGTGACAGGAGGGGAGGGGAAGAGAGAACTTAGGTGTTTCTTGTGATAAAGGAGAATAATTAGTGTATTGCATCATTTTTAATGCTGTATCAGGACAGGTACCAAGTGCCAGATTCTTTCTTGTATAAGACAAATGAGTTCTTTATCTTCTGTCTGCAGTAAGACTGCACATGATTAAATAATGGCTTAATTTTCCAAAGAACAATAGATTAATCTAAAATCTCTATTTTGCCTGTGCATGCACCTACACTGATTTTATATTTGTTATAGAAATAATTTGAAAGTTACTTTGTTTTCCTAGAATTCTGGAGTTTTTCCTCTGTTTGAAATGCTTTGACTTCTCATTTTTACCTGCTGTGACTAGTGGTGCAAGCTCCCTGCACAGTTAATTTCCCTGGATGATTTATTTACCAGTGACACTGCAGAGCCCTTGACACAGTAACTGCAATGATGTGATCATCCAAACATCAAAGGCAGGAGCCCCTGGTTTCTCATCTCCCTCGTGCTGCTGCAGTCCTCCCACCTCTCCCTTTGTGCTCCCTCTTTGTTGCTTTAATCCTTTAGGGGAAGGAGAGAATTATGTCATAATTGGATAAGAACTGGGGAGTGCTGGAGTAGGTTCCTGTGCATATTGCTTCCCTGGCTGGCTTTGGTCAGAGGTGCCAAAATGCTGTGCTGCATCACTTGGGCTTTGCTGTCCCTGTGTCCCCAGTGCTTTAAGTGGCTGTGTCCCAAAATGGGCTGTGCTGTGGCTGGGCAGAGAAGGGGTGGTGCCTGCTCTGAGATAGAGTGGGGGTGGGTCAGTGAGGAGAGCCCTGGTTTTCTTCTTCCCCATCAGTTTTTGAATCTTCAGGGATCAGATGAATCTTGTGCAAGAGGGGGGAAGGTGCTCACCCCATGGTGGGCTGAGCAGGACCTGGCTGTGCTCCACTCCTCCCTCTGCTCCCTGTGTCTGATCTCAGAATCAGAATCACTGAGGCTGGAAAAGCTCCCTAGGAGCACTGAGTCCCACCATTAACCCAGCATTGCCAGCTCCACCACTAAACCACATCCCTAAACACCACACCTATGTGTTTTCTGAACACTTCCAGGGATGAGGACTCCACCAATTTCTTGGATTTTCTCTCTGCCTGCTGCCCAAGAGCCCAGCCTGGGCTCAGCCTCTGCAGGAGGAAAATCTCTACAAAGCCTGCAGCAGAGGCTCTTTGAGATGAGTGCCCAGCTCAGACCCCTCTGTCCTTGTCACCTCTGCTCCCTGGAGCCTGTCCCAGGCAGAAGTGATGTCACCTCTGCTCCCTGGAGCCTGTCCCAGGCAGAAGTGATGCTCTCCCTGGCTGTGACTGACCCTGGCTGGGTCTTCAGAGCAGTCCCCAGTCCACTCCAGTGTGTGCTGCAGGTACCTGGGTACACTGATTGCTGCAAATTAGAACCTGAGTGTGCTGGATAAACACAACTGTGCAGCACCAATAAATGTTTTCTATTTCCCCAGCCCTCCTCTCTTTGCTCTCTTCTTTCATATAAGAAAATACATCTTGCAAGAGAAGATGCTGGTGGGATGAAGCAGAATCAGAACAGGCTTCATTCAGCAGGAAGGAATTTTCATTTCAAACCTGCTTCTGTAGGAACTTTGATACCTCAGAAATGAGGCTTTTTGCTGGTCTGATCAGATTGAAGAGCTCAGCTCTTGCCTGCTCTCCTGTCAGTCACTGTGGGGCTGGGCAGATGTTGCAGATGTTCCTCCCTTTGCTGTCAGAGTGCAGGGCTGGTTCCCTCCCAGCTCTGCAGCCCCATTCCAGCTCCTGAGCTCAGTGGGAACCTGGGATGCTTCTGTCTTGAGAACAAGCTCCCAAAGAGCTGAGTACTGGAAGAGGCCCCTCAGCAGGGAGCTAAATGTTAATATGGGGGATTAAAGACTGCTTGGAAGGTGAAAGTCTGGCAGTGCTGCAGTGCTAAATCATTGCTCAAGGCATGCTGGTTTCACTGATTTAGGCTGAGACCATTAATTAACTTGTTCTGTGAGTATGCACATCTCATTTAAGCAGCTTTCTATGATTTGGGAGGAGTACAGAAGGGGGGAAAGTACTAGGAAGTATACTGATATTTCTTTATCTTTTGAAAAGCAACTGGAAGCCCCAGTTCCTGCTGAGAGCAGAGTGGGGTGAATTCCCACTCCCAAGATAATGTACTCTGGGATTTGGAGGGACCAGCTGACCCAAGGCAATGCATTTAGCCCTAGGTAGAAATTCTCTCTCTTCCAGACAGCAGGAGCCAAGGCTGCTGCTGCTCCATTACATGCTAATAGTCTGAGAAATAAAATACAATTATTAGTTGAATTGTTAAATGGACCTAGAGCCTGAATCAGAAATTTCTTTCCAACAGCAACTGGAGCATACAGAAACAAAACAAAAAGAAGAAGCAAAGCAAGGATTACTGCAGGGTTTATTTTTTTTAATGTGCTTAAGGACAGTGCAGTGGACTGTTTTGTAGAGGGGATGCAGCTCTGGATGAGGCTGGGATGTAGCTGTGCTCCAAGCTCTGAAACTGGTTCTTTGTGTGCAGTCAGGTCTGTGCTTCTATTCCTTTACTGTAAAGGATGGGGTCCATGAGAAGATGGCAAAATCTATCCATTTTATTGTGGCCTTTTGCATCAAAGCTGAATATCACTGTGTTCAGCCCAATACATATCAAGTCCAGCACTGCCATCCTTTAGCAGAATGGGTTTTGTTCTTCTGAATCTGACTGTTGAGTGCTTCAAAACACACAGCAAGTCCTGGGGGTGCGTTGGGAAGTTTTGTGGGCAAAGCTCCCCTCTCCTGGGGAATGACAGAAGATGGGATGGAATTGAAGCAGGTCCAGCATGGAAAAAGCCTGGGACTTTGCTAGGTGCTGAGTAGCTTTGCTGCAAATTTTGGTGTGGGTTATGTCCTTTTGTCTCTTAGTGAAGGTGGTAGGACACAGGGAGCAGCCAGCCTCTACTTGTTCCCCTGCAATGGGAAGAAAGATTCTGTTTGAAGACAACTGCCCCTACTTTATTCCAAAGAAAATAGGCCAGGAGTGTTGAAGCTTGTCTGCAGAGCTGTAGGTCAGCATGGAATCTGCTCTTCCCAGAATGGAATGCACGGTGGGGTGTGGAGAGAGAGGATGTTTGGTTGTGAGGGTTTTGTTTATGCCAGAAGCTTGGCTGGGTGAAGGCAGATGGAAGTAATTTTAAGGGACAGGAGCCAGCTGACAGTTGCATCTTGATTCAGAACAACTATGGGCGAGCCAGTCCTTGGAGGAGCTTTTACCCTAACCCCTGTCATTTGGTGGTTGTTCTGTGCCCTAAGAATGAGTTTTTATACTCCCTTTCTGTCTGCCCATGGTGTTTTTAGATGCTGCTGCAACTCCAGCCCTTCCTGATAATCATAGAATGACAAATCACAGATGATGAGGAATGATGAATTTCATGATGTTGGCTACTCTTAAAGCATTATGGCCCTTTGCTTTTGATTTCTTTTCTCACATCTTAAAGTCCAGACTCTGAGTGTTGATATTGCAATAGCTTCTCTCCCTTTGGTTGGTTTGTGAATCTGAGGAGATCCTGGAAATAGGAACCTCAGAAGGCAAATGGAAAGAAGCCCAAATGATAAGTCTGTAATGCATTTCTCACTGCTTTATGCTGTCTTGTCCCAGACAAAGCTTTATCTTTCATCCCATAATTATGTGATTCCCTGTAGGCAGCTTAAAGTGAGCTTTCCAAAGGTCGATAATTTTATCTATTAGATGCCTCCTATGATCTCTAAGTGCAGACATAGGTACTTGAAGGAAGGTTTTGAGGGCAAATTCCTGTAGTTTCAGTGAACTTCATAGAGACTCAATTGCTTTGAGCCTGTTTAACAGGATTGTCCACATTTGCATTTGTGATAGGGCTGAGTAATTCACTGCTGGAGGGGGCTGCTTCCTCTGCCACCTTCCCTTTCAGCTTAAGCTTTGAATGCATTCCTCCAAGATCCTTTTCTTTTACTATACCTGTCCCAGAAAATGAGCAGAACCAACAGCTGGCATTTTTTGATTTTGGAACTAATATTTTGAACTTAATATACATTTAAAAATTTAAAAGGTGTCCAGGTTTGGTTTTTTTTTTGTTTTTTTTTTTTTTTGTCATCTTCTTCTAGGTTGTATTATGTGTAATGGTTCATACTAAAGGAAAATAAACTTTCATAGGTGGTGAAGGGATTTTTCCAGGCTGCATGCAGCTGCAGCTGTGTAGGACAACACTTGCAAGGAGTGGCTCAGCAGTGTGGTTCAGGGTGCACAGATCACTCAGACCAGTGATTACAGAAGCCACATCCATTCATTCCTCAGTGCTGCCTGAACCCACTGCCCGTGCTGGTACGTGGCCTTTCCCTCTGGAAAGGGAAAAAGAGCAAACTTGTGAGCTGCAGGCTAAAGCAAACAGATAAGAAGCTTTGGAAACAGATGGGACTGTTTTGAGTCAAAGCCTGGAAAGGGGAGTGAAAGGCATTGGGGGCTCATATGCAAGGAGGATGACTCACTGCTGTTCTCATCGAGGTCTCCTCTTACAGGATTAGTGATTATTGCCCAAGAACATCATTTATCAGAACCCAAATTTGAGACAGAAGTCTCTAACCTGAGACCCCTTTGCTAAGGCACATTTCTCCACAAGGTCCTCTTGATTCTTGCTCCAGGGCTGTGGCAGGGGGACCCTCAGTGCTGCAAAGGGTCCTGCAGGCTCTCAGGGCTGGAGACTCGCCAGCCCTGCTCCCTGGAAAGTGACAGTCACTGGGAACCCCGTGGGATTGCATCAGGGATTCCTTTGGCTGGTGCAGAGACGAAGTGAAATCCTTGGATTTGTGTTTGGAGGGGAGAGTGCCTCTAATCCTGACACTGTGGGAATCTGGGTTTGGAGAGTGCTGCCAGCTGAACCTCTGCACTCCTCTCTCAAAGTATTGCCTTCCTTTTGCCCCAGTAATGGAGAGTCTGGGTGTGGTACCCTGCAGACTGGCCCATCACAGGGTACCTGTGGATGTGTGCTGCAGAGGGACCCTAATGCCATCTTCTGGTCCTGGTACAGGCCCTGGCTTTGTCTGATGGGCTGTAGGAACAGCTTGGGGTTGCTGAGTCTGTGCTAGATCTAATCTTGAGCCTAGCCTGAGCTTTTATTTAACTACACAGAGCACAGCAGTGCTTTGGTTAGAAGAGTTTCTGGATGGAAAAGTATCTGAAAATGTCTTTAAAAATGCCCCTATCAAAACCCCAAAAGAAATCACCATACCCCTGCCTCTGGAGAAGAAATGAAGAGTTGTCAGCCTCACCATTGCTGCACAGGTGCCTGTTCAGGAGGCATCACCTGGAGAATGTAACAGCTCCTGACACACAGAGCAGAGTCACTGCTCTGCAGGAACACAGATTTTTCCTCTCCTGGGGTAATATGGCACAGGCTCCCAACTGTGCTGTGTATCAAAACAGCCCTTGAGAAATTTGCTCAGCAGCTGGAGCCCAGCCCCTCACTGCCCTGTGGGGCACTGCAGATTAGTGCTGGTGCAAGACTGGGCTTTTACCACAATCTCAGCTGTTTAATTAAAGTAACGTGGAACAAAACGGGGAGAATTAGTTAAAAATAACAACTCTCTGAAGCACAGCTTGTCTTTTTATTAGTCTTGTCCTCACTTTCTCTGCTGCTCTGATAAGAAGGATATTCTCCCTCTGGGATGGAGGGAATAAACGGGGATGAAACTCATTTGTTTGGGCATTATCTGTTAATTAATTTTGAACATTAATCCTGTCTCCATACACTGTTTCTTTTTCTCCTGGTTTTAGATAGTAGAATACAGCTCTGTTCAAGGAGAGGATGGGGAGGTTGTGTTGTCCCCTTGTCCCCAGGGCTGGGGGAGGTTTTCCCTAGCCCTGTGCTGCAGCTCACTTTTGGGAAGGTGGGAGCTTTCACAGGAGCCCAGCCAGAACATGGAGAACTTAATATTCACCTCAAAGGATGCCCTGAGCCTCAGCTGCAGCACTTGCTGGTGTGAGTCCCCTGAGAGCAGGGTGAAGGGGCTGATCCACTGCTGGGGGGATTTTGCCTCCACAGTGGGTCATGAGCCCTGTGTCAGTCCCAGCAGTGCCTGTGGTCCTGCACTGGGCAGGAAAGCACTGCTAGAAAATTATTTTAGTTGAGGAAAAAGGGAAAGATACATCATCTTTTTACTATACATTTCTCTTTTTAGAATAAACTGAAAGAATATTTGAGCCTCTGGACAATATGAGCTGGTTTCCTTTTTGTACCCAGGTTTCTGATGGAAGCCATTCTGGTTTTAAGTGGTCTCTTTAATCTGATGGGAAGTTTGCCATTGAAATGGGGGAAAATGTGGACTCTCTCTTTAATCTTTTTTGATTAAGTGATATTATTTTTTTCCTATTCTTTTTAGTCTTTTCTCTGGCTCAGCAGTTACTCTTGGCTGCCCCTGCATCCTGCTCATTTAGCTTTGCCCAGTCTTTCAAAATCAATATATGCTGCTAAATTACTGGAGTTGGAGAATAAAATAAAAAAAATAATCCAATATGAGGTTTTGGCATGGAAGTATTACTTATAAGGTCCTAGGATGGTCTTTAATACAAGCCATCTTGCTTTCTCATTTCTGGTGTATACATAAATGTCCATAAGTGAAAATCCCTGTTCAAGGAAAGGAGTAATAATATTCAGCAATCCTGGAAAAGGGCTAATTCTTCATTCTGTCCAAGTTTCTAAGCTACTGCAGGTGTCTCAGGCAGTGACTTCATGTGCTGCCCTGCAGATCCTTTCCCACAGGGGCTCACTTTCTAGTAACAGAGTGAAGGGTGACCTCTGTCCTGTCATCTTGTGAGTTCAGGTGGATTAAGAGACAGACTGGAAAAAATGTGTATGAAACAAATTCCAGCTTGCCAATGTGCTCTTAGAATACACAGAGCAGGAAAACATTAATTACATGGTGGCTATGGACAAGACTGATTTCTCACAGGGGAATTTTTGGATATGGTGTGTTTTATTCCTTAAAGCAAAGAGACATTTGGGATCTGGGGATTGAATTGGGACCATGATGGCCTTGAACAGCTGAGAGCAACTTATAAGGAGGAAAATTGTCCTCTTCTTAAAAACCAATGTTCTTTTTGTCAGTGTATTTTAAATTATGTTCCTTTCTAGTCAGAGAGCAATTTTCTTCTAACAGAGATCAATTTGTGAAGACTTTTATCTATAATAAAACTGAATTTGATTGGTTAAAATGTGGAGCAGAACTGACTAAAGGGCAGTCTCTGCTGAGATGGGATCATCCATGGGGCTGTGCTGGGTTCAAGCCCCTCCAGACCAATCTGTTGGCACTGGGGGGACTGACCCAGCCTGGAAAGGCTCCAGGAAGTTTTGGATCAGATTGCTGGTCCCTCACATAAATAACATGCCATCAGAAAAGGGTCCACTGGGAATATTTGATCTGTTTAACTATTGATCTAAGCAAATCAGTCCCAGTGGAGTTATTAAATCCTGGTGAGAACTTACACTATCTGCCTTAAATCTCTACTCCCATGATATTTCCTAATAGGATAAGGTATTGTTGCCATACAAAGGCAATTACACCATGGTAGACATTAACCATAAATACCAAAAATGCAGAGCAGATCTCCCAGCACTGGGGTTCAATCTCACTCTTTCTGTCATGAAAGAATTTAGCTGGTAAGGTCCTGGGAATTCCCAAGGGAAAGGAGAACTTTCCTGTGGTGCTGTTAGTTCATTGATTTATATTTGTCTGGTATAAGGAGAACAAAATTAGGGCCTGGATTTTTGTGTGTGTGTGTGTGAATTGCTGGGATTTTTTTATGAATTGCTATTTTTCCCTTCTGTATGTAGCCACATAACTCTATGCCTCTTTCTCCTGGGGTTGTGGGGACAAATTTAGAAGTTCTGCTGAAAAACCTGCATTGTTCAGTAAATAATGGCACTTTCATGGGGAAAACCATCACAAGCAGGGTTTAATATTGGAGCTGGTGAGGGGATTTGAGCAGTCAGGGTGCAGGAATGTGCCTTGTACCTGTCTGAGCCACATCACACGTACAGAACAGAGTTTATAAAGTGGTTTTTTCCTCCCTCATGGCACTGAAATCGCTCAGTGCTGTTTCTCTGTTTCTCCTGGGGTGCTCTGAGCTGTGCTGCTGAGCTTTGGGGTGTGGGAGCTGGGTGCTGGCTGCCCTCTAGTGAGGCACTGCCCAGGATGAATGAATGAATGAATGCATTTTGTTTCATTTATGCTGCTGTCTGTCTGCAGCATCCCCAAGGTTTTGATCCCCAAGTTTAGATCAGCCTGGTGATGCTCCCCTTGCTGGTGGGAGGCTGATCATGGGCCATTAGTGGGTGTGAAGTGAGAGGGGGAAATTTGCCTTTCCTGAAGAGCATCACCAGCACAGGGAGTGGGAAGGTGCCTGTGGGGATGTGGTATCTGTATAATAAAATGTAATGGAGTTGTGGGGAGGCTTTGAAGGGCTGCAGGGCTGCATTGGTGGGCTGGGGCAGTGTGTGCCCTGTGCTGCTGTGCCTGGTGGTGGGAGAGTCCCCTGTTCCTCTCCTCTGGTTACCACAGTGTGCTGGCATCCCTCTGTGCACCCCAACCACATGCTGGGAAAGGCTTTGCTTTGTGCCCATAGCTCTGAGATACTTCAGGATGGGCTTTTTTATCCTGTATTCCTCTGGCTGTTTGCCCATGTGTGGGGAGGGTTGGAAGCAGTGCAAGTGCTGCCAGCTGCCAGCATCATCATTGTGACCACTGGGATTAAAAATACAGTTTTTGAGATGAGGTTGGCAACCCTGGAGTCCTTGGGGGCCAAGGCTGCCCAAGCAGTGTGGGCAGCTCCCCTAGGCTTGAGTTTTGTGTGTGAGGACTCCAAAACTGTAAGCAATGCATGCTGCAGCTGCTGAGGAGAAAAGCCAGTGAGAGCAGGAGGTTTTGGCAGCATTGGATGTTTTTAATGCTGGAGCTGCCCTCTCTAAGAACATGTGTGTGGATGCAGGAGGGGAGAATTCCCCCAGGAGGGGAATTGGACAGATTCCTTGCATAAGGACAGGCTTGAAACACTCCCCAGTGCCCTGGGCCATGGAAAGACCGGTCCTGCAGCAGCAAAGTGCTGCTGCTTTTTGGGGATACCCAAGAGCTGGAGGAGGGAGATTGGGTAAACAGGGTTAGAAGAGCTTAGTCAGGATGTGTTTGTTTAAAGGATCTGCTTCAGCCTGACTCCTGTAATTTGGTAACAAGTATGTTTTTGCTCCTTGGAAACAGTTCATTCATTAGCTTAATGGAGGGAAGGATTATGCAGAGAGGAACTTAAAAGATGCTAAGCAAGGAGGGGTTTGCATCTGGACTGAACCAAGGTGTGCAGCAGGAGTGGCTGCTGGGCTGGGGGGCACAGGAATGTCACCATGGGGCTGTGCTGTGGTTGAGTCTGCACCAGGGTCTTGGCTGTGTAACCTGTTTTCTGTAATCCATGTCTGCTATTCCAGACTGGGACATGGAGATTGTTCTGTGTGATTGTGGGTAAAAATCCAGAAAAAATGCTTCCATTTAGGATGCATGAGGTTTCTGCAAGGGAGAATAGATACTCTGCTTTGTAGTGTCACATAGAGACACTGCAAAAATAGTGAAAAGGACTAAATCCATACATGGTGTATAAAACTGAGGATGAGCAAGGGCTGGAGAACTGTGAGTATGAATTGATTAGGCTTCTCCCAGCAGAGCAGTCCAACAACAGGCCAGAAGTGCACTCTTGCACAGATGCTTTAGGATGTTTTAAATCCTGAATGTCAGAATCTCCAGGTGGAGTGTTCTGGATGCTGTAAGCAAGGCAGTGGCTCCTTTGGGGGTGCTGATTTTCCACACACCTCTGGGATGCACAGTGAGGCAGGTGAATCTCTCCCCAGACAGCAGCAGGTCTCTACTAGAGAGAGCAAAGCACAGGCACTCACAGTGCTGCAGCAATGAAGAATGAGCTGTCCAGTGGCTTCTCCCTAGGAACTCATTTTACTGGGAGGAGTGAGAAAAGCATCCCAAAATCTGAGCTCATGGGGGCTCTCTTGAAGAACTGAAGTGAGATTGTTTCTAATGGCATCGAGGGGGAGTCCCACAGCCACAGGTGGGCCAGTGGCTCCTGTGCCAGGCTGGCTTGGCTTGGAATCAGCCTTTCCTTGGCCCTGTGCTGGCCCAGAGCTGGTTGCTGTGTGTTTTAGTGCATTTGTGTGGTGCATCCCTCAGCCAACAAAGCAGCTACTGAAACCTGCAACCATGGGAGTTGAGATTTTTAAGGTATAAAAGGAGTATGACAGGTTGTATTTCCAGATCAGCTGGACCTTTTTGAAGCATTGATGGTTCCCCTCCTTTCCTTCCATGGGAGATGAGGGTGGGTTGTTTGTAAAGTGGTGCTATTGTCTTGATTTTTTACAAGAAACATGGATGACATGGATGGGGCTGGGGGAAAGAGAAGTGGAAACAAGACTCCCCATTCCTGACTGAACAATAAAATTAGGGCTGTAGAAGAGGAGGTGCTTACATATTAAAAAAAAAAAAAATCTGGGAGGAGGAAGGGTTTGTTTTGCTACAACTTTGTCATTCAAGTTCTAGCTCTTGTTTTGTCCTTATTTCAGTCATCAAATAACCTCTTTAAAAGTAGTCAGGTGAAAGTCTTAAGTCCTATGAAACCACTTGTTTTTGTTTTTGGGGTTTTTTGGGGGTTTATGGGGGTTCTTTTTGGGGGTTTGGGGTTTTTTTGGGGGGGAGGTTTTGGGGGTTTTTTGGGGGAGGTTTTGGGGGTTTTTTGGGGGGGAGGTTTTGGAGGTTTTTTGGGGGGGGGTTGGGGTTTTTTTTGTGGTTTTTTGGGGGGGTTTGGGGGGGTTTTGGGGGTTTGTTTGGGGGGGTTTGTTTTTGGTTTTTTGGTTTTTTTTGGTTTTTTGGGGTTTTTTTGGGTTTTTTTTTTGTTTTGTTTTGGTTTTTTTTTGTTTTTTTTTTTTTTTTTTTTTTTTTTTTTTGGTTTTTTGTTGGTTTTTTTCCCCAAGCCAGGGCAGGAGCAAACACATGACTTACACACCTCCTGTGCCGAGCTGGCCTTCAGCAGAGGCAGCAACAGGCTGAACCAGTTTGCTCATTGCCTTGTCTGCTGACAGGCGCTCTCTTGTCCCGGGTGCCCTGGGAGGTGCTTGGCTGCTTCTCCCGGTGCTGCAGGAATTCCCCTGCCTGCAGCCACCAGCTCGGGTGCCTGCTGTGTGCCCAGCAGCCTTTGGCCAGCAGAAGAGCCCAGCCAAGGCCGGGCACTGGGCGAGTATCCGGACACAGATTCGGGAGGTTTATGGCGTGTGGCAGAGGGTGAGGTGTTGGCAGCTTTCCCTTCCAGGAGGTGCCTGTCTCTGAGTCTCAGGTGAGAGGAACTGCTTTGAGCTGCTGACTTAATTGGGAGACTGGTGCCACCTTAGGAGCTGGGGGGATGTCCCTGTGCTTGGATCAGAAGTGACAGAGCGTGCAGGGTATTCAGAGGGTTCTCCCAAGTTTCTTTTGCATGAGTGCTGCTCATGGCAGACCTGCTGCTGCTGTGGCTCCCAGTGCTGGCTGGCTGGTGGCCAGCTGTCCGTTTGGACACGATGTTGGCCATGGGTGTTGAGGGAATGCTGCTCTGACTTGGGCCAGGTGCTGGAACCTGTTACCAGAACCTCACAGCCCCAAAATTCTGCAGCAGCAGCCAGGGCTGCTCCAGCTGTCGAGGGCTCTGCTCCCCTTGCTGAGCACAGAGCCCCACCAGCTGCTCTGCAGGCAGAACAGCAGCAGTTTGGGTTGAGTTGGAGTGTGGGTTTTGCTCTGTTGCCTGCCAGCTCTGCAGATGGGGCAGCCCTGGGAGGGCTCTGCACCCCCTGAGCTCTCCCTGGGGATGGTCACTGCTCTGTACTGACTCTCTGGTGCTTTGGCCACTGTTTGAGGTCTGCCTGAAACCTTCACACACAAGAAGTTGGAAGCTGCCTGACTGATGTCTGAGGCTTTCACAAGTACTCGTGTACAAGTCCCTTAAATTTCAAACTGAGGATGTGGAACTGTTGGCTGCTTTTCTCCTTCTACTTTATCATACTGGAAAATTTGCAGCAACCCTCAGAATATTTAGAAGAGAAATTGCTGATCTAAAAGTGCTCTGGCACGAGGCACAAACAGCTGGAAAATGTGCCTTCCCCTGCAATATTTTAAGGATGTGTAGCATCATCAAGGGCTATTCACTGGAGCTGGCACTGTGAGCTTGTGCTGTATGACAGAAAATGAATGTTCTGTCCCCACCTTTCAGTAGGGCAGTGGGCAGGTGACAGATCCCTTTCTCTTGTGACAGATGCTCTGCCCTACAGCTCAGCTCTGCCTTGGAAGGGCTATGGGAGTAAATCTCTGCAATGGAAGCTGGCAGCAAGCATATTGAGAAACAGATGGTGCTGTGCTACAATTTTACCTGCTGTAAGGCCAGTGCATCACTTGGCAATACAGAAGCAGGAATTGTATTCCTGTGGCTGCTGTGCTCTTGGTGGGGGGAGGCATTATTTGATTTAACATTCAATGTAACTATTTTATTTTTTTAGCTCCCTGAGGATTTGAAAATGTAGCACCAGCTAGATTTGTTTTTCAACCCCAGAATTTATTTCCCCATCCTGTGTGAATTCTAGCCATGAGTGAGTTGTGTTCTGCAGGAGATTGCTGTCTCTGTGCAGAAGGGACAGACATCCCCATGTCCCTGCCAAGGTCACTGAGTGCCTGGGGAGGGTGGGAAGGACAGGGCTGTGATGGGGGGGGGATACAGTCTCCTCTATCTGTGCCCTAAGGAGCAATGTTACTGTCTCTGCAGGCAGCCTATGGGACTTTTGAGCCCCTTTCAGCATTCAGCTGTGCTTTCTTTACCCTCCAAAACCCTAGTCCTGGAGTTGTTCCCACCCAAAGGCTACTACCTGCCTTGGGGAAGAGGTGTGTGGGGAAGGAGGGAATGACACTGAGTTTAGCAGGGTCCAGTCAGAGGCAGCAGGAAGTTTTCCTTCCTGCTGATGTAGAACTGTAGGGAGAGGAGGACCAGGTGCTCTGGTTTCCCTGGGCTGGATGTCCCCTGTCCCCTTCCAGCCATGTGCACAGGATGGGAGTAGGGTTTCTGGGAGGCATCCTCCAGGACCAGCTGGGCAGGACAGACTGACCTGCTCAACAGGCAGCAAAGGGCCTTTTGTGCTACATTTTTGCCCATTAATGTGAATGAGAACAACAGATTTTTTTTTTTTTTTTTTTTTTTTTTTAAAGTCAGTGTGCTCTTCTGACCTCCGAATGGGCCTAATATAAGCACCCCAGTTCTACTTCCAAGCATCCTCTTCCTGCTCCAAATGGCTTCCTTTCCCTGGCTAAGGTCTCATGTCCTCTCCAAGGAGGAAGGGAAAAATGCATTATAATTCTGCAGTCTTGGCAAGTGAGGAATCACACCCATGAAAACAAGTACCCGTTAATTAGGACCACTAAATGCTGATTGAATCACAGCTCTGATAATGGCAAGGGCAGTTTTCAAGTCTGCTTTACACCCCAAGAGTGTGGGGAAAGGGAAGCAATGGGATTTCTCCTTTTAGGAAACCATTTTAGCCCTCTTGTCCATCTATTTAGAAATTTTTCTGCCAACAGGTACAACTCAGTGTTGTTTCCATTGGAATCGAGGGGAAGACTGAAGTTATTGCCTGGTATAATTGTTAACAAATGCAGAATTCTCATTTGTGCCCATTATAGCAGGAGTAACTTAAAGTGTATGAATGGTCTCAGATTGACCCCCATTGGGGAGTTCATGCTGCTGCAGGGTGGCCAGAAGAGAGATTGGGAAGCTGTGGGGAGCCTGGCTGGGCTAAAGCCTCACCCTCAGCATGTCTGCCCTGCTTCCCTTTTTGCCAAGGTGATGAGAGAAAAGTTGAAAGGAGTTAAAAACCAGAACACTGGATCTGAAGTATATTGAGTTTTAACAGCCTGTTTTATCAACAGTGCTTTGGCAAAATGGGAGAATGGGCTTTACCATTGCCTCTCCCCAGTTAGCTACAAAATGAGTGACTCTGAGCTGTGGGCTGAGCTAACACCCTCCACAAGTACTGGGATAAGGGGTTGCACGGTTTTTCCTGTGGATCTGGCCATGGCCACCAGCTGTGGGGACAGATGTGCTGGCAGGGGGGAGTTGCAGTGCCCCGTGTGTCTGGTGGGGCTGTGAGAATGGGGCGAGGTGTGGGTGAGCCTCACCTGGCAGGGACAGGGCTGCATGCCCAGCACCTCACCCTGCTGACCTCAGCGGGCTGATTCAGCCCCTGTGGCCATCCCAGCCACCCCCTCCACCTTTCCCTCCCTCTTCCTTCCTCATTGTTTGTGTTTCTGACATTTCCCAACGTCACTGCTCCCACCCTGCAGCAGCTGATACTGCTGCTGGCGTCAGCTTTTCTCCTGGTGATTTCTTTATAAAAAGGGAAGGGAAATTGCATCAGGACTAGTGGGTTTTCAAAGAGCTTTGCTCAGCTTGAAGGTGAAAAATGTGTTGTCTAAACTTGACCTGTCTTGGTGAGAAGAATTTGGGATTTCTGTAGTATCAGTGCAGGTTTCTTGTCCAGCTACTGAATGCTCCAGGGCAAACACGAGGGTGGCAGTGGGAGAGGACTGAGCTGTGTGGTGGCTCCAGAAGGAGCCTTGTGAAGCCCAGAAGCAGAGTTATGGTTCAGGTTTTTGGTGCAGATCTTGTGGGCCACAGTTACATCAGCAATGGATTCACGACCCGTATGAGCTCCTGGGGCTGGCTAGGAAAAAGGAATATTTTTATAGAAGTATATTCAGTATTATTTGGATACCCTGAATAGCTAATGACTGCAGAATGCCTGCTGGGGCTAAGAAGAGAGCAGCAGAGGCAGGAGGAGCTGCAGGAGGTGGGGAGCCCCGTTGGGGTCAGGCTGTTTGTTTGGGGCTCCCAAGGCATGCCCGGCCTCCCCTGAGCCCATTGAGGGCAGCTGCAGCCTCTCCACGGATTTCTATGGGCTTTGGATCAAGCCCATGGCATGCTGCTTGTTTGTTTTGGATGCCTTCTGAGGATGAAAACATCCTTTCAATGGCTGCTCTTTCTCCTTCTTTGGATCAGCTGCTCCTTGCCCCCCCACAGCCACAAAGTGACCCCTTTTTGGGACAGTGCCATGAGCTGCTCAGCTTGTTTCCTTCTCCACAGCCAAACACCCTGATCCCAGGCTCACCTTCAAGAGATGCTTTAACCACAGCTCATCTGGTCTAACAACAGGACATCCCAACCTGCCTCCTTTCAAATTTTAGATGGTTATTGCCCATTTATTTGTCCAGAGCTGGCAAATGAGCACTGTGCAGGTACTTTGTTAATAAAATGAGGCACTAATTGTTGTAGCAACAGATGAGACATTGTGAAATGTTGTTTTTGTGTTCCCTAGCTCTGGAAGTGCAATTGCAGCAGACCTGTGTTCACAGAAAACATCAGTCCATAGCACCAAAAGTGCAATTTATTATGTAGATTTACAGTACCAATTTCTCTTTGCCTCTTCTGTTAGCAAGTGCTCTCTCTTTCCACTGCTTAGTGATTCTCCCCTGGCTGGGGAAATGCACAGCTCTGCCTCGAAAGGATCTGAACTGACCACACCTATAGCAGGTGCAACAAGATCTGTTGTCTTGAGGCTGTGCAGGATGAAGTCCCAGGTAAAACCAGGACTATTCTCTTTGGCATGCAGGAGTGGTGGGGCTGGGGCCTGGGGATGATGAAGTGAGTGCTGGTGGCCCTGGGAGAGCATCAGCTGTGCTGCTGCCCTCATCCCTGCCAGCCAGCAGCCATGGGGATGGATTACTTTAAATAGGATTTTGATGGGATGCTTGTATCAGTATTGGTGCTGTGCCAAATGCTGAATGGAAGTGCTGGGTTTGTGCCTTGGAATTGGGGATAGGGAGAAGCAGGAAGGCATCCAAGATGTTGTCTTGGTTCATGTTGGTGTTTGGAATGCAGTGATCTGAGCTCTGTCATCTGAGCAGGTACGTGGGGAAGGGCAAGTCCTTTCCTGGGTGCTCACCTTCCCTGGGCTAGGCATGACCCACGAAGTCTAAGCAAGGGCAGAGCATTGCTCTGAGTCATGATTTTTCTGGAGGCTACAGCATCCTGAGTTACTCATCCTAAGAGAATGAATGCACTGAGGATATAATTATAAGAGTTAGATATCACTTATTCTCACTCTTTACAAGATTCTTGTCAGGAAACTGGTAGGTTTGGGTTCTTATTTTTGTCTTTGTGTCCATATATATCATGAAAAATGCTGAAACTTTACTATCTCATTTATGCTTCCTCTTACAGAGCTGTAGATCTCTGCCCAGTATTTAGGTTATGTAGTAATTCTGCCCCATTTGCCACAGATTAATGAGGCTATAAAATAATCATAAAGCTGGGGCAGCCGTGGCTTTTCACACTCCTCACGTACTTCTATCTGCTGTGAAATACTTCATCCAGAAATAATTACCTGGCTTCTCCAGGCTCCCTTTAATACTCCTTGACGACTCAAAATGAAGGAGACGCTGGCCCATTTCTGTCTGGGACATTAGCAGGGCAGTGGCAGCATCCATGGTGGTGCCTGAGGGAAGCTGAGCAGGTGTGGCACCTGTTGGGGAGCACAGTGTCCACCTGAGTGACCAGAGCTGGGGAGGGAACCCTCCTGCTGCCAGGGAGTGGGGGACAAACCAGTGAGGCTGGATGTGTCACCTGCCTGCAGCCCTTTGGTCCTCCTTTGAAGCTGCCACTTCTCTGATAAGAGCCTGAAGCATTTCCTGGCTCCAGTGAGGTGATGGACAGGAGGAGTGTGCAGCCACAGAGAGGAACTGGGCATTGCTCCAGCTGCTGGGAATCTGCTGCTGTCCCACTGGGTGGGAGTGAAGGGACTCTACTGACTCACCTGAATAATTGGGCACAGAGGTAGAAGTTTTGTCTGCATGGTGTGTCAGTGCACAAAGATGTTATGGTTCTGCCTCGAAAACTAGGATGCTGAAAGTATTTTGTGGACTTTATTGCTCCCCCCTGCCAGTTTGAGGGAGGTGGAGGTACAGGACCACTGAGATTGGAGATGAAGAGGGTGTTCGTCTCTTTCTATGATTTCTTTTCATGGGGTGTGACAGCTGCTTGTCCCTTTGCTCTGCAGGGTCTCAGTCCCTCTTTGGAGGCTCCTTGTCCCCTGTCAGGCTTGGGGACCATCTCTGAGGGCTGTTGTTGGGGTAGGAGGCAGGGCACAGCCTGCATGGGAGTGAGAGTGACCTGCTGCTGGGCTGGGACCTAGCTAGGAAGCAGTGAGGTGAAATCAGCAGCTTGGAGAAAAATTACTTTTCCTGCCTCAGCTTCCAAGGGCAGCCACAGTGTCTCCCCCTTGTGCCATCACTTCCTGAGGATGCTTCCCAGAAGGATAGCCCTGAGCTGGGGTTGGGGTGTCCTCCCTCTCACAGGGGGCTGTGAATCATTTCCTGTGGCAGCTCAGTCCCAGGGAGGCTCTGGGTGAAGCCCTCTCTGGGAGGGTGGTGGTGATGCCAATCTCTGAGGATGCTCTGTGTTTCCATCCTGTGCTGTTTGATCTCTTGTTTCCTCCAGATGTGACTTGGGAGTAGCACTAAGTGCAGGATGATTTCCCATGTCACTGGCAGTGACTCTCCCCTCCTGAAGGAGCTTTCCTTGAGCAGGAAGCCCTTCCCATGAAGGGTGGTTTTCCAGAGTCCTGCCCCATCCTGGAGCAGTAAGGCAGTGTCACATCCTGACCTGCTGTGCTGTGTCCCTGGGCAGGTCTCTGTGCCCAGAGAGGAGCAGACAGTGGCTGGGTAGATGTCAACCTTCCTGCCAGTCCCCATCTGCTCTGCTGGCCATCACCCATGTGGCTGAGAAAGGACATAAATGTGTATTGGGAAAGCATTCACAGGCTCTGTTGTGTATCATAGAGACAAATCCTCTTTCAACTGGAGATCAGACTCTTTCCTCCCATTTCCTCGTGCTTCTTTCCCCACAAAGCTGGGCTGGTGTTTCTCCCTGCTAGCTATCTTTTCAGTGCAAACTGAGGCTGTTTACACGTTTATAAAAATCTGAATACAATTTGTATGCAGGTATATGTTAATAGTGACCTGCATTAGAAGTCCTGCTCCCTGCTGCCAGATGTCACGTAGCCTCCTTGAACATCCCCACCTGACTGAGTGTTTGGGCACGTGAGGTTTCACTGAAGCTGGTGGAGCTGTGCCAAATTACAGCCCTGCTGCACTGGCCATAGGGTACTGGAGGAGCTGAGTTTGTGTTCTGAAAACTGGGTGATGTTGTTCTGATGGTGATAACATGGTAGTGCAAGATGATAAACCCTGACTTGTGAAACTGGAGCATCTGCTACTTGTTTTGAACCTGACCTGATTTTGTAGTTCTTGGTATGGCAGGTATGAAATTCTCTGTTTGAGGAATCAGACAGCAGCTTCTTAATCATTTATGAAGTTAAAAGACTGTGGCACTTCATTTCTGATGTGAAGTGCTAATTAGTTTACTAGGGGATCCAGACTGCAGGAAATTCGTGTTTCTGGCACAGTGGCTGTTCATCTTTAAAAATGTGTTTGTCACAGTGTTATGTTTATATTATTAGTGTGGAGCAATATAATACAGCTCAGGCTCTGTGAGAGGAGGAAAAACATCAGCACCTCATTTAGAAATATGTAAAACTGTTGCTAAATAAGCTTATTATAGGCTGTGCCTCATCCAGAGAGGAGAGCATTAGGTATCAGCCTCCCTCTGGAGCTCTGGATCATTTTGGGTGTAGTTGTGGCTTTCACCTACATCAGACACTTGACACAGGTGCAGGTCAGTGGGCAAAAGCTGGGAATTGAAATTCCTGGTGTAGAACCTGATAAATAAATAGCTACACTGGATGCTGCACTGTTAGCCTTAAAGGAGAGTAGCATGGCCCTTTCATTCTTTCTAAATTAAAGTTTGATAATGTGAATGACAGTAAATAAATCTTTGTGGAAGTGTAGACTTAATGTCTGAGAGATCCCCAAATTTGTGCTAATACAAAGGATTGAGTAGGTTAGTTAGAGGCACATTATGATTAATTCCTTTTGATAATTCCAAGGAACCAAGTTGGTTTGAAAACACTTTTACCAGAAGTTGAATCTTGTGTCAAAAGCTCTCGATCAGAGCAGGTTGGATTACAGACTTATCTTGTGCAATGGTGCTGCTGCTTAAGCATCTTATGTACTGAGAGGTTAGAACATCAAAGAGAGGGTGCCCAATGTCTGCTTTTCACTTTATATTTAAGTTGGCAATTAAGGGCCAGAGTGTAGCAAAACTGATTTTTGAAAAGTCACTTCATCTTTATTTGGGGTTAATTGCATTAATGCTCACAGCTTGGCAGGCTTGGTTCATGACAGGAATTTAAAAAATAAAGTTGTAGGGGATATGCAGCCTTCAGCATTGTCTGAAAGTCCTAATTCCCAAGTAATCCTGTTGTTCATGCTCATGAAACCGCCTACAAAACAGCACCTTGGAGCAGTTCTTAAGTTTATTTTTAAAGGCAGTGTAATTGTGTGCTGTTGGCTTCTAACTTTAGCAAAATGGGAAGATTTTCATGCAGATCTGCACAGATTTGTAGAGAAAGGAGAAACACATCTGGGTGAAGCAGGCTGAAGTGGGACTGCAGATGGTTCCTGGTGGGAATTCAGAGGACAATGAGGTTTTTTGGTTCTAGCATGGATCTCAGTGATGCTTTTCATTGCCCTGAACCCACCAGGGGGTCAGGGCTTGAGGGATGGAGCCCCTGGAGTTGAGGTAACAGCAGATGTCAATAGTGATGTGTGCCATGAAACAGAATTCTCTCACAACTTGGTGATGGCTCTCTGTGTTTTGTTTTGTTTTGTTTGTCCCTGAACTTTACTGCTCACTCTACAGAATGTCACAAATATTGGCTGCAATCAGGTGTAATCAACAGGAGTGCTAATTATGGATTAGAGCATGCTTTAAAGCTCTGGTCAGGACAGATCTCTGTGAGCCTCGAGAATTTGGCATTTTATGCATCTACACAATAACTCACCTTTTTTGTGGAAGGTTCAGAGACTGAAAATGATCAAAGCTTTAATTTCATTATCTATGACCAGGGATTTTGTGTGTGTGTGTCCTTTCCTGTATGCCTAATCAAAAGTCCTATCTAGGAGCAATACTGCATTGTAGATTTAAAAGCAGATTGATGCTCTTGTCCTCTGGCCTCACAGGCAGATGAATTCTTTATTCATGTGAACTTCATATGAGCAACTTTGAAAAGAGGAGCAGCAATTCAGCTAAGTTCATTCCATTAATTTTGGCATAGAAGATAACATGCAAGGAAGCCTGAGAATCCACTTGGGACCATCTTTTCCTATTAAGTTGATAGCAAACCTTTGTTCTTTTTATTACTCATTATTCTGGATCTGCAGTCAATAATGTGAGGAGAAGCATGTCTGCCACACATCAAGTTTTCTATTGCCTTTTAAAGTGACATTCTCCTTAAATCACTGTTGTGTAGGCTTATTCCTTATCAGCAATGGATGCTGTGTTGTTCATATGACTGTACATCAAACAGATCTGCAGTAGCTGTCTCTTGTGCTCCCCTGACAGTGGTGCATATATCTACAAAGACACTTTCTGAGAGCTCTCTCTCCCCCTCCTTCTCCTCACAGAATAGAAATCTGGATGGTACAGCCTTTGGAAACCACCTGGGTATTTATCCTGCTGGCTTTCCCCTGCTGAGTTTTGTTTTCTGTTCTAACTCTAAGGAGCCTGGGTATTATTTAGGTATTTCAAACTAACCCACTTGCAATCAGGTTCTTAGAGTGGAAGTCAATAAAAGACTAAGACTGATGTGAATGGATAATTCATCAGCTGCATATAACTCCACCAAAATTATCCTAAATTGCATTTTGCTGCCTTTTGCATCACAAACTTCCTTTACTCTTTTTTCTTCTGTGTGTGTTTATCCAGGTTCAAGGGACAGTGCACTCCTGTACTTGGGTCAGCTGAGAAGCTGATGGGACTTAATTCTTGTTTTATCACTTACTCCATCTGTCAAAGGGATGAAAGAATGGGTGAAGTTTCTATTAATGAGACTGTAGTTGAAGTCCATGTGCCCTGAATAAGGGTGGGGAGAAAGTTCTTGGCTTGCTCCAGCCTACCCATGGAGCTGTAACTTTGCTGTAGGAGCATAAAGCCTGCACAAGGTCATGGGAATGCTGATGGGAAAAGCAGCTGGGAGCACTGAGAAGGGAACACCATAGTACCTGTGGCTCTGCCTTCTGAGATGGAGCATCTGAGGCCATTGCTCAGGAGCTTGTGAAGCATGAAGAATAACTGTGCAGAACATGTAAGTTAAATGTAAAGATACCACGGGTCAGGGAGCAATTGAAAAAACCAAACTAGCAAAAAAACCCAAAACCAAAAAAGCTTAGTACAAATCTGCTGTGCTCTCTTACAGGAGAAAATCATCATCCTTATTTTTCAATGTAGTTAGGCAATAGGGGGAAAAAAGGCAAAACAAAAAGGCACTGAGGGCAGCAGACACAGCACAAAACCACATGAACTTTTCCTAGTGGGTTGGTTGGATTTTCCTGGCACAGGACAGAGCTGTTCCCTGTGCTCTTTCTTTAGCTACAAGGGTCCTTTTCTTTTCTTTTAGAAATGGCACTTGAAAACTGGATTTTTTTTTTTTTAATTTTATTTTTTTATCTCTGTGTTTAAATTTGGATATGACTTGACCGCAGTGAATGGATGCCATTGGAGATTTCCTGGCTGATTCTTCTCCAAAGCAGTGTTCTGTGAGGGAATGGCAATTCCCTGCTGCCAAGCCTGGCACTGGTACTGGCTCAGGTTATTGGAATAACCCTGTGGATATTTGTCACCATTCTCCCAGTGGAAGAGGGAAACCTTTTCCATTTAGTACCTGTGGATTGCTGTAAAAGTCCTCTAAACACAGCAGTGAGCAACACTGGAGGAGGAAGACTTTTTTTTGGCTACAGGCTCTAAGTAGTTCCAGGGGATGATAAAACCCTTGGAGTGGGAATAGGGATGCTGGATTTCCATGTAAAGCCCAAGTCTTTGTCTCTTGTTACAAGAAGCCATATGCTCCTCTGCTTCGGATCATTTGTAGCAGCTTCTTATCCATTTCAAATATGGTTGTTATTTTCCACATGTGAAAGCAAGACTTGGAGGGACTGAAACTCCCTGGCAACAGCACAGCCAAGGGATACCAGCACCAAGAGGACCAGGGCTGCTTTCACTCTGTCATGCATGAAAGGGAAGAGGGTCCAAAGTGTCTCAAACAGGCAGGAGTCATCTGTCTGCAGAATGACATCACCCAGCTGCCACAGCAGCGCTCTCGGCTCTGTGCGAGCTCCGGCAGCTCAGAGCAGGTTGATTAATAAGGAATGAGGTGGGGTTTGTGAATACTCCACTGTGCTGTGGGCACGCAGGTGTCTTCCTCCCGTGGGGACCATTTGATGGGAAGCAGTGCCAGCAATGCCATGGGATTTAGCTCTCCCACCCAGCCTGTGTGCAAACTGTTCCTGCCCCTTTCCACTCACTGCACTGCATGAGAGTTTACTCTTACAGGTCATGATGATGATTTTAGCCAAAATTGTGCTCCTTGAATAGTTTCTTCAAAAACATGCTGATGGTAGCTTGTTGGGCTCCCCACAGTTTCTGTCCCAAAAACCTTAGAAAGTGTCAAATCCTCTGAGGGGGTTTTTAAAAAAGATCAATCGTCCTTCATCTTCCACCCTCCTTTAGCTTGTAAAAGTGAGAAGCACTCAAAAGGAAGGTTCGGCTTGGGAGCTTTAACACTTTAAGCCCCAGAAGGGCAGGGTGCTATTTAATTTCAAACTGGCTCGAGGCAAGGCTGGAGTCTCTTGTGGGTTATTATTGCAGTGTTTGTTTGCTGTGGGCTGTTGTGAAGAGCTCGGCTACAATGCCCAGCTTTGTTTTTCTCATGCAGCAAGTGCTGTGTTAATGGAGTTAAAGAGTAGAGCAAATCATCTCTTCAGCACGTTTGGGGTGTTTTACCCTAATGATGCAACAACCAAGGGAAATGTTGAACAGAGGCATGGCTCTGTGCTGTCGGTATTTGCGACAATCAAAGCTAGAAGAGAAGTTAGTGCATCTCTTTTACTGTGAGGCACTGGCACAAGTTGTGTTCAAAGCCAGGCTGGATGGGGCTCTGAGTAACCTGCTCTAGTGGAAGGTGTCCCTGCCCATAGCAGAGGGTTTGGAGCAATATGAACTTTAAGGTCTCTTTCAGGCTATTCTATTTCTGCAGGACTCATAGGACTGTTTTCCACACCCCTCCTGCCCCCGCTTTCCTCCACTCGCTGGTTCCCAAAAGTGCCTTTTCCAAGTAGGATTTCTACTGTATAATTTGAGCACGGGCTCAGCCGGGAGAGCACGATGACAGCTTTGTTCCCTGTATAGCGGATAATGAGGTGTTGGAGGCTGACAGCGCGGGGTTCGTGTGCGGAGCGCCTGCCCAGCTCACTCGAGTGCGGCAGCGCCGAACGCCGGCGAGCGCCTTCCTCTCCTCCTGCAGCATCTCAATGGGCTTGTTGTCAGGGCATATGGCAAAAGGGTTAAAATTTAATTAGAAAACATAGTGCTAGCTACTGGAGCTTAACAGAGCTTTATATAAGCTGCTAAGGACAAGGCTGCTGTGTGAGCTGCTGGTAGGGCTGAGCTACTGCAGCCGCTGGCTGGGCGTCAGGAGCCGGGGCATGCCTGGGAATCTGCCCAGGAAGCGCCGTGAAAGAGGAGTTTGTTCGAAGGCTTGACCCCGGCAGCGCTGCCGAATAAAGCCGGGCAGCCTCACCCATGCCCGGCGTGTGAGCGGGAGCAGCCAGCGGGGCCGGGGGCTGTGTTTGCCGGCAGAGCAGCTGCCATGGGCTCGGTGTTCATGTGCGGCGTGGAGGATGTGCTGTTCAGCGGCAGCCGCTTCGTGTGGACCGTGACGGTGGCAGCGCTGCGGCGGTGGTACGCGGCGCGGCTGCGGGCGTGCCGCCAGGCGCTGCGAGCCTGGTGTGGCCTCCGCGATGTCTACCAGGTAAATGAGAAACGGAGCAACCCCAGCTCATCGTCCCGGCTTCTCCTTGCAGCGGCGTGCCGGCACCTGGCTGCGTGCGTGTTGTCTCTGCGGGCTGGTTCCTCCGGCGCATCCCCGGCGAGGTGGCTGGGATGGGGTGAGGAGCATCGAGGGAAGGTGCTCAGGGGATCCTGGCTCTGAGCTGGTCCCGGCATTGCTTTCAAAGTGCCTGAATTCAGGGTTTGAGGGGAGATGTTTTCTGTGCCAGTTGTGTTTTATCAGTCAGTCAATCTACAGGTGTTTTGGCAGCCGGCTGCCCCCCCACACAACACCTGCTGGGAGCCCCTCTTGCTGCTGTCAGCATCCTTTCCCTCGGGATCTGGGGACAGAGCCCCTCTCTGCCTGTGCCCTTGGGGCACAATGCTCCCATGGGACAGACCGGCGGTGGCTTTTTCTGCTGTGTTTGTGTCACTGAATAGTGGCGGCTTGTAACATGAATCCTTTGCATGGCAGGGGGGTGGGTTGCTGCTTGGAGGGGTGCATTGAGTCCTGGAAGGGCAATTGGGGGCTCCCCTTCAAGCAGGGAGAAAACACAGCCCTGTACTTGCAGCTATTGTGGTATTTAGTTGCAGTGAGGGTGGTGTCACTCTTTTTCCAGCCTGTTTTTGCTGGCAGTTATTTATTTCTCTGTGTCTGTATTTCTATCTTGCATGTGAACTTGTGCTGCGTGCCTGCTCTCAGCCTCACTGTGTGTTTGCTACATCAGGGTGAATATTTCAAAGCAGCTTCTCCCCTCTCCCTGTTGTGTTGCAATACAGAGAATGACACAGCTCGTAGCAAACAGCTCTCCAGAGCCACCAGGATACAACTTCCATGGGAAAGTCGTGCTAACAGGACATCTGTGCCTGTTTAATCCTAAAGTGATCTGTTGGTGTTTAGCTTTAGGGTAGGCTCAGGAGTGGGAGAGCAGCTTTACAGGGTAGAATGTATCTTGGGCAGATGCTGTATGGAAACACTGTGTGATGTGTCTGACACAGGTGTCACTGTGGATGTGGATCTGTACATGGATCATGACTAGTTAGGGAATGCAGGAGTAAAGGCATCATTGCTCTTCCTTTGCCCAGCCTTACAGACCTGTAGGAATGTGGTGAGATGCAGTCCTGACTCTTCTTCATCTCTAAGTAAAATCCAGCTACACCTGTGCTGTGTGGGTGTTATTTTTAGGGTCCATTCACATAAAGAGCATGCAGCTCACACTGCCTTCCTCTCCATTGCATCCCCTTGGAGGTGAACCCCATCCCTCAGGGCTGGAATAAAGGCTTGGTGAGGACCAGCTCTGATAACAGCTGTATTCAGCCTGTTCAGCTGCCAAACTCTGATGGCTGGCTTGAGGTGAAAGGAGATTTTTTCAAAACAAGGAATAGCTGTATCTCTGCCCAAACTTACTGTGTCCTAGTGGTTGCTTTGTCTTGTCTTTTCTTTATGAAAACCATCACTGACATGTGCCTGTGTCTGAAAGCGGGGATGTAAAAATGGGTGAGAAGAGCTGATTGGTCCTTCCCTCATCCTTCCAGGCAGACCTTGAGCCAGGGAGGTGGACAGGGACATGCAGGGACCTGTTGCTCTGAGAGTCTTCCTTGGGAGGTGAAACCTGGCAGGAGCAAGGCAGCTCTCACATTTAACATCAGGAATTTGCTAGTGGTAATTTGGGATGTATTAAAATGAGATGGCTGAAAGAATGACCTGCAGCTTTTCCTTGTTGGGCTGTGTAACACTTTTTGTGCTGAAGTCTTGGCTCTCAGCTGCTCAAACCTCTGGCTGAGTCCAGTGAGTGCAGGACTGAGCACACAGTGTTAAATATCACCCAACTGCTCAGATACCAGAGCCCTGCAACAGCCTGAATAACACTGGTTTTCTTAATTTTTTAAGCACTTCAAGCTATGCAAACAGCTAGAGACAGTCACTGGGTGTCCCTTGCATGAGCCACCCTGGGTTACATTTCCTCACCTCAGGCTCAGGAGCAGCACAAGCAGTGCAGAGCACTCCATGGGATTGTTCCTCTGAGGAAATGGATGTTGTAGTGTCTGTGGGACAGGACTCTAATCTTGGGTGTGAGATTTTGTGTCCCTTCATTACTACAGATCCTGCATTGCCTTGAGCAAATTGTTTTCCTCTGTTCCCCTGTTCTTTGCAGAAAAGGTATCACTGCCAGGGATGTAATTTGTCCTCTCAGATTTTCCCCAAGAAATCTGGTAGTTATTGCAGCCACGTGAAAACACATTTTTGCCCTGTGTTCTTATTAAAATCAACTTCTGGACAGGTGCTTAACGTTTCCCACCTTGGCTTCATGGAGAACACTCATATTTCTCCTTTACATTCATATTGTAGATTTGAAAAATACCATGGGTTTCATATAGAGGTTCCTTTTGGCTAAACATAGGCTTTCCCCCTCTCTGAGGGCTCCCTGGACTGTGTCAGATCAGGACAGATCTGACCAGGCAGAACTTCCCCTGAGCTGCATGCAAGGGACATGTGAGGTGACAGGGACTTGTGCTGCTGATCAGCCCTGGAAGGCTCAGTTTGCTTTGATCAGTATTTGGGGATCACACTTTGTGGGCCAGTGGCTATTTTCATGTGAGTTGGATGCTGCCAGTAAGTCTTTATTTAACCATCAGTGCATTTTTGTGGAGAAAGGAGAGCAAGTAGGATTCCTTCTCTTTGTGGTGAAGCAATCCTTCTACATGGGGTGTTGTGCTGAGGGAGATTTTTAGTCCTTTTAAAATACAAAATGCTTGGTAGCCTGGTGGGAGAGCTGAGCTGGAGTGGCAGCAGGGAGGAGCCACAAACACCTGTGTGTGTGTGAGCAGGGTCCCCACCTGGTTTGGCAGGTGTGGAGGTGCTCACGGGGCAGCCCCAGCTGGCAGGGCAGCCTCAAATCCTCTCTGCCAGCATAAAGCCCTTACCTGCCTTAGCAGCTTTAAGCACAACTAAAACCCACCCCAACCAGCACAAACCAGCCTTTGTCAGTCACCTTCTCCTTAGCCTTTGTGTTTCTGGCACGTGTATGTGGGAAACCTTTTCCAAGGTTTTACCTGTTGTTTCACCTGATTACTGGCACAGCCCCAGCCCAGGCACTTCCCCAAGCTGATCCTTGCTCCAGGATGCTTCCCATCATCTGTCCCACCTGCCAAGAGATGTCCCACTTACCCAGAGCCCATTCAACTGAAGGAGGTTGTGAGCCAAGCACTGCTGGGGTGTCCTGTCCCATTCTGAAATAACCCCTGAACCCTCACCAGGGGAAGGGCTGTGCACTGTGTGAGTTGATTTTCTGAGCCCTTGGGTTGTATGCCAGGGAACATTGTCTTGTCCATGGCAGGGAGCATTTAAAGCCTGTCCCAGAAATAACAGATTTGCAGAGACAGCTGATAGAAAAGCTGCCACAGGTCTTTTTTTTTTTTTCTAACAGCAGCATGTCAGTATGAATTATTTGGGCTCTTAGGGCTTGGGAAGATTCCTGGATGAGAATTCAGCATAGAAGCCTTCACTCAAGGGTTCCCATTTCCTACCAGAGAAAGGAGTGAGAGCTGTATTTTGTTGTGGAGCTCTGGCACATAATGCTCTGGCTTTTGGGGTTCTTCCCAGAGCCCCTCCTGATGCCTGAGATGGGACAACATGGCATCTCTAGGTGTCCTGATACTATTCCCAAAGAAAGCTTTGTGCAGGACCCTCCACATCCTGGTTTTATAGGCCACCTGTCTTAGATTTAATTATAGAGCAGTAAAACAAAGTGAAATTTTTATATAAATGAGGTTAATAAGCAACTGCAAAGCCAAAAACTTCTAGAGTTAACATTTATCCTGTGTTGAGTTACCTATATTACCACTGGCCTGGTTTTCATTGGGGTATTGGCATTAAGTTTTCCTCTGAGATATTAATGCCAGTTGCCACCAGTGCATCCCAGTGATTCCTCAGTATGGTTAAGCAGGAATGAGACATGGCATCAGAGTTTTATTTAATGATGCAGCTAACTCTTATAAATTAAAAACTGGTCAAACAAATGGTTTAGGGTCAGGGTTAAATGTGTGTCAGTCTGCTCCAGGCAAAGTGGTAAAGAAATTGGGAAAACTGTTCCCAAACTCCCTGCAGAATGCAATGGCATGTTGTGATTGATCTGCTGGATGTACAGCCAGATATGGCAGCATCTCTGTGATTAAGCAGTTTAGGAGTAACTGAAATTACCAATTGCACTGTAATTAGCTGATAAATTATGGCATTAAAGTATAAACTTTATGGGTCTTTTGAACAAAGTGCTTTTTAACCTCTGAAAGGTCATTTCCTCCGTATGAAGTGAAAAAATGTTGCTGATGAAGCACAATGAATTGGTGTGTCTGGCCCATGGTACCTGGGGTGGAGAGCAGGAGAGGAAGCTGCTGACTTCTGTTTCCTCCAGTGCTAACGTAGTTGGTTTGGATAGTGAGCACCATGCTTCCTCTGCTGCCACACCTTAACTTCTCATTATGAAAAATGCTGACAACAAATTGAGATGCCTTTTTTCCTTCTCCTTTCACAATGATGAAAAGCAGTGCTGGAGTGGTGAGGGACAAAGCTGGGGTTGCATTGTCAGGGCAGAACTTTGTTCCACACCAGACAGACCCCAGGAGTGATGCTCAGCAGAAGCATCTCAGGTGTTCTTGCAGGTCAGGGCTTTTCAAAGGGAGCTTGAAAACCTTTTTAGAGGACACTGAATATGTGCCTGTGTTTTTTCAAAGATTTAAACTTGTGCACTGGGGATTACCCTGGAAAAGCTTTACTCTGGCTGCTTTCATCCAGCTGTTTTTCTTTTTGAAGGGATCTGATCTAATGCAGTGATGCTGATGTGTCACCTGCAGAGCTTTGGCTCTGCTGAAACTCCCATTGTGTCCAAACCTGGCATGTGGAGGTGTCCCCATGGCTGGGATTTTGGGGGAGCCTTTGGGAGGGCTGAGAACAGCCCCAGCTCTGGGCACTGCCTCCTGACAGTTTGGAGTTAAACTTTGGCTCTGCACACTTCAACAGCAGCTTTCCAGAGCTCTCTGCCAGATACATTTCCATCTGAGCTCATGATAGAGCGTTTTCTGTTTGAGAGAGTTTATTCAAACAAAAATGATTTTGATTTTTTTTTTAATGGCTTCTCCCTCTTCCCTCACTGACAAACTTCACAACCAGACTGTGAACTTCATCTCATTTCCTTCAGCGTGTCATGGTGCCAGTTTCAAACAGTGCCTTCTATTCACAAACCACTTGGGCCTGTATAAATATTTTTCCTCTTCGATGTGACGCAGCTCACAAAATACGTTGGATTTCGAATGTCGCTGGCACCGTTTCTCAGGGGCAGCAAGTCCCATACAAAGGTATCACTGTATGAGCTTGCCTGGATAAATCTCCATCCTGGCCTTTGCAGAGGCTGGCCAGCTTACTCTGGCTGGACACAAACTGTGTGAAAAGGTAAATTAAAAGTGTTTCAGGCACGTGCTGGTTTTTCTGAGCTTCATTTTTGTCCTTCAGAGTGTTTGTGTCTCTGTTACTCCTTTTGCTGGCATTGTCATTGCAGTGCTTTGTGATCTTGGATGGACTGTCCATGTGCTTAAAATAACACTGTGCTATCTTTGTCCTCTCATTTTCTGAAAATCAGGCCACCCCTCGTACAGTCTGCATTGCTCTTAAAACCTCTGAGTCATAATTAGTGATTAGTAATTCTACTAATCTTCTGTACAGATGGAGGCCAGTTCATTCTCAGAGACTGCAAAGAGGATAAAGCTATCAGTGCTGGAATATATTAGCTTAAATACCCTCCCACACACAAATACACATGTACACTTTTCCCCACTAATTGATCTGTCATTCATTTAAACATCAGTGGTGTGTTGGGGAAGGAGATGGGGAGAGTGTCATCAAAAAGTTGAGAAGAGCTTGAATGTTCTGGATTTAGCCTTTAAAAGTCATCTTTGACAGCCCAAGCAATTCTGGGATTAATGCTGTGATGTTTCTGTTGCTTTTCCAGCTGATGTGGGGTGGGTGCTGTCCTGGAGATGGGTGTATTCCCTGTAGGGTCACCCTTCAGTGAAGAGTCTTGGTACTGCTGTCCCCAAACTCAGCTCATTCATGCCTCAGAGTTGCAGAGATTTCCCTGTGCTCAACTCTAACAGCTTCCTACCTCTTACAGGTGTGCTGTATTTCTTTTAAACTCTAATTTTTCTCAGTTAAAAAGAGTTTTCTGTACAGCTGAATTCTGCAGCCCTGGTCTGTGTTTGTTTGGAAGCCATGGATCTCCAAGGAGCTGTGCTCTCCCTCCTCCAGCTATTCCTGTCCCTGTGGTTGTCCCAGCAGGGCAGAAGCTGGCACCACCCAGGTAACATTCACATCATTTCTCTAAGGAAACATGACTCACTGTCTATTTTCCATCTTATTTTTGGGGCTTTGGAGTCTGTTTTGGAGACAAATGTGAGTTTGTTGCTCTGAAATCCTCTCCCAAATCTGTCTCACTGCCACCTCTAAGGCTGCTGGTGCAGTCTGGACCAGCTGGCTGGGCCTGACCTGGCACTCTCCTGCCTGATGTGGGGCCAGCTTATGGTTTTTTCATGAAACCTGTGATATTGAGCATGGACTGGAAAGCTTTTGTAGTCTCAGGACTATGAGCAATGTTGGCTTTTACAAAATAACTGTGGGAAAAAAACCAATTCTTTGTCTGCAGCTATTTAAGAGGTGGTTATTTGATCAAAGCTGGTTCCTCTGAATTAAACACTGGCACCTCTCTGCATCCTGGGTGTGTCTGGGGTAGCTGCCCTCTGGAGGTGTCTGGATTGATGGTTATTTAGGGAGATGAGGGGGCAGGGCTGACTCACCCTGTGTGATGGATGGACCAGGCAGTGCTGCTTCTCTCCCCAGCATTTTTGGGAAGACTCTGTCCTTACACAGTTCTCTGCAGCTTCATGGAACCTGTTGTTGGCCTCAAACACTGGGCACAGAGCCTCCTGTTTGAAGAATTTCAGCTGGGCCAAAGGGTCTCATGACCTCTGAGAAGGGGGAGCCACATCTGAGGTGTTGTTGTCCAAAATTTGACCTGTTTTCTTTCTGGGAAAAGCAAGTTAGCTTGTTCCAGGTGTTGAACTTGATATTTTTTTCCTATTAAAATAGATCCCTGGATTTTAAAAATTGAGTTGGGAGAGTGTTCATAGCTTGTCCTGTGTGCAGAGTGACTGATCATTTGAGAGCATAAATAGCTGAATAAGAGCATTCAGATTTTTGAAGTAACTCCAGGTGTAAATTTGAGACTTTATGCCTTTTGTATTCCTGCCTGAAGGTCAGGTTGGAACTCTGGAAGTTGCAGTTTCCTGGCTTCAGGTGCACAGTTCTTTGTTGTTCTGGTTTTTTTTCCATTTTCAGTGAAGGCAGTGTCAGTTATTTGAGTTTTCTTTGAGGAAAGCTGTGTTTGTGCCTGTGTGACACCTGTGCTCTGCCTGACACAGTTACCCAGTTAGTGCTGCTGTGTCAGAGCTGGGGGTGTGTGAAGCCTTGTGGGGAAGGGAACCAGGGAATCAAAGTAGAGCTCAGTGCTTTGCACTCAGAGAACAGCCTGCAAAGGAGCAGCAGAGCAGCAGGGAGATGATTTACTCCTCTACCAGCAGCAAAGTGCACTCAAAGAGCAGAAGCAAGTTCAGATTGATGGTGTCCATGCTCTCAGTTCTCTCCCCAGAGTGTAGCACCCCACATCAGAGCAGCAGACCTGAGTTTGGAAAGCACTTTGGGAATGCTGTAGCTGGAGGTGTGTGTTGCAGGGAGGGACAGGGGAGCTGTGGGTTGATGAGGGGAGGGTGGGTGTGCTGAGCAGACAGGCTCTGGTTATCTCTGCTCCTGCATCCCTTCACATGGGCTGGTCCCTGCTGCCACAGGGCTCAGCCTTGCTCCAAGGGGTTCAGACTGGGGATGGCTTGAAGTTTTCGTGCTGTGCCAAGTTTTTATATAAATGCCCCTCCTCTCCCTGTGTGGGGTGGAGGAGCTGAGAGAGGGGATGAGAGCTGCTAGCATGGGGGTCCCCAGCCATTGCTGTGACACAGGGATCATGATCCCACACTGAGGTGTCTCACTGCCCCAGGACTGGCACCTGTGCTATGCCTTTGGTCAATAACTGCTGGTTTTTCATTTGGTTTTGTTTTATAAGAAAGGGGTTAATATCACAGACAGGGGAAAGCAAAAAAAACCCACCAAAAAACCCAAAAAACCCTACACAATTGTAATGCTTTCCCATTTTTAACAATCCCATTTCAATCCCTTGTGTCCCCTGACTCACTCTGGAAGGGCTTTTGTTTCTGAATCTGTAATCAAAGCAACAAATGCAGAGGTCACTTCCTTCAGATTATATGGCAGCGGAAGAAGTCTGGGATCGTGTCTCCCTTCTTCCCCAGCTCAAATGTGCAGAAAACATGAAGGCTTAGTGCATGCACACTGGGAGTACTTCGGGGCTTTCCCAAGACCATTTAAACCAGCAGGGAGGTAAGAGGCTGTATTTTAATTTCTGATGCTTAGTAGTGATAGGTAATGTTATTTAGAGCTCTTGCAGTGTGTCCTGAGTTAAACACCGTGCAGAGCTTGGAGCTGTGAGCCCCAGAGAGACAGAAAGCAGCACAGAGCAAAGAAAGCTTGGGCTACTGTAGGCTGAAACCTTTCTGCTTGCTCTTCTCTTTGCCTTGAAGGATCAGTCCATAAAAATTTCTTTGCATCTTTTGCACTCCATTGAGGAGATAAGGGGCTGTTTGTTTATCCCAGCATTTACAGCTGCTTTTTCCTGCCTTTGTTGTAAATGCTGCCTTGGCTACTTTAGCAAAGGGCTAAATCCAAGCTGGATTCTGGTAACTTTGCTGCAGCTGGAGCAAAGATCTCTAACTTCTGCTTAGAGAGAAAACCTCTTTTCAGAGATTACCCTTCTGGGCTGCTCTGAGATATGATTTAACCTGAACAAAGCACAGATTCATGAGTCCCGAGAAAAGGCGGTCAGTGCCTGGTACAGTAACTCCTTTCAGCCTGCAACTATTAAATATCTCCTCATAAAGTCCCCTCCCCTCTCACCCCCCAAAACACCCTTGTGAAGAGGTGGCCTGGAGATGCAGCAGTGCACACAGAGCTGGGGGTAACGGCTGCTGAGAAAGAGCCTTTGATCCAAAGCACTTGTTTTGCTTTAAAAGTGAAATGTGGAACCATCTGGATCAGCCCCCCTGAGTGCCTGGCAAGCTGCTGGCGCTGGGAACGTTGGCTCCTTGCCTCCACAGAAACGCTGCTTGCTGCCTGCTCCAGCCCATACCCACTATTGTGACTTCTCTTGGTTTGTTTATTTGCTTTCTGCAATTTTTTAAGAGTTGCAGATTTAAAGGACTTGTGCTTTAACCTTCTTTTTAAATTACTTTTCATCTCCTCCTTACCTGATTGTCTGTCCAAGGCTGGCATCTGGATTTCCTGAGGGGCTGTTGCCAAGCATGAGTGGTTGGAAAAGTCCAGGGGGGATGCTGGGTGCAGGGACCTGGATGGGGCAGGAGAAGAAGAGATTTGAGATTACTTTAGAGGATGAGATGCTGCCTGGAGGGGATGGCAATTATTTGGTATGGGCTTGCTCTGCCTGTGTTTCGTGCTTTGAGAGCCTTCCCTCAAAAACCCAGCTCAGGGGTGAGCAGGGAGGTGGTGGAGGGGACAGAGGAGCATCCTGTGAAAAGCCATCAGAAATGGGGGAGAGCTTCAGGGCTGGAGGGAGGCAAAAAGGCATCAAGGGCAGGGTGTGGGTCTCCAGGGATGTGAAATTGCTCTTCTATAAGGGTATTTTTTCATCTTCTGTAACTATTCCTGTAACAGGGAAAGCTGAGTTTGTTCAAGTGGGTCAGGGATGGCTTCTGGGGTGAGGTAAAACTCAGGAAAAGTTACCAGAAGCTCTGCACAGAATAAACCCTGAGATTCGTGTTGTAGAGACTTAAGCAAAGAAGCTGGAGCTTAACTGCTTTGCCTCCTGGCAGAGGAGCAAAGGTCAGGACAGGTCACAGGAGGGTTGGTGGCCACTCCTGCCCCACTGTGGGCACTGCTCATTCAGGGACAGAGGATGCTGCTGCCTCCAGGCAGTGCCCCTTCAGGGAGCCCCTGCGTTTGTTCTGTCAGGTAGCATCAGGAAAGCACTCTGATCCCACAGGATACCTTTCTCCCCTGAATTCCCAGGAGATTGCACTGGAACAGAGCAGCCCTGTGGGCTGTGTGCAGTAATGACCTGCTGCAGTGTCTCAGCACTGCTGGTGATAAGCGTGTCTCCGCCAGACACAAATTTACTGCCTGTGTGCTGCCAAGGAAAGCAGATGTTGGATTTCATTGACTTGATATTTGTGGCAGATTCATACTGATTGTTTCCTATTAATTTTCCAGATAGTTTTTTTATAGCATTAGCTGTAGAGTTGCCTGCCTATTCTTTTCTTGCTTGAGAAATTGTTTTCTATCTTGAGACACTTTTAAGGAGAATTCTCCTGCAATAAAGGTGCTGATCCTTCAAGGGGGTAGCTAACCTCTCCCCCTCTGTCAGAGGGACTCAGCATCTGTGGTAACACTGCCAGAGAGATCCTTTGGCAGTGCCAGGGGAGGTGAAATGCTGGCTGGGTGCTGCTTGGCAGCTGGAAAGTCTGGGTCCAGCAGAGCCAGACTTTAGCAGCAGTTCTTCCCTCTGCCTCCTGCAATGGGGCTGATGCTGCCTGTGCACTTGAGGGCACAGTGAACATGCACCCCCTGCACCCCCATGTGGAATGGAGCAAAGGCAAGTACAGGAAGAGCCATGGGTAGCATCAGGAAAGGCAGGCACACTGCAAGATTTCCTCATGGGGAGGAGAGGGATGATTTTTTCCCATTGCACACTCTTGATAGGGAGCAAGAAGCTGCAATTCTGCTGCTTATATTTAGCTCTTGGAAAAGAGCTATAACTCCTGGCTGGGTCACTGGATTTATCATTTTGAGGAAGATTGAATTAATTTGTTTCCTGGTTTTTAATATATTGATGTTCTTTGGTTTTGTTCAGTTTTTGAGTGTCTTATTACAGCATGCTCATCGTTATTTCTAACAATTTTGGGAGATGAGGATGAGATTTAGAGCCACACAATTTGCTCTGTTGAGTGGGATCTTTATAATGAACACAAGCCATCAATAGAGTGAATGAAAGAGTCCCTTAGATCTGCCATCCCCTGCAATGAGAAATAATAGAATAAATGGGGAAAAGGAGGGTTGCATGGAAATTCTGTTGGCACGTGGCCCTGCAAAGCCACAGTGCCTGCAGGGAGGGAGAGCACTTGGGCTGTTCCTGTGCCAGACTTTTTCACTGGCTCAGCTGGTGGGGCTTACATGAAAGTCAGTTGATGCTCTGCAGGAGCCAGTTTTTTCATCCTATCTCCAGCTCACATGGCTATTTTAGGAAGGTGCCATGCAACCCAGGCAGCCTCTCAGCCCCCTGTTCCAGGCACTGTGTTTTATCTCCAGCTCATTGCCAAACTTCAGCAGAGCCAACATTGCCATGTAGAGCATCATCAGAGGGGCATCAAAGTGCAAAGCTTGCACTTTTCTCCAGCCTTTCTCATCTTAAAATGTTATTTCTGTGCATGTCATTCACTTAAGGCTTCAAGTGCCTGGCTGGTCCTGAGAAAGAGAATATCCTGAGGCCTGGGAATGGCTCTGCACAGTGCCTGCAGCTGCTGTGGGTAAAGATTTCATGAGTGTGCAGAGCCAAGGTGGCCTCAGCAGCCCTTGGGAGGGATGGGGGTGGCACCTGGAGTCACCTGGAGGGTCCTACAGGATGGGGGTGGCACCTGGAGTCACCTGGTGGGTCCTACAGGATGGTTTGCCAGGGCACAAAGGATGGAAGATGGCTCCACAGCCACTGTGGAGCACCACTGGCTATTTAACATTAAGCAGATACTGGCTTCTGTTAAAGGTTAAGAGTGAGATAACAAATGATTTAAAGCAAAATCCTGACCCTATTAAAATTAATGACAAAATTAATTGACTGCACTGGAGACAGGACTTCAGCCCGAGGCTTCTTTATGACTTAAGATTAGGAAGGAGAGGCAGCATGTCTGCAGACATGGTCTGCCCCCATAAAGCTGGTGGGAGCTCTGCCACTGCCCTCCAAGGGATCACTGCAGGTTTATTGTGTCTGTGTGAGCCAGACTGTGGTGTCATGGCAGGAACCCCCTGGCTGATGTGAGCAGGCTGGGGATGAGGAGTTTTTGGATGCAGAGCTGACCCATTGGGCAGTGCAGGAGGTATCAGTAAGTCCAGAGGGGCACTGCACTGCTGTGGCCAAGGAGCTGCTGGAGAGGCACACAGTGGGGTGGGATGTGGCACTGGGTTGGGGCAATGCTTCCCTTCTTCAGATCCTCACTCATGGGAGAGTGGAGCATTTCCAGTGCTCATCCATCAGTGTCACCCTGAGCACCTCCCACCATGGGGCACTGAGTGATGGCACCTACACTGGTGTGGGTTGCAGACAGGCTCCCCAGAATGTGCAGCATGGTCTTTTTGGAGATTTGTGCAGATTGTTTAAAAGCTTCCACAGCAATGCTGGTATAGACCCAAACTTCTGTCTGTTATTTTCCTGCTTATTCCTTAAAATTCTGAGTGACTCCAAGTGCTGGAACATGATGAAGCTTTGCTCTCCCAACAGACACACCAGGAAACTCTGAGGTCATTTAAACCATTATAACTTTTTCCCTCTTCCCCCCCAGCTGCATGCAGGCCCCTTCCTTCCAGAAGGACAGGCAAAGGCTTTTATTTTCCTGAGATGTGCCTGGCTAGGGCAGCTCCTTATTGCAAGACATTCTTGCATGTGATTTCACATTTTGATCAGGCTGTGCACGTTCAGGGGCCAGACATAAGCTGGCTGGTTGGACCCAAGTCAGTGAAGCAGTGCTGATCTGAGGCAGCTGAGGAGCTGATCCTAAATGCCTTCAGAACCAGAGGAAAAAAAACACCTAAATGCCAATGAAAATCTGAAGTGTAGGGGCTTCAGTATTAAGCTTTGAAATCTCTTATAGGATTACGAGTTACAGGAGAGAGGTTTGGATAAAAAACCAGAACCTTTACAAGAAATTACTGGTGATGATTTAATGAGTGGTTACATGCAGCTCAGGTGGGGATTTGGACATGAAATCCTTTAAAGATCCAGGCTGGTGCTCTAGGCTTGTGCACCTGGAAAGCAGTGCTGCTGCCTCTGAGTCACTGCCAAAAGCAGGATGGAAGCATTTTGGGATGCCCTGAGGGCACAGGGCTAGTGAAATCTGTGCAAAGGGACAGCATTGCCTTCTGGGAGAGGGAGTTTGCTCTTTGGCTTTTTGTTATCTGTATTATTTTCTTCAGTGCTCTGAGTGCCTGAGCTGCTGTGGTGTGCCTGGTTCAGGATAAATGAGCCAGTTTTTATGAGATATGTACTAATGGTGTACCACAGTCCAATTTCTCACTTTTCAAACTGCAGGTTTAAGGCTGTGTGCTGGCCATTTATGTAGTGAAAATGGTTCCCCTTTCTCTCTCATCACTGGGTGCATCAATACAGGTGTTTTTTTCTGCCTGTAAAATATCTTCTGGTGCTATTCATCTGCTAGTGGCTTAATTTCACATGGTTACCCTGCCAGGAGCTCATGGAAATAACATGCACAGTTCAGTGCATCTGGGACCAATTCCCTGGTGCCACACTGGGATGTTTCCAGGAGCACCCAGGCCTGAACAAAAGGGATTATCTTGGGAGGAAGGAAAGAGGAGAACTGGGGGAAAGAGGTTTGCTCCTTCCAAAAGACTTCTCATGGAGTTCAGGGTACCACAGGTGTGAAGCCTTGCAGCTGGGAGCACACACAGAGCTCTGAGTCTGTCACTGGCACACACAGCTCTCAGTTTAGTCTTCATTATGTGCAGCTTATGTATAATCCTCTCTTCTTTGGCCAGAGAGTTTTTAGGGTTTGCATTTTGTTGTTTTTATTTTTTTGTTTTGTGGTTGTTTTTTTTGTTTGTTTGTTTGTTTGGGGTTTTTTTTGTTTTTTTTTTTTTTTTTTCTCTAGACCTTAAAACAAAAAGGCTTAAAATAGAAGAAATAGAAGTCAGTGACAGATAGGCCAAGTGACTTCTTTGTAAGTTGCCCAGTTCTGGGAGGGAGAAATCTGACCTGGAGGGAATACAACACATTGGGGTTTGCTTCTGACCCAGACCCCTCATGATTCTCCATTCCTAAGCTTCCCTTCAGGAGATGTGTTATTTTGACAGACTTTTCTCTTTTTTTTTTTTTTTTTTTTTTTTTTTTTGGCTTAAGGGTTTTGGGTTTTTTTTTTAGAGATTTCCTGTTTACACCCTGTCTAATTACTCTTTTCTTTTTCCTATTTTTTCCCTAACATGATGACACACATGGGTGTCTAAAAATATTGCATGTAAGAACCAGCTTTGCATAGGGAGGATGTTTCTCTCCAAGAGAAATAGCATAAATATCCTGCATGTGCTTTTTTCCCAAATAAACAGTCAGGCTCAGGATATTGTAGGAAATTGGTCTAAGTAGCCAAAAAGTAGAGGTTTTTTTCTCTGCCTTGCTGATTTTCTTTTTAAATGATGGATGTTTTGAAAAATCTGCTTCAATGATTTTAGGTGGAAAATTTGTTATAATTTTTTGTGACAAAAAGGGAGGACAAAATGCTGTTTCCTCCCAGCTAATGAAACCTTTATGATAATGCTAATTTTCTATGTAGAGTCACAATCTAATTTCCACACATGGATATTCTGAGGACTGTTTCTTTGTTTCCCTTCATTATCTGCCTTTTTTACTGAAGATGTGGGTGAATCAGATTTTTGCTGACAGCCTGTAAATTAGGAGAGCTGCAGTATTTTGATATAACTTTATTTCTGCAGTGGAAAGTGTCTCCTTTCAGTTCTCTCCATTTTTGAGGTTTTGCTGCTTACTTGTGTACAGAGAATACAAGTGACTTTGGGATGCTGGATTTTTATTGTTTCCCAGTCTCTCAGTATGGTTTTGCCAAAAATAAGGCTGTGTAATGTCTCTCTCCTAATTTCCTGTTGGGAATGAGATGAGACAGAGAGATGCTTCATGAATTTTATGCTGCTACTTTTTTACTGGATAATAGCTTAAATATTAGCAGGCTTTTAAAAATAACTGCTTAAGATGACCAATCTGGGGGGATGTTGCAAAAATTGCTCATTTGTACAGACAATGCCAAATCAATGAGAATAAGCTGAAAACAGATGTGTGTGTGTATAAATATCTCAAGACTGTTCACACCAGCTCATGACTGAGCCAGACAACTGTGCTCATCTCTTGATGGATTGGTCCAACAGAGGGAAAATCAGTTATATTGTTCAGATTAGCAGTGTGTCCTGAATTAAAGATGAAAGAAAATGTATCAGTGAGGGCTCCAGGGCTTTGGGTGTTGGAGGAGCCTGGTGCCCTGGGAGCTGGGACACAGCACAAGTCCCTTCCCACAGCCTGAGGAAACAGACCTGCAAGCAGATGTGCTGTGGGGTATAAATCAAAATAAATCACACCAGTGTCATTTAAAGGGGGAGTTAAGAAGGAGTCTTTTGCTGCTCTGGCTCCAGGAGTTCAGTCTCCAATTGCTGAGCTGGAGACACCTTTCCCTGTCCAAAATCCATTGATGAAAGATATGGAAACCTCTTTATGAAGCTTTTCTCTAGGCAAGAGGATGGTACCAGATTATTGGTACCTGTGACCATGCTGGAGCAGTGCTGTGCCACAGTCATGTCACACCTGGGACTGTACAGGGCTGATGGAAGGAGATTGACACTCCAAAGCTTGTGATTTGCAAAAGCTTCCTGTACAGAAAAGGCTTGTGAAATGTGAGTATTGCCTTGTGCATCAGAGCCCTGTCTGCACAGGGAGGCAGCTGGATGAGGAGAATTGTCTCCTGGAGATGACCTCTCTGGTGGGAGGCATTCCTGATGTAGGATGGGCTTGTGCTTCCCTGTGATAGTAATTTGGAGTGATTTTCTTCTGATTGTAAGAATGGGGTGAGCCAAGTGCAGTGCTCTCTGACCCCTCAGGAATGGGGTGGGGATACTTGGAGTGAGCTCCTGCACAGCTGCAGGGACCAGGGGGTGCTGGTGGCTGAAGTTTTGGGTGTGCAGGAGGAGGAGAAGGGCTTGGACTGTTGGGGTTAACATTGCTTTGTTCAGGGATTGGCACCTAGAAATACAAAGCTGATGGTCACACCAGCAAATGTGTGTTCCTTGAGCAGGCTGTGGTGACACAGTGAGCATCCCTGTGTCTCACCCTGCATGGAGAAGGTACCTTAGCAGGAATGTAACCCTCAGGTGTTCAGGAATGGGCTGAGGGGGCAGAGGGCTGCAAGCAGCTCCCCTCAGAGCTACAGCAGCAGGCATTTCATGGCTCTGGACATTGCTGTCCTGTAGGTTTTTCCATGGGATGGAGTGTTCCTGGGGTGACCACAGAGCTCTGGGGATGCAGGTGGGAGCTGCCAGGTTTGTCACAGCAAAGGCATTTCACAGTGCTTTGTCACTGGGCACCTTGGCATCTTCTGCAGCTCCTTGACTGAGCTTTCCAGTGCTCTGGGAAGTGTGATTTCTGAGGAAAGATTCCTGGTGGCTCAGGCTTTAACTGTTGTCTGTATCTATATTTGTAAATGAGACTTGTTGCTTCCTTATGTTGTCTCATCAATAAAATGAGGGATAGTTATATCTTGCCTATCTTCAGGGGTGTCATGAGGTTTATTTACTTTTGAGGTGCTTTGCAGTTACCTTGGATAGCTGAATTGAAGCATGGATGATTCTTGGTATTTCTTTTATATTTTAATCCTTCCAGGTATCTTTCTTTCTCCTCAGCACGAGGCCTTGTGGATGTGTTTGCTATAACAGAAACCTTTTTTGCTTAACACACAACCAAGGCAATTAAAACAGTCAGAAGTGATTGATGTGATTTCACTGGGTGAAAGCTAAAGCAACTCACAATTAAATAATGGCAACCCTCGTGCTATCTCAGAGCAACAGATGGGGAATGATTGAAAAACACCATTGGACTCAACACTTCACAACAGGGGCAGATTGGTAACTGTGCCAGAGCCAGAAATGTGCTGCACCTTGAAGGGTGTGCTGATGAAACGATTAATTGATGGAAACAGGCACTTAGTTATGAGCATGCCATGTTCCCTTCAGCTCTGGGGAACAAATGGACCTGGGAGTGGATCATAATGGATTTAAGGGCTCTGGGTGCTGAGTTTGGGCAGCAGATAAATGGTGCTGTGGGGCTGGGAAGCAAAGAATACAGCGACTCCTCTTCCAAGCAGCAAAAAAAAGCAATTTATTGAAAAGCCGTGGCATATATAAGGGAGATTGTGAAAAACAAAGTAGAAAAGACTCGTTGGTCAAAGAAGGCAACACCTCTTTGAAAACATGCTTTGTGCAAAATATCACGGGACACTCACACGACTCAGTGAGCAACACCAGGTGTCTGTCTGTGTTTTCTTTCTACCTTTCCTTGTTTTGTCTCTGAGAAAGATCCAGGCTGGAGCTGAGAAAAGTCAACAGCCTGGGAAAAAACCAGTTTAGGTTTCCCCATGAGCCTTCAGCAGTGTCCACAGATAAATCTCAGGGAGTGGGCTGCAAGCTGGAGCTGGGGTGGGGCAGCTTTGCTTCCAGAGCCCGAGGGATGTGTGGCTGGAGGTGGTACCTGGAGGGCAGTGCAGGGCACAGGGATGATGCTCTGCGGTGCAGCACCGAGGATGGGTGGCTGGAGGTGGTACCTGGAGGGCAGTGCAGGGCACAGGGATGATGCTCTGTGGTGCAGCACCGAGGGATGGGTGGCTGGAGGTGGTACCTGGAGGGCAGTGCAGGGCACAGGGATGATGCTCTGTGGTGCAGCACCGAGGGATGGGTGGCTGGAGGTGGTACCTGGAGGGCAGTGCAGGGCACAGGGATGATGCTCTGCAGTGCAGCACCGAGGGATGAGTGGCTGGAGGTGGTACCTGGAGGGCAGTGCAGGGCACAGGGATGATGCTCTGCAGTGCAGCACCGAGGGATGGGTGGCTGGAGGTGGTACCTGGAGGGCAGTGCAGGGCACAGGGATGATGCTCTGCGGTGCAGCACCGAGGGATGCAGTGCTGAGATCCAGGGAGGAACAGCCCTGTGCTCGGAACTGCTGCGGGCACCAGGTGCACTCCTCACCTGGCACAAATCCATGCTCGTAGCAGTAAGACAAAGGGGAAGGAAGGGATTTCTCTCCTCTAGACTTGCTCTGCAAGCAGTCCTGGCTCCGGTGTTGCTGTTTTGGTGGTGATGTGATGCTCAGCAGCGCTGCGCAGGGTGCTGCAGCACAGCTTCCCCGGACACTCCAGGGAGTTGTGCCCCTGTGCCCATCTCTGCCCTGCTTGCAGAGCTCCTCAGGAGGGCACTCCCTCTCGGCTTTTGGTCCAAATGAGCTCAGTTAGTTGGAACAATGGAGTTTTGTTGACTGGGGTACTCGGGGCAGAGCGGCTGTGTCCGGGCAGCCCTCTGTGCAGAGGTGGGAGGTCTCTGCGGTTGTAATCACATATAAATTGTGTTTGTTTTAAAGCCTCTGTAAGGCTTGGGTGTGCAGCATGCACAGGAGGTGATGAGAGGTGCTGATGGCACTACAGCTCAGCCCTGTCCTTGTCCCTATCCCTGCGGAGCCAGAGGGATGTGAAAGGAGAAACCATTGTGTGTTACTGCTTAATCCCCCTGGGAGCCCCTGTCTAAGCAAACCACCCCCGGTCTGCTCACAGCTCACAATTTATAGTCAGCTGGAAGCTTGTGCTGTCAGGAAAATGAGTTATTTGAGGCTGGGAGAACCAATATGAAAGCCAGGTTTCCTTCACCAGCTCTCACCCGGAGAGTGTTGCAAAGCTGGTCCTCACTGGAGCTGCTGAAAGGCCCAGAATTAGAACAGATATTAAATAATGTAAAAGCTTTCATTGAAATGTATTAGATTTCAAAGGGCAGATATTAAATGGGCATAATGGGCAGCTATTTCTGAATTGCTTGCCTCCTAAAGAGAGGAAGAGACTTAGTTTGCAGGAGATAAATGTGACATGAAAGAGGTGGTTCAGATATAGCATCAGGGGCTGCAAAGCTCATCCCATTCTTAGTCATGCAGTTCAAGCACCTTCTTGATGTGAGCAGCTCCTATGTAAGAATCCCATGGAGGTGATGACTTTCAGTAGCTGTCTAAGTGAAAATGTTACTGTGCTGGTAGAGATTCCATCTCTTCTAGACACAGGTCAATGGACCAGATCTGGGCTGACCCATCTGCAGGGAGGGTTGGATGGATCTGGGTTTCCTGGGTCCCTGATGAGCTACTCCTCACCAGAGCAAAAGCATGTGGCTGTGGCACTGGCCAGGCTGGTTCATCCTCACATTTAATTCTCACAGCATTTATGAGGTTTTTATCAGATCCTGAGTGCTGCTAAGCACCCTTAATTCCAGCTTGAAGTTGACAGGAACTGAGAGTGCTGAGGCAGCTTCCCAGCGGAGTCCTTGGAGAAGGACTCAGCTCCATATGGAGTCCATCCCCTTATCCATCAAAATCAGACACTTGCTTCACCTTGTCCCCAAGCCTCACCTGCTCTGGTGCAAGCCAGGAAAGCCAGGAGCCCTGCCCTTCCTGACAGGGCTGTGCTGTGTCTTTGCAGATGACCGAGGGCCGGCACTGCCAGGTGCATCTCCTCGATGACAGGAACTTGGAGCTGCTGGTTCAGGTACAGACCTCGCTCTTCTGGGGACTGGCAGCCAGTGCCACACTTCTCTGCTTGTTTTTTTGGGGGGCTGAAGTGAGGGTTGAAGAAAAGTTATACTTCTTCCTAGAAAAAACCTCACAGGAGTGGAATAATGCTGAGGCAATATGTGCTACCCCTGACACCTGGATTAGCTGAAGGACTTCCCCGTGCATCATGGGCAAATATCTGCCATCAGTTCTGCATTCAGTTTTTGCTTTCACCAAAATTCATAAAGCATGTCAAACACACCCCTTGTGGTGGTGCTTTTTGTCATTTAGATGGGAAGAAAACTGGTTTTGAGGATGTTTTATTCCCATAACAGAACTCAAAGCACGAGATCCTCCACTGCACAATGTGTTCCTAATTAGAAAATCCTTCCTGCTCTAAGTGCAGGAAAGCCTGGGATGTGGCCTTCTCCCCCAGAAAGAGGAAAGCAGCACTCAAGCCTGTGCTGCTCATGGATTAAGCACAGAATTGCCTCTCCATGCTCCATACATCCCACACAGCTCCACTGAGACACCCTGAGTCTGATATGTCACTTCTGTATTCAGTTGTACAACAGGGTTTTAGCATGGCCATATGTACTCAAATACCAGTATTTGCACAGGAAAATTTTATTTTATATTAAAAGCCTGGACTGAAATGAATAAAACTGTTTTTATTTTTTCAATAGCCCAAACTTTTGTCTCGGGAGTTACTGGATCTGGTGGCCTCACACTTCAACCTGAAAGAAAAGGAGTATTTTGGGATAACATTTATCGATGACACGTGAGTATGTTTATTTATTTTATACAGCTGTGTCATTATTACAATGTGAAACCTTATCTCTGATACCATGGCAGCTTGGCTTGATGGAAAAATGACTTTTTGTTTCAAAGAAGAGTTTCCTACCCTGTGTTTGTGCTGCTTGGCTAGGGAAAGGTGAAGGCATGAAATAGAAAATATTTGGAAAATATGTTCTGGGCACAAACCAGAGAATCCTTGTAAAATACTTTCCCAGTGATTTCACATTTAGTATTTCTCTCACATGGTGGGCTATCACTAGGATATTTTTACCACATCCTTGTCCTTTCACTTGCTAGAAAATACTTCCCCCAGCTCTTCTGTAAATCTCTTGAGGACACTGTTTGCACTTAGCTTATTTTTTCCCCCAGAAGAGCTGCCCTGAAATTCTTCTGGATGTTTTTGGTTGCTGGCACTGAGTCACAGTGAGGTTTAAAGTGCTGCCAGGGCATTATCTATCAGCTTCCCCAGAAGCTCCAGTGGCATTCCAGAGCCTGCCTTGGTGTATGCACAGGGCTGGGTGCTTGGAGGGAGTGTGTGGCCTCTGGAGGGCACCCATGGCTCAGCCTTGCAGGGTTAAGGGTTAGGACAAAAAAAACCAAAAAAAAAACAACAGTCGTTTGATGAGATGTTTGCCTGCCTTGGAGCTGAGTCTTGAACTTTTTAAAGTAACACTTGGAGTAAACAGGGGCACTGAAAAGAACCAATTTCTGTGTTTTCCATCCCAGTTTTTAACCTTCTCCCCAACCTGTTTCCATAGAGGTCAGAGTGTCTGGCTGCAGCTGGATCACCGTGTCCTGGACCATGACTTGCCCAAGAAACCAGGGCCAGCAACTTTGTACTTTGCTGTTAGGTGAGTAATTGTTTCCACCAAGCAAACATTACCACTTGGGTTTATTTATCACCAGGGGGTTTTGTTTAAAGGAGCTGATTACAGATTTGATAAAGGAAATAAATGTCAAAGCAGTGTGTTATTTTTAGAAGGAGATTAGGCCCTGGTTAAGTGCTGCTCTCTTTTTTATTTAACTATGAAATAAAGTAGGTTGGAACTTGCCACTTTTTAAACTGTTACTAGGACATGACTCCTAAGATGGGTTTGGATTTTTTTTGTTTGTTTTGGAGGGTTTTTTTGTTTGGTTTTTTGTGGGTTTTTTTTTTTTTAAACCTCATATTTTAAATATCTTCTTTGCCCAACTTGTCTTTGAATGTGCCAAATTGCAGGGCAGTTTACTCAAACAATTTTACTTACTTTTTTCCTTCTGTTTGCTTATGGGTTGTCTGTACTTGAAAGGGATTGCTGATGGCTGTTTTGCTCACAGCTTAATCAGTCCTCAGGAAAGAATAAAATCCCTGGCAAAATGATGATTTTGGCCAATGTAATTGCATTACTTTAGGGCTGTTGCTGGCAATGCTCTGCTGGTTAAGGGGCTGAAAAAAAATTCAAGTCCTACGAAACAGAGCTGTGCTGGCAGAAAAGATCAAGCATCATATTCTTAATATTGTTGGAGTTTTTGTTTTCCTTGCAGTCTGTGAGGGAATGTGAGAGCAGACTGACCTCATTTGCTTTTCAGATCTGGGTAAATTTATGCCTTGTGTGCTTAATTATTTGAGGCACTTCCAAGGCAGAGCCTCTTGTTCAGCTGGGTCAGTTGGCACCAGCTCCTCCCATGTCCCCCCCAGTCATCAGGGGAATGGGACAAACAAGTGGCACTTTGTTCTGCCTGAATACGTGCTGGGGTGTGATGGTGTTCAGAGCTCCTCTTCCACACTCAGCAGAAAGAAAAAGCTCCATTTGTAAGGGGATGATGGGCTCTTCACTGTGTTTGCAGTGTTTGATCAGGATCTGGGAGGCCAAAGCTGATGGCTGCCCAAGAAAACTGAAAAGGCAATCCTATGACTTAGAGCATTCTTTGGTTGGAATTTATGCTGTTTGCTCATGGTGTTCATTTTGGCATTCTCTGTTGCAAAATGGTTCTCAACAGGACAGAGTGTGCAGAGACTTGGGCGAGAGTTTGTGTGAGGAGTGGGTTTGGAAAGATCAACTTGTAGAAGGGAATTTTAAGCCTGACTACACTGGGGTCATGAGATCCAGAACAAGTAGGTGGGCAGTGAGATGCAGAGCAGGAGGAGGAAGATACAGAAATAATGAGCACTACAGAAACTGCCTGATCCATAGAAAATAGATATTCCAGCAGAAAAGCCACTTCAAAACCTGCAGTTTCCAGTTGCATTTCTGGAAATGGAGGAACCTCCAATTCCTGGTTTTTCCCATCACTTTTCATCCCTGAGCTTTTGCTGTTCAATAAAGAAATGTGATAATCCTTTGAGATTTTAATTATTGCCAGCTGGCATAAACTCAATCCAGCCACAGAGGTTTTTGGATGGTACACTCAGCTGAAGGGGCTCTGTGATGCAGATTGAGGATGTTCAGAAATGTCCTTTTAGTTTCAAGAGTGCTGATGACATCAAAAGTAGAAGCAGAATGTGCATTTAATGGTGTTCCCAAATGTGCCTGCCTTGCCCTGAACATCCTTATCTGTGTGGTCCAGTGTTCCCCATCTGTACTGGGGTGATAAGAAGGTACAGCTTGTACCACAGAGGAAACAGAGCACAGGGACACAGCTGGGATTAGGGGCAGTGCCCCCCTGTGCCCTCATCCTAAATCCACAGATCCTGCAGCTTCCTGCTTTGTACCAGGAGTGATGGGAGCTGCCTCTCTTCAGAACTATCCTGCTTCTGAGGGTGAGTCAGCCCCTAGCTGAAAGAAACTGGAAGTGCAAATGAGGTCATTAGCTGAGGAAAATCACGTTTTGGTGCAGTGAAGGCTTTAGCAGGCTGAGGAAGATCCACTCTGGGAAGGGCTGGTCTGGCAGCAGGCTGGGAAAGGATGGAGAGTATGGATCCTGCCCTCTGCTCTGCATTTCTGAAGAGAAGCACTCAGGAGGATTTAAAGTAAACTTTAGTGAAGCTGAAAAAAAATATATCAGGTGAGATCAAGAAGAGTTGAAAATACCTGTGGCTTGTAGAGTTCATGGGGAAAGGTGAGTCATGGAAATGTATACCAGCTTTTCAAATGTCTGGGGAGGCTGCTGGGCTGCCCCTTGGACAGGCTGCATGCCTGTGAAATGGGTAAATTATCTGCAGAGGCGTTCTGGAGAGTGCTTTAAAATTAATTTGATGGAACATGCTGCAGGAATGTGAAATATTAAAGCAATTACTATTTAATGTATCACTTGTCTGAAGTGACAGCATAAACAAATGCAAACATTCCTGACACGTGTGGCAGGTCCCTTCACTGCTCCCTACCACGTGCTCTGTGCTGCTGGGGACTTGCTCAAATTTCCTACAAATCATCCATGCCAGGATGGTCATCAGTGCAAAAGTGAGGGGATGGAGCTTGAGGGCTGTGGGAGGGATTGGTCTGGTTCAGATTGCCCTGGGTGGCTCATCCAGCCCTCCTGCTATCAAGGACAAGACATTGGGGAGCCCTGGGCTGACCTGCATTGCTGAGGCAGTGGTGGTCCAGCTTGCCTGTAAAAATTCTGTCTTCTGCCTAGCATTTAGTGGGAGCATCTGGACCTGGAGCAAAGTTAATAGCTCTTATTAACATTCCTGCTCTCCTCCTGCAAGGAAGGTGGTCCTGCAGGGCTGCCAGCAACCCCTGTCCTCCAGCAGAGTGTTGGACTGGCTTCCCCACCTGCAACGCTTTTGGAGTTGTTTTTTCCACTGATCTGACTTCTCCTGCAGAGGAGGGATGAGCTTTGCTCCTGTACCTCTCAACAGGGTTTTCATCTCATATGAGAATTCATCAGATATCCAGGATGTATTGAACCAGGAGTCCCTGTTCCCTGTGTGCTTTCAGGCTGTGATTTCTGCCTGTTCCCGCCTAAAAGGCAGGAAATTAAGTGCAGTAGCTCATAGTTCCTCTGTGCTATTTTATTGCTAGAGAACAAAACACTGAGGAAATAAAATTACTTGGGAGGAAGATGAAACCTATTCAAGAGAGTAACTCATGGTTTTGGTTCTTTTTTTAATTTTCAGGTTCTACATTGAAAGCATTTCCTTTCTCAAGGACAAAACCACAGTAGAACTGTTTTTTCTGAATGCCAAGTCCTGTGTACACCAGGTAAGACTAGGAGCTTTTTGTGCATCTCTGTTCTATTGCTCCTCTGCCTCATACCCAGTCCTGAGAATTTGGTAGGAGCCATGTCTGATTTCTAAAACTAATTGAAGTATTAAGATCTCAGCATGCTTGAATGCTGATGCTTCATGCAAATGGATAAGGCTGATGATGGTTTCCTATTCCTGCTTTCACAGCCCTGCTGTGTGCTCAGTGCTCTACAGTGAATCTTAAAAGCTTTTAAGTTACTTGAAATCTGGGCTGTAACTTCCCAGGTAGGCTCTGCTCAGTGGCACATTTTCCTACACTCTGCAGAGTAAACACTCAAGGAAAGCATCTATTTATTGACCTTGAATCAAACTTTTCTTAAAAAGAAAAGGCCTGTGAGGAAGGTCCTGTGTTGTGGATTTGGTCCCTAATTCCTTCATTTAAATCAGTGAGATAGTAAAGTAACAGTAAATAGTAATAGCAAACCCTATAAAGTAGCAATCACAAGCATTTGTTGGAATATTTTCTGTATTTACTTTCTGGTTGAAAAGCTTCCACTGTTACCTTAAAATATTCAGATTGGTAAAATATATTTTTTTAAAGTCATGTCAGGATGTGATAATCAATATCTTAAAGACTAAGGTTGATTTGCTGCAGGTACATCTTGGTCTGCAATAAGAGGGGTGTGACAGCCAACCCTGCCATGCCCCTACACACAGCTGCAGTTCAGTGAACTTTACTCTGATGCTTCTGAGACTTTCCAGTTAATGTCAAACTCTGGTGCCATTTGTTCTCACTCATGGTTCAATCAGTCTGAGAGGGTCAATTGGTTCTTACAACCTTTCCTTGGGAAACAATCCTCTACCACTAACTGCTGGTGGAGCTCAGTGTAGCCAGCCAAAGTTTTTACCTTTAATATACTTCAGGTTTTGGAGGATTCTTATTCAGTTTCCAGTGTTCATTATTTTATGAAAGAATATAGAAACCTGAAAGTGGTTAATGGCAGAGCTGTGGCTCTGCTTTTTACAGGAATTGCTTTCTGGAAGACTGAAGGAAATTGGTTCATTTTTACAACATGCTGAAGTTTGAAAGATGCTCGAAGAACTTGGGGCCTCACTGGTTATGGTTATTAAAAAGCAAATCTCCATTTGACATATCTGCCACTTAAAATGAAGGGTCTTGGCAGCTTGTAGCCATCCTTAATTCCTCCTTAACTGGAGCAGTTTAACAAGACGGGGAGCACAAATTATTTTGGAATTGGAAAATGGGTTTCTTTTTGGGATGGAATGTGGAAAATGCCACTGCTATTGAAACAAGCCCTAGTCAATATTAGAACATTTGGGTGCTAGTTTGTGTTTATGTGTATGTATAAAGCATATTAGGAATCAAAGGAGAAGAGAAAGGAAAAAAAAAAAAAAAGTTTGAAGGCAGGCTGGCTCTTTTTTTTCCCCTATGGCTTGCAAGGTATGTGCTCTAATTGTAGCAACCCAAAGTGTGGCATCCCTGTTCCTGCAAGCAAAACTGCCAGAAGCAGAGGGTTTCTGTTAAGTCCAGTTTCTGTGGGCAGCAGAGGGATGAGGATGAGGAGCATCACTTCCTCCTGAGAGGAGAATCTCTGGGTAGCACCAGGTGATTCAGCACACAGGGAAAGCTGGGGATGCCTGGCTCTGCCTGCAGCCCTCTGTGCTGGCAGTTTCACAGCCCAGCTTAAGCCTGTGGCTCCTTCAGCAGGAGCCAGTTCATCAACTCTCAATTAGCTTTTAACCTTCCAATTAACTCGTGTAAAAGTATGCTTTCTACGTGACAAACATCAGGTCAGCCTGTAGATTTCAAGTAGTCATGAAGGGCACGTGGGGCCAACCCTCACGCTGAGCTCCTGGGATGTGGACAGGAGGGTGCACAAAGGTCCCCTGGATGTCTCCCACAGCCTGCCCTGTTCTTTGGTGCTGCTGGCTCCTTTTTGGGGCAAGGAAGGAGCCATGGGATGAGCAGTGTCTGAATAGGAGCAGATCCCCAGCTCCATGAGACAAGTGGCTGATGCTCACTGATGACAGCCAGGAATGTTCCCTGGCATTTCTCAGTCATTAATCCAGCTCCATGAGGTTAGACCTGCCTCAGCTTGGCTTTGTTTGTCCCTTTTCCCTTTTCCCTTTTCCCTTTTCCCTTTTCCCTTTTCCCTTTTCCCTTTTCCCTTTTCCCTTTTCCCTTTTCCCTTTTTCCCTTTTCCCTTTTTTTTTTCCCTTTTCCCTTTTTTTTCCCTTTTCCCTTTTTTCCTTTTTCCTTTTTTTTTCCCTTTTCCCTTTTTTTTCCTTTTTCCTTTTTTTTCCCTTTTCCCTTTTTTTTCCCTTTTCCCTTTTTTTTTTTTTCTTTTCCTTTTTTTTTTTTTCCTTTTCCTTTTTTTTTTTTCCTTTCCTTTTTTTTCCTTTTCCTCCTTTCTTCCTTTTTCCTTGCTGCATTCTTGGAGTGGGGAAACCCCAGTGTGTCAAAAAGCAGGAGCCCACACCCAGCCCAGGAGAGCTCCCCAGTGCACAGCAGTGCCAGAGGATGCCCTGCCAGGGCAATATCCTAACCTGCATCCCTGCATGTGCCTGTGCTCTGTGTGGGCCAGGAATGTGGTTTGGGATCGATGCTGCAATACCTGGGGTGTGCTAAGACCTGTGGGGATGAGATTGCTTAAAAGTCAGTTGTGTTTTTTTGCTTTCACAAAGGTGTTTCCAAAGTTTTCACTGCAGCTTTCCCCCACAGGGGAAACCCAAATGCCTGATGCTTGAGTGCTCTTGTGACATTCCTGAGCTCTGGCATGTGTTGACAGCCCAGCAGTGTGTGGTGTGTGGGTACCTGTGCTCCCATGGCTTCTGTCTTTGGAGGACAGTGATGTTTTCCTGAGCAGTGGGGGGACAGGCTGCTGCTGCCCTGTGTGCCATGGGCATGCCAGTGCTCCTGCTGGCACTTGGGACACACCAGGAGAGCCAGACAAAGGTTTGAGTGAGCACAGCCAGAAAAATGGCACAGCTTTGTGCCAGCCCTTCCTGTGGAGGGGGTTTATCCTTGGCTTACAAGGTTCAGAGGCTGCATCAGAAATGTATTTACAGTATTATTTGAGATGTCTGTGTGTGAAGTCCTGGAAGTGGCTGTATCTAATCAAAGAGAATGGAATCCCTCTAATAAAGTCCAGCACCTCTGGGGTCAGGCTGGAGCTGCTGGGCAATGTGTGCTGGCCATCTTGTACCAGGTGAATCAAAATTTAGGGTAAATACTATAGCATATTACTATATTCTTAGTTACATAATATATTACAAAATATGATTATGAGTAATAAATAATGAAATCAAAACTTGCATGACAGCTCTGGAAAGGGTGAAGGCTTGCTTGGTGTTCGCAGTGCACAGCCATGATTCTCTTCCTCACCTTTCAACCCCACATTCCTTCTTGCAAATCTCTCTGCTCCTTTCTGCAGATCAGGTACTGCTTTACCCTGCCAGGACTTGGAGGAACCTGGGGCTTGTGCATTTTGCAATCTCTGTAGACATTTTGGCACAGAAGGGACAAGATAGGCAATAAAATCTCAGCTGCCAAAAATTTATTTCTTTCTACTCCCACTCTCCCACCTCTGTGCTCTTCTGTACAGTCAAAGCTGCTTTGTGCCTCTGGGACCTTTGCTGGCACGTGCCAGGTTCGTGCATCCTCTGTGACCTGTTCTCTGTGCAGACTCCTGCCTGTGGAGCCAAGGCTGAGGGCTGAGACCTCATTTTTACTTTTGTGAAGCCTCCTTTGCATGTGAACATAACACAACATTTGCTGTTGCACTTGCAGAGTGTCTGGTGCCCCCTCACTGCACAAACCTTGGCACCCAGCTGAGACAGCCAATGCTGCCAGAGCTCTCACCCTGCCCTCCTTTCAAGTCAAGCTGCTCATTCTCCTCCTGGTCTGGTGGTGCAGTCCCCAGGCCCTCTCAGTCCTGTGTGGTCCCAGCAGCTGCCTGGCTCCTGCTCTCCAGCATCCACACTCTTGGAGCATGCAGAAGTCACATCCCTTGCCAGGAACAGCTTGGACCACCGAGCAGGAGGTGGGAGCTGGTGATAATTATATATCCAGGTCTGTGGAAGTGCATTCCAGTGACTTGGTTAAAAACTCGTTTATCCACATGTATTTTGTGAGAATGCAAAGGCTGGAAGTGCTTTGTGTACATCTGGGCTCTCGTTTTCTTCCGTGTCTCTCTTTTCCAAGGCTTTGAGTATTGCTGCCTGAAACTTTCAGTGGTGGCAACCTCAGTTCTCTCCCATCCTTGACTCCAATAAGCTGGGTTAAGATTTATAGCTGTCTGAAACCTACTGTACAGCTGGAATTCAGGAGAGTGGAAGCCTGGTGCCTGGCTGCAGGTGAAGTGGGTATCTCAGAATGGATGTGTTTGCACAGAGAGCTGTGCAGTGTGTTCAGTGTGTTATTGCACAGCCCATGACCATAGCTGGGATTCTTCCAGGGAGGTGGGTCAGAACTGGTCACGCACATGCTGATGATAAATTTGGAAAGATAAATGAGTCTTTTCTTCTTTTGAAACAGCCAAGTTTGGAAAAATAACACCCTACTTGGCTAGCAAAGCACTGTCAAGTTTATTATGCATTAGGGCTAACCTCCATATAGCTCTGCAGCAATACAGTTGAGTCTTTGCCAGGTCTTAAAATATGTTCTGTAAATGAAGATCTTGGTCAAGTTGGCTGTGTTCCCCTTTTCCTCTGTATCTCTGGGTGTTGGGGGGTTTAAGTTCCCATTTGTTTCAAGGACTGGTAAGAATTGCTTTAAAAAAAAAAAAAAAAAAAGGGAAAAGTTAAAGGAAATGTAAATTTTCAGAGGAGTCTGTGATATCTCCATGAACAGCAATGCTTGTGAGCATTTGGCAATTTGAAGACCAGTGCTTACCAAGAGGAGCTGTTGAAACAGACCCCTGGTGTGAGCATAAAGTGTGGCTGGTTCCCAGCTCATGGGGAGCAAAGCAGTCATATATCAGAGAGCTCTCGAAAGCTTTATAATGGATATTTCCTAATTCTCCCCCACCTCAAGGGAGAGGGGAATGTTCCCATGTAGCCTTGTAGCACGGTGTAGTCTGACCCTAGCCAAGGCTGTTAAATTCCCTCTGTCCATTGCTGAATTGGCTCTTCTGCTCCCAAAGACTGCACATGTGAAGCCCAGGCTGAGGTTCAGCAGGACCTTTGCTCCTCCAGAGCTGTTGTCTGCTGTGGATTGTGCCATGGCAGGCACCTCCATGGCCCAGCCTTCACAGCAGCATGTCAGCAGATGAGGAGGATGAAACAAAACCCAACAGGAGGGGGAGGCAGGGCCCCACGCTGATGTAGTTTGGCAGATCTCCATGGGACATCTCATTACCCCCATAGACTTCACATGGGGCTGTGCTGGTGGCTTTGGGGAGGGGCTTGGCCATGGTGTGGGGACAGTCCAGGGCCCCCTCTGAGTGCTGAGGTGGATCCAAGTGCTGCTGTAAAGGGTGATGGTGCCCCAGGGACTGAGAGGCTCTCGGGGAGGTGCAGGTTGTGTCCCAGCTGGGCTGGCCCATTGCCTATGGAGATTCAGCTGATTTGCAGCCAGAGTTCTGTACCTCACCTCCTCCTGGGACTAACGACTGGGTTAATTGCCATGAGGAGTCCTGCACCTTTGATGTCCTGGCCACAGAGCAAAGGTGCTGTGACAGCTCAGCCAGGTCTGGTGTGTGTGTTGGATATCTGACCGTGATGCTGGGGTAGGAAAACGAAAGGCTGTGATTATATTTTAAGGTTAATGACACTTGTTATGTACCCTGGCTTGCAAATAGGCAAGTCTTTATGCCTTTCCCCCATTCTCTGCTTTTACTCTTGTATTAATGAGAAAAAAGCAGCAGTAAATGTGTTCCTGTTACACTGTGCAGGGGAGTCTCAGAGTAGCTGCTCCTGTCCCTGGAGTTTCATGTAAATGTTGGCTGAGGCACAAAAGGCAAAGGGAAATGGATGAGAGTGGCTGCCAGAGACAGCAAAATAAAGGTTGTAACAGGGAAACCTGAAGCTGTTCCTTACCACTAGGCACTAAAAGCTTTTGTTTTTGAGCTGGGCTGGCCTAAGCCTCTGAGGTGGGAAGCAGCAGGTCTGGCCAGGGAAGAGCTGTGCTGGCCTCTGCACATGCACTGAGCTGTGTTTGGTCCCAGGCTGAGCTTCCTTGTGCTTGGTGTGAAGGGCTGTGGGGCTCCATGCATGAAATGGAAGATATCATGCACCATGGGAATGCTGTGAAGCAGCTGTGAGGCTTTCTGAGCCACCCAGGCTGCAGGGCCCCGTGGGGGAAATGCAGCACAAGTGGAAATCTGAAATGCTCCTCTGAGGAAGGTCAGGAGGAGCAGACTTTGCTGCTACAGCAGCTCATATTCTGCTGCTTTTGTGCTTTGCTTTACCTCCCTGAGCTGTTGGAGGCAGACACTTGCTTTGCTGTGCTTTTTCTCAGCTCAGGGTTGCTGTCCTTGGGAATTGAGCCCCAGTTGAGATGCTCAGCAGAGCTTGGTGCCTCGGATGCAGAAGGGAGTGGGATGGTGGCTCCAGTGCATTGCAGGGCGTGTGAACAGCAGGTGACACCAGCAGGACTGAGGTGTAGGTGTGAACACTGGTAATTGGGACAGGCAGTTTAAAGCTGGAGGTTATCCATGTGCTGCCAGTGTTTGTCTCTGTGCAGTAATTAATTACCCAGCACAGCCACTCCGACAGGGCGAGTGACAGCATCTGCCTGACCCAGTTCCTCCTGCACAGCTTGTGTGGTGTAACAGGTTGTGGCCAACACCCACTGCCCTCCCCAGCCTGTCAAAAAAAAGCCTTAAACAGTGAAAAACTGCTGAGCTTTCTGCACTGCTGGGGCCTGCCAGCCCAGCTCTCTGGCTGCCAGGACACACAGCAGGGATTCTGCATCCCTGGTGGGAATAAGGTGCTGGATAAGGGCACAGGGGTGCAGGCACTGCTTTGTTCACTTGTGCTGGGTCCACACCCAGCTAATTGCCTGCCTCGTTTCAATGTCTTGTAGATGTTTGGGTCCTTTCTTTCCCTCTGACTAATTGCACCCTTCTTTCAGCTTTTTTTAAATCGCCTTTCGGTAATCACTGGTAATTATATTCAATCTTGTGGCTGTCTCGAGGCTATTCAATCATAGTGTATGTGTTTTTGGGGGTGTCTTTGGCTAATACAAATTTTTGAGGTATTAGTTTGAGGGAACAAGTGTGTTGGTATCTCAATTCTCAAATCTTCAGGTGAAATGATTTTGTTGTCAGCCTTTAACCTCTGGAGGTTACATGTGGTTTGAGCAAACCATGTCTGCTTTCACTTCTTGCTCTGGCTCTAAAGAGTTAAACATGACAGTTCCTGTGTGTGCTTATTTTTTTAAATCTGCTTTAATCTGAGTTTACGGCCTAAAGATTTGCTTAACACAGTTAATGCTCATCTGACTATCATCACTCTTGATCTGAGTTTTCATCAGGATTTCAGACTTGTATCTCTATGGCAGTAAATTCTAGTGTTGTTGCTGTGTCTAATGAGGGTTCACTGCTCTATTCATGACCGAGCTTGTGATTTTTATCACATTCTAAGTCTGTGTCTGTGCAGCAAGACTTGAGCTCCTAGCTGAGCTGGGGGCTAAATTCTGCCCATGGGCATTGAAGGTTGAGTTGGTCTTTACCAGATGCTGAGACAGTGACCTACTCCTGCTCTACAGTAATTGCCAGCCAGTATGGACACCTGCTGCAGGCTTTTATTACTCTGATGTTTATCAGGATGACAAAAGCCACCATCTGAATCTGCTGGGCCAAGTGCAGTGTTTAGATAAGCCAGTGGTCTTTTGGCTGAATCTATCACTGGTTAAAATGATCTGCCCCTGTTCAAACTCTAATTGAAAAATATCAGTTCCATGCCATCTCTGGAGCTGCAGTCACCAGTCTCTTTAAACTCATTTACATCTCAAATGTAGAAGACTCAGATTCCATTATCTGAATGACATACATCTACTTAACCTCATGCTGGTGACCTTGTTCCCACTTGGGATGAATCTAGGAAAACCTTCCACCTTCACCTTCAACACATGGCCATGGAAGCACTGGCTGCCCTGGCTCTCAGGGCCTCCCACTTGCTTGCTGAAGTCTCTGCTTGAATTACCCTGGTGATGGCAAGCATTGCAAATTAATCTTCTTACAGTCATTTTCCTCATCTATTTTTGAAATCTGACCTTGCTGATAAAGCAATGTTAAAACAGAAACCCCCATCTGCCAACCTCCAGGCTGAAGGATGATTATAAAATCAAAATATTGCCTGTGTGAGTGGGAAGAGTCACGGTCCTGCACTTCACAATGACACATATCACTGTCTGGATTTGTGTCAAGCCAAGGGCTGTCCAAACTCCATGACAGCCCAGGGCAGAGCTGGATTATATTGCAGCAATGGCCAATTGGAGAGCCAGATGGCAAATAATGTTGTATTATGGTGAAAAATACTTCCAGGCTCAGAGGGAATTGTCCAAGACACTGTCACTTGGAGAGCATTAGTCTGTCAGATACAGGCTGAGCTGGAGTTTGGTATCCTTTGCTTCAAATCCTTGTTCTGCTACTTAGCTACTGCAGGACTTCAGGACAGTCCCTTCACTTCCCTGCACCTTTTTTTTTCTGTGATTTTTTGTCCCTTTAAAGGGTGAGTTGTTTTTTGGCTTGGTTGTTTTTTCATTTTTTTTTCTCCTGAGCCTTGCTTTGAGTGGCCCCAGTCTCCTGCCCCTGTTACTGTGTGGTGACATGGATGATAACTAGGGCTGGTCCACCCTGTTCTGAGGTTTGCAGCAGCTGGAGAGACATGGTAGCCCCACTCCTGGGGTGATCTGTGTGTCCCCTTTGATTGGCCAAGACACCTGCAACATCTTCAAGAGGTCAAGTTAGGGATGACTCTCTTACCTCTTCACTCCTTTACAGCTTCTAGGCAAATGAGGGCACTGGCACAGCAAATCCCTCACTCTGAAAGCAAAGACTGAAACTGCCTCACCTGGACAAGCCAGTCCCCCTCCATGCTCTCTTTGGTCTCCTAAAACCCTAAATGAAGTGGTTTGTGGGATCACTGGTAACACTTGTGGCTGTGCCATAGCAGCCAGTAGTGACCAGAGTTTCTTAAGGCCAGTATCTAGGAAGAAGAAATAAACACAGAGGAGCAGAGCAGCCTCTTAATTACTATTGCTAATTAGTTAATGGCTGTGAGGTGCTTTGAAGATGAAAAGTGAGGAGGTGCTTGGTTATTATTAAGTCCCAAACACCCCTGTAAGGCCAGCAGCAGCTCTTGCTGTGGGTCAGCAGAGACTGCTCCAGCAGCTCATTGAGTGCTGCTGAGCTTATCTGGGAGCCAGCAATAAATCGAGAGGGCTTTGGAGAGTTAAATCTCCTTGAGTTTCTTGTAGGCTTAAAAGGCAATGAGCCACACGTAGCTGATTCTGCCTTGGGGCAGGGCAGTGGTCTTGATGAGCTTTTAAGGTCCCTTGTGTCCCTGTTTTCCCTGATTTTGTGGTCCAGGGACAGCTTTGCTGAGCCACATCTCACCTTTCCTGCTGAGCTGAAGTTCCCAGTGATGGCATTTTCTCATATCTGAGTTGCTTGCCTGCTGGTGCAGGTCACTGTGGTGCTGGGGTGACCTGATCTCCTGTAATCCTCTCACCACCACAGCTGGCATCAGAGGTTGCTTGGGCAGATGCAATTTAAGCTTTCAAAAAGCCAGCTCAGATGTGCATGACAAAGACAAGGCTGATACAGACCTGGAAGTAACAAAGTGCCTTAAAATTGCACCTAGATGAAGAGCTTCTGGGCTGCAATCTTGCTTCTTTTCTTAAGCACCAACATGAAAGAGATCTGAAGGAAGGATGCACTTCAAGCTTTTTTTTTTTTTCTCTTAACTTGTGATGTGCCCCTCCTCTTCTAATAAAATATATCTGGGAATGCTTTGGGGGCTACTCCTGCATAGCTGGTGCCACACCTGTTGGAAGGGGAAATTGCTCTTGGTCTGCCTGTCAGAGGAGCCTGGGGGAGTGCTGCTGCTGGAATGTTTTCTTGACAAAGCTGGCAAAAAAACTTCCTTTCCATGAAAATTGAATTATTTGTTTGTTCACTTTTGAATTTAGTCTCTGTGGGCCAGACCTGCAGCTGTGGTAAATTAGCTCAGCTCCAGATGTGCCCTAATATATTTTGAGATGTCATTTCCCCGTGTCTGTATGTAGTTCTGTACATCTTCCTGCTGCCCTGGTTTTGGCATTATTTCAGCTTTCAGTCTGCTTTGTCTCTTCTTCCAGCCTACAGATCCTGGGGACTAAGGATGTGTTGGGATCTCAGTGACAGGCAGGCATCATGTCCACTCTCTCTGTTTGCAGACGATCAATAAGAAAAATTTATGTTCCTGAGCTGCTTCATAGGCTCAGTTTTGTGCTTTACCCACTGTTTGCAGGATGCAAAGTAAAGAGTGCAACTATCACTGCATCTCCTTTACTTTCCAGTGTCACTGCTGGTCCCAGAGTAGAACCAAGGCCAGGGGTTTTCCTGGTAAGAAACTAACCTGGAAAGTTTGTACTTGAGCTTGTAAGCAGGAGAAAAAAAAAAATTATCCTCATGTAGCTTTGATGCTTTGGCACCTCTAGAGTTTCTGAGTACATAGTGCTATTAGGACAGGGCTGGTTTTGGAGTGGGCTCAAGGCACAGCATGGGGCCCATGCAGTTTTTCTGAACCTTGCTCTGGAGCTCCAGTGGAGTTGGAAGAAATGCAGGCTGTAGGATACAGGCTGAGTGGGACAGGACTCAGTTATGCTGTCCTTGTGATTAGTCAGGATAAGTGGTTCAGCATCAGGGGACTGTGTACAACAGTCACAACAAACAAGGAATGGTCCTAAAACTAAGCAATAAAACTCTTTCTCAAGAGGTGGATGTAGTTCCTTGGTTTTCTCTGGGCTGGGGCAGGGCTATCCCAGTGGATGAGATGAGAGTGGACGCTCTGGAGAGCACAGAAATGAGCTGGGAAATACCTTTTCTTGCAGATAGTGTCAGGTCTTGTCCACTGATACTTGTCCAGCTGATGTGTGCTCCTGAGTGCCATCCAAGCGTGTATCTGCCATGCCCCATCCCTGCAAGTGTTGAATGCCAGGCTGGGCATGGCTTGGAGGAACCTGGTCTGCTGGAAGGTGTCCCAATGAAATGGCTGTGAAGGTTCTAAACCAAACCAGTCTATAATTCTGTGACCTGTGAGCCTCACCCTGACGAGGGGATGTGCTTCGAGCCACTACAATCCCTTCCTTGCTGCACGGCAAGGGCTGGCAGCGTGCGGGACCGCAGTAACAGCATCCCGAGAAACGCATCGATCGCAAGATTTGTGAAGCGAGCAGGCGGAGGGCAGGGCTCGGGGTGGGGAGGACGGGCTGTGCGTGGCTGTGTTAGTGGCTCTGTGGCTGTGTGTGAGGCTCTGTGGCAGCGGGGACACGGGGCGGGGAGCGCCGGTCCCGCAGCCGGAGCCGGCGCCGCCTCTCCCGGTGCCCCCTCCCCTCCCTCCGTCCCGGCTCACGCTCCGCTCTCTCCGGCACAGGGGCAGATCGAGGTGGACAGCGAGACCGTCTTCAAGTTGGCTGCCCTGGTGCTCCAGGTGAGTGGCTCCCCCGGCTCGGTTTGGATCAGCGCTTTTCCCCTTCCCTGTGTTTTTTTTTTTTTTTTTTTTTCCCCTTCCCCTCTTCATACAAGCCCCCGCAGGGTTGTTTATGGTCTGGGAGGCTGGAACTCATAAGGGTTATTTTTATCGAAGAGAAATATTTATCTCAGGAGTTTTAAATTGAAAGAATAAAAGCTAATCAAGGAAATAATTTATCTGGGCAGGTTTCCATTCAATTTATCACTTACCCTAATTTAAATACATTCCAGAGATCTGGGAAGAAAAGTGTAAATATTGTAGCTAAATCAGCTATATTATGCCTGTGAATCTTCTTTTCCGAGCATATGGTTTTGATATCTCTGTTATGTTGAAATATACAGTGTCAGTTTTCCCTGTCATTAATCTAGTTTTGTTCTACTGAGACTTAAAACTCCAGTTATTTGCAGCTTTCTGTGAAAGAAAATTCCATGTTTAAGAAATTGGTGGTTTTCCCTCATTGCACTGTCATTGACAAAGTGCCACAGCAGAGCTGCAGCAGCAGCTTGATTTGCCTGAGCAGTTGTTTTCATCTCGAGCGAGCACAATTCCTCCCAACTGCTGACCTGATTGTACAGCCAACCTTTGCCTGGATGAGAGAGGAGGGAGAATTGTATTTCACTTCTTGTGCACTAAAAGCGACATTTGATTTGCAATGTGAAATGCATCCCCGTTTTGGAAGCAGTTTTATTTGTGCTGTAGGTGGATTATCCACAGCTGGGAGCTTGAGGGGCCAAGCCCAGCTCTCACATGCACTCTGTGTTTTGCAGGGAGCGTGGTGGGGGTCAGGATCTGCCTGCAGAGCTGTGGGAGTGGGGAAGTGAACAATGCTGGGAAAATCGAGGGTTTTGAGGAGATCATGTTTTAATTCTGTCACTGTTTTTCAATTGTAGGAAGCTAAAGGGGACTATTCCAGGTAATAACACTTTCCTTTCTAATACTGGTGTGCTTGATGGATGTGTTTTTCTGTGTTGGCATTGTATTCCAAACAATCACAAATGGGGGTAAAGTCCAGCTGCGAGCAGTGCTCGAAGAAAGTGAAATGTGCTGCTGGGCTGGATAAAATCTGGGTCTGCAGGGTGAGTAATGCCTTTTGTGAGCAAGCTCTGAGTCAAAACAATGTTTTGGGCCACCACGCTTTGCTCCCCTCCCAAAGGTGGGTGCTGCAGTGGGAGAAGGAGAAAGCTCCCTCACTTCCCTGCTGGAAAACCTGTGCTTTGCCAAACTTTGGCCAAGCAAACAGTGTCTTGTGCTTCTGCAGCCCCATGTTTGGGTCCATGTGGGTGACCTTGCCCACAGCCCAGCAAGTGCAGGACCAGCTGCCCTGGGGATCAATGAGCTGTGTTGTGCAGCTGCCCCGGGGCCTCTCCCTCCCCACACTTGACCCAACAGTTGTGTTGTGGCTGATGTGAGACCCCCTTGCTCAGCTTGAGCTGTTTACAGCTGCATCATCAGGTCTGGCTTCCCCTTGGAGGTGCTTCTTACCCAGCTCTGGTGGTGATAGGGGGCTGTGGGGAGCAGGTGGGGTCACACCTGGACCTGCTGGAGCCACGGGGAAAGACCTGCCATTAGAAACAGCTCACTAAGCAAATAGAGATTCAGAAGATTGGCTTTGGTCACGTTAATATTTTACTACTTGCTGAGTTTCCATATGGGAGGAGAGGTGTGTTTTACGCTTTAGCTACACCAGTTTTGGAGAGTGTTCAGTACAGACCTGTCTGCCCAAATGCAGTAAGTCATGCTTGGCTGCCAGAGTGACTCTGCTTTCCCTTGAGGGGGCAGTTGTCAAGTAAATGCCAGTGCCAATCCCTAGACCCCTTCCCTTCAAAGGCCTGTCCGTTCTCTGCCAAAGGACAGTCTGTCAAGTCCATCAAACCTCCTCCTCCTCCTGTTTGTTGGCATGCTGTCAGACCTGCAGGGAGAAAAAGATGTCTTTGATCAGCTGGGTGGGCTGGCTGGGCAGACCATTTCTGTTCCTGTTCATGCTGTAGAATTGTTTTGTGACCCCCACTATATTGCTTATACCTGTAGTATGCTGCATTTTTCTCTTAGAGAGACCCCTTATCTTGCCTGATCTCTACAGGGACACCCTAAGCTTAGCTCAGTTTAGGCACAGATAACCAGAAAATCGCTGCTGACTCCACAATAAGTAACTTGTTAAGCTGTAGCAACTAGTGGCACAATTTTCTTGATTCTCAAAAACAGGGGTTAGCATTAAAAATCACCTAAGTGATGTTCATAAACTTAACACTGCGTCCTTATCATTTGCCATAAATAGGTTTGTAAGTATGGCTTCACGGGCCCAAGAACTGTGCTTGTGGTTTTTTTCCATGGTTCCCTGGACACGTTGAAAGGAGTGGATTGCCCGTGGTTACCTTCAGAAGTATTTAAAGAAAATTGTAGGGAAGAGTACTCTGCTGCAAGAGTGATTTCCAAATGCAGCTCTTCCCCGAAGAGTTGCATGGAAATAGCTGCAGCAATTGTTTCCTCTGTTAAACTGAGCATATGTTGTGCCCCTGGAGCAATTGAGCACAGCCAGCTGTCCCAGGCCCAGTGAGCACACCAGGAGTGAAGGAATTCCATGTCACATATCACAAGTGGTCCTTTGGGCCAGTGCTGATAAAGCACTGGGTTAATTACCAGCATATCTTAACGATGATACTGAAGGACTGGCCTCTGCTGCACAGCTTGCTTCTGTGCAGTGTGATTTGCCTCCCCTTGCAGTGCCTTGAGTTCAGTGTGTTCTCTGCTCACTGTCATTTGGACATTCTGCTTTGAATCACCTTCTGGAATGTGGCTCTTGCACCACCTCTGCTTCCGTGAGAACGTGCAGGTTGATTTTTTTGATACTGGATTAGTGCTGAATGACCGTGGGTAAATACAGGAATTGCCTGAAGTCCTGGAGATTAGCTCTGTGGAAGTGAGGGTTGGGCCAGTCCAGCCAGTGCTGGGGATCTCTTCCTGTCTGTTTTTTCACACACATCCCATGGCAGCTTTTCCGTGGGGACACATCCTGCCGTGGGGTCACCGCTGGCGTTCCCACTGACGTCAGCTCCGTACCAGGGCCCCAACACTCCTGTGCTTCTACAGGAACCTCTTTCCCAATCCTCTGCTCAAATTCTCAGATAACACCCTGATGGCAGGGAGCAGCAGCCTCCTGAGAAACACCCTCCCCTGCCTCATGCTGAGTGGGTTAGCACATTCCTTGGAAATCTGTTGCTTTTCAGGGAGTGAACCTGACACGTGGGCACTTGGAGAAAGTAAAAAAACTTTTGATTTCTACACCACAAACGTCACTCTGGAGGGGCTTTGCAGTCTGGAAGCACTGGCAGCATGGGAATACCAGGGACTTTGGGGTTTGGTCCTTGCAGGTCCTTTGCAGAAGGACCCCAATGTCCTGAGCTGGGCTCTTTAGGACAGGGATTTCACAGAATCATAAATGGTTTGGGTTGGAAGGGACCTTAAAGATCATTTAGTTTGTGTCTTATTTGGGAAGAGACTTTATGTAAGATGAGCCACCCAAGTCCCACTTTGAGAGGACCCTGGTTTTGAAAATATCTTTATAAAACCTAAGTGCATGCTTCAAAATTGGACTTGCAGCTTGTCCTCATTTGGACAACTCTGGATTCTCAAAGGCAGCCTAGGCTGGCTTTGGGACACAGGAGGAATGAGGAACAGAGGTGGCAGCAGACCACGGCCAGTGTAGCTCACCATGTACCCATTTCCTTTTCCTGTTTACCCAGCTGGTGATCCCAGCCAAGATAATTCCCTGCTGTGTGTGATGAAGAGGATGTCACAGGGGTGCTCAATGAGCTATCCCTCTGCCCCCTGCCTGGGATGGTGTCAGGGCTGCCCTGAGCAGGGCAGGGCAGTCCTACAGCTCTGCTGTCCCCAGGAAGGCTGGGATGCTGCAGATTCCTGCCCCTCTGCCTTCCTGTGCAGTGCTGGGCACGCTTTGCTCAGAGGAAGGATGTAACACTGGCTTGTGTTTGCTTTTCACAATTCATCCATGGCTTCCACTTGCTGCTCCTCTGTTCAGCCTGAATTCCCAGCAGTTTTTACCCAGCTCCTGCAACAGGAACCCCAAGCAAGCATTAGTCATTGATTAGAGTTTTGAAACTCTGTGTGAGTTAATTGCATTTCTCCACTCTCCTATTTGCAAATGAAACAGAAAAATCTGCAAGCCTGGTTTTATGAAATCTTGGTTTTTAAACTCTGTGCAAAGGTTTTAGAAAAAGAATGTGATTCAAATTACAGCTTCTGGCATGGCTCAGTTTTGGGGGAGAAACATACGTACTCTGTTTATTTTAGGAATTTTATTTGAATTTTTAAAGAAACAATGTTTTGGCAGTCTGTTAATTATTCATCTTGTAAATATGCAACATATAAAGTCTCTCCTCCTTGGGAAATAAATGATTTAGCTGTATTTAATTTATAAATTAAGCATCTGCCCTCAAAAATGCTGTAAAATACTATATACTTTTATCTTCCTTTGTAGCTTGATGGAGAGACAGTTTGTAACTGAGAAGTCCTAAATGCTGTCCTGGCATTGGAAAAATGTTTATCAAAATCAGATTAGCTACAGGGACTATATAAGGAAAGTAACTTGGGGATTAAAAAAAAGTTTATTTTCTGACTGATAATCTTGGGCCATATTTTCCCCAGTACCATTTCCAGGACTGAAACCCAGCCTTGCTCCCTGGAAGTTAATTAAATTGCTGGAGGAGGGCTTCTATTTTCTTTAAATAGCTGACGCATTCGTTTTTGATTCTGGCCTGTGGGCTGCAAAGATAACTCATGACTGGTATAACATAACACAGACAAAATAATGAATTCCTGATAGCTGACATGTGCGAGGCACCGGGCTTTATCGTTATGGGGGTGATAAAGGCAGTTTGTAAAAGGGAAAGGTTTGGGTGAGAGAGAGCCCTGCAACTGAGGCTATGGAGTAATTGGTTCAGAAACTCCTGGATTTTAAAATTCTACTTAGGAAAAAAAGTGAAGTTCTTGATCTAGGTGCCAAAAGCAGTATTAACAATTTGCTCTTAATTAAGAGTGCTCAGAGTGAGATTTTTGGGTAGTGTTTTGTTGGGAAGCTGAATATTTTGCCAGGCAAACTGGAAAATTTCTTGGTAGAAAAGAATGTGGGAAAGATAACGTGGGCAGTGCTAGAAAATAGCTCTTGGAAAGAAGTTAATAATTGTCTGATAGCACAGCACCTGCTCATTCTACCACTAACCCCAAGATTAAGGTACCCTCAGGAACAGGACACACCTGAGGTCTGTCTGAGGTGGCTTGTCCAGCCTGTTTCTGGGAATTTTGCCAGATTCATGTGACCAAAATTCCAGGTGTGGCCATGCCCAGGACTGGGGTTGGAGCAGGAAGACAAGGTGGGGATGAGTTACAAGGGGAGCCAAAGACCAGAGCTCAGTCTGGATCCTGTTTCGGCCCCAAGTGTTTCCTCACACCTGTGTCTGTGTGATACAGAGGAGCTGGTGGGTCACCAGAGGATTCACTCTCAGAACAGGATCTGGTGTCTGTAGCAGCACTGTAATGTAGTTTCTGATGTTCTTTTCCATACAAGTGCACTTTTTAAATGGCCATGCACTGGTACCCTCAGCGTTTCTCCAGGCTGCCCCCACTCCCGTGGGCTGTGTCTGCCTGGCTGTAAATCAGTGCTCAGCACTGCTCAGCCTTGTGCCCCTTGTGCTCCTGGCCCTTGTTTGCCAAGTGACTCATTGTGTGCTTTGCCTTTCAGCTGTGACTCCCAGCACTTTTTCTTTAAATACCTGGTGAGGCACTGGCTCTGAACCATTAACTCTCTCGGTCAAACCCAGCTGTGTGCTTTCCTCAGCTCCCTCTTTTTCAACAAACAGTTCATTTAGGACAAGAAGAGCAAAGATCTGCTTACTCAGAGCCTGTTAGTTGAGAGGGTTGATTATTTATTTTGCTTTATTTGGGAACATCTGAGGAGCCAAGGCAGTAAATAAGCAAGTTTTGGGAAAGTCATGTTTCATGTCTCTCTCATACAATGATGATGATGATTGCCCTATTGACAGGTATCAGATACCCACTTTCCCAAGAGCCTAATTGAATTTAATACCCTCTTCAAAGAAAGCTGGTTGAAGACTGGAGTAGTTTTTTTCTAGCAGGGTGAAAATTTTGCTTTCCCTGGTGATTACCTGCAAGTTTGCCATGAGGAACAGAAGCTGAGGGAAGGCAGCAGGCAGAGGAGAGCCAGGCAGGGAACTGCTGAGCTCCATCTCCCTGACCAGAGGCAGCAATTAGGAGATGAAAACTTTGCTTTCTCCTAGTGTTTTATTTTTCATGTAAACCAGGTGCAAATACAAAGAAAAAGTACTTAAGATGCCATTTCTTGGATAGACTTTTCATAGTGACAGGATTTTTTCCACTGGTGCTGCTTGTAGATTCATCCAGTTCGTGGCAGAATAAAGCATATACAGTCTGCAATGATGTAATTGTAATGGTGTTTTACAATTTCCTATTTTAAAGCAGTTCTGTAAGGACTCTCAAAGAATTTGTATAGAATGCTTATTATGTCGCAGATTAATTAGGTGGAAGCACTGTGGGTGGAAATGAGGAAAAAGGATTAGATGAAGAGGGAAAAACAAGGATTTTTGCAGTAATTTAATAACCTGATTTCATGGGATTTACTACTTGTATATAGCGATGTAATTCTTAATATTCACACATAATTATGGCAGTTTGGTAAGGAACAGTAATGTTTAGATTTCATATGCATGATGTTTGTACAGTTTCCAGAGAGGCAGAAAAAAGGTTACTGTGTTTTGTCCTCTTTAATAATCCCTCCACTGTACTTTCTTTTCTTTGGTTTTTCTTTTCTTTTTTAAAATTATTTTTAACTCAGGGAGGAGAGCTAGAGTGGTTACAACCCAGCCACCTAGAGAGGTCTTTTGTGTGTGCTCTGCATCCAAAACAGATGAGATGCAAGGCAAGCAAGGTGCCAGGAAGTTCAACATCCACAGCCATAGGTAAAAGATGCTTTCTCCTTGTTCCTAGAAATTCTCATAAGTCCAGGTTCAGTATTAAAACACATGGACCACAAAACACCTTTTCCTATTGTAAAAATCATATTTCATGGTTTTTGTGTTTGAATTTGTGAAATTTTTTTTTCATTGAATTTTTGAAAAACTTTGTCATGTCTACAGGGATTTTTTCCAGTCTTGCACCCTGCTGTGAGCAGCAGTTTGGGCTCTGGTCTGATTCCTAACAACATCCTCACTGTGGAAAAGAAGTTTTTGCTTTTCCTTCCCATGGTGGCTGAGATCTGTCACGTGAGGTGTGTTTTGTGCTTTGAGGAAATGGAACGACAGCTTTTCAACCTCAGCTTTTTTTGCTTTTGCAGATTTGTCAGGTCTTTATCATTATTTGGACACTTTATTTTTCTTGTGGTTCCATGTATCTCTGTATCAGCCAGGCTGTGATAACAAGCTTAAACTTTGCTACTGTACTCAGACATGCTAAAAACCCACAACTAATATGGCTAAGCTGACCTTTGTGTGAACAGGAAGAAAGTGTGAATGTTAGAAATAACAGTCTGTTGTTGTGGGAAAGGGCTTGGGATCCTTCAAGCATTGTATCAACTGTGAATATCCATCTTTTGTTTGGCAGTAAATCCCCAGGTAAAGCAGAGCCATTCTGCTTTTGTCTGGTCTGTTAGGGGAGCACTGCTAACATGTGGGTATAACCAAGCAACCCTTTAAACATGGATATGTCATAACAGGTCTGTGGGATACCACCATTGTAGGTGGTAAGTCCAAGGACCAAAAGGGTTTGTCTTCAAAACATTCATGTTTCACATCAAGAGCTGTAAAAGAAGACCTGAGGATTTATGGCAGCTCCAGGTCACAGGTTTTCTCTAGCCCTGAAGAGCTGCTTCCTTGGCCCCCTGTTCCTTGTCTGCAAAGTGGCAGTTGTGGCATTGCCTCGTCTGCCAGGGTGGCTCTGGGAGCAGCTCATGTTCCTGTTTGTCTGCTCACCATGTCCTCATTTGGAGAGGTGTGTGCCTACAGCTGAGATATGTTGCATTTTCCTTGGTGCTCTTGGCCCATCTTCCAAAAACTAGTGTATGGGCTCACCAAACCCAGGTGCTGCTGCTCTGCCCAAGAGTTGGGCAGTGTTTGGGATGCAGAGAAGTTTGGCTTAGGGAGCAGAGCTGGAGCTGAAGGTCAGGCCTGGGAGTCCAAGGCTCTGGTCCAAGTAGGGGGAATGTTGTCCAGTCCCAGCCACACTTTGTGTTTGGTGCAGGTCCCCCTTGAGCTGTGAAACTAAAGCTGTTGCAGCTGCACAAGGTGGGAACCCGCAGCATAGCTACAGCCTAAATATCCAACAAGCTGGGGTTGAAGAAGCCTCTGCACTGCTTATCAGGGTCTTTCTCACAGGTGGGGTTGGAAGGCTCTTAAATGCCCCTTCAGATACCTCTCTGAGCAGGCAGCTGCTGTCTGGTGTTCAAGTGGCAGCCTCTGAGCCTCTGCAGCCCTGCCCCAGCAAAGCTCCCCTGGCTGCAGGGAAAGTCAGGCTCTGATGCTCCTGTACCAACGGGAGCCCCTTGTTCATGGCCTTTCCACATCCTGGGCTCCCTTCAATAGAAAAATAACTTTCTTGAGTGTGCCAGCAGACCATAAACTGAAAGGTTGGGAAATGATGGGAAACGTCTGGCATTTGTCACAAAAGAGGATTTGTCGGAGAGCACATTTCAAGCTCCTGCTGCCAAGATCCTGCAGCTCTGGTGTACTCAAGCTGCTCAGTCCATCATCTCTCCCTGTACCTCTCCTGCTCTCTGTTCTTCCCCCCTTTTTCTCCTGCACTTTTAACCCTGCTCATTTTTTCCCCCTCCACTGCCTCACTGCTTGCTCCTCACACCTGCTTCTCTTGGTACCTGGAAGGGCAGAGCAGCCTCCAGGGGAGCCTGAGGTTGCCATGCTCTTTATTTTATGACAAACCCAAAGCCTGCAGAGGCTTCACCTCTTGCTGAAGCAGCCCAACTGCAATGGAATGGTCTGTGCTGCTGGTTCTCACCTATGAGTGTGAGGAATGGGACCTTGGTGATGTTTCCCTGAGTCTGGTCACTTGAGGAAGTCACTTTAGGACCAGGCTGGGGTGGGCAGCAGCACAGGATGTTCTTGTACAATTTGGTGCTCAGGTGCTCATTCTAAAGAAATAGGGCTGTTACTGACATCATCTGAATAATCTGAAACCCTTGATTATCAAGCTCTCAAGCATCTGCTCTAATTGTGTGCTGTTTTGGAGTATTTATTTTGCTAGCTCTAAATATTTTGAATAAAGTGACAAATCCTAATGGAATAATCTTCATGGTGTAGGGTAATAATGTATCTTCCTTTTGTTGTGCAGCTGCACATTTCCTTCAATCTCATATGTAATTCTCAAATTTGATAATATTTAAGTGTCCTTGAAATAACTTTCAGGTTAATTTTGAGAGGCTGATTGACATTTTCTGAAGGCAAGGCCACTCTAAATTCTACCTGTGCTATGCCTAAAATTCATTTCAAGAATTAACTGAACATAAGATAATGACATTCAGGAGAATTTGGGAGTGATTTATTCCAATGATCCTGTGGCAACACAAGAGAAAGTATTTATGTGAGGTCAAGAGGCTCCAAGAATAGAGGAAAGTTGCTATACAAAGCACTTTCCCTACTGATAAATTTGTACCTTATAACGTGTTATAAACACAATTCAGCAGAAGCAGACACGCCTGCCCTTCTTTAGTCAGTTAAGAGTTGTCTGAAGTCCTGTCCTCATTGAGTTGTTAATATTTACAAAGAATCTGTGAGCTGATAAGCTTTTATGCTGTAGTCCAATATATGGTTTTTGCTGCTGGGTGTGTCACTTGCTCTTCATGTTTTGTTAATCTCATTAACCACATCTTACTCCATCTAAGCTCTTACCTGCATTAGCAAGGGGCATAAACTGTTTTTCCACAGTGGGTGCAGGGAAAACTATTGACAAATGGTCCTAATTAGCACAGTTCTGTAAATCTTTGCCTGGCAGGGAGTGTTGTATCATTCCATTACAAGCTGTCAAGATGTACTTCTGGGGGCATAAATATATAACTCTTTTTTAATTTTCAGTAATGTGCTCTAGGCAGAGCATGCCATGATGGTCTGGCTTGGTTCCTTCATGCATTTCTGGTGGGGGTTTTAGCAAGATGCCTAAAATTTCACTGTAACATCAGTGAGTTGTAGGAAGCTCATGAGGTTGGTCCTGTTTTTCTGCTGGAGATAGGTTCAAGTGGGAAGTCCTATTGATAGTATGGTACATGATTAAATATTTTTACTGGTTATTTTAGAGTCAAGCTGCCTTCCCTCTCCATAAAGACAAGCAGGGCGTGCTGGGGACAGCATCTTGCCCAACGTTTGATCATGTTGGGACAGAGAATTAATTATGGGTAGTACCAGGAGTGCAAATTGAGGTTCAGCATGAAGAGGCTTTGATGCAGATTTTCATTATTTCCATTTGCATTGCCCAGATTGATTCAAGTTCTGCTTTGTGTCTGCCAGAGAGAAAACTCCTGTTTAGAGGGTGGAATAGGAAGGAAAGGGTCTGTCTGCTGCTTTTGTTTAATTCTTCTCCATAGTGGAAAAATACTTGAGATGAGAGTTTCCTATATTCTCCTCCTGGGGAATAAACAAACCTTTTGCCAAAAAATGTTCAGTCCCATTGACTGAAGGAGGTTTATGTATTGAAATTATGCCAAAAAAGCACCAGTCCAGAAACCCCCTCTGTATCAGGGGTCAGATTAAATGCAAGCTGAGCCTCCTGCTCCTGGTGGGAACCCACCATGGACGTGCCAGATCCAGCACTGGGAGTTTGGCTGGCAGATAATGGGGGTGCTGGGACATCTGGAGCCGGGGCTGTCTGCCCTGGGATTGCTCTGTCGTCTCGTGGCCCTTGTGAAACCAAACAGGAACAGGTCATAATTCAAACCTCGCTGCTGCTATCGGGAGTTGTCACCTCTGGGGAGCGGCTGGGTCTCGGAGGGCTTGGGAAAGTGATCCCGAAGGTCAAGGGGAGACTTGCTTGGTGCAGATGAAGTGATAATGGACTCTGGAAGGAGGGGGAGGACCATTTGAGGTTTTTATTATCCCTGAAGCCGTGAATCATCCCAGATGCTGATCCTGGGGCGTGTGGCCAGCAGGTCCAGGTGCTGCGTGCCAGCCTGCACTGTCTGAAGGCACCCAGCGCACACGGAGCTGAGCCCTGTCTCTCCCAGGTCTTTCACATTTTTCTAGCATTGTTTCATGCTTGATCTTACAATTATGAAGGAGGGGAAAAAATATCCTCATGTGCTTCTCAGAGTGTTTCAAGCCTAATAAGTTGATTTTGTTGGACTTCTCCCAGTGCATGGGGATGGGATGGTGTCTGAACCTCAGGGTGTGAGGTTGGGTCCTATCAAGAAGACAAGTCCCAGGGGCCAATTGTGCCTCATAAAATCAGTGTATTCTCTGCTCTTGCAGGAAATTGGATGGGTTTGTAGGTTGGCAGAAGAAGAGAGGAGGCCCAGCTCTGCTGTGAGTTGTCACAGCTCCGTGGCTCTGCCTGCTGACAGTCTGCAGCAGGGCTGTGGCTCTGGGTCAGTGCTGCAGGGACATGCCCCCTGTCATGGCACAGACGTGGTGACAGCCCTTTGATCACTGCCTGTCCCAGCTCTGAGCCCACAGGCCCTGCTCACAGGCGAGTTTGCTGGCTGGCCCTCAAAATTTAAATTCGGTGGTAGACATTTTCATATTGATGAGCTGCTACTCATCACTCAGGCTTAACTAGAACCCTTCTTTTGGCATTGATGAGGATGAAGTTGCTGCTCAGCCAGATCTAGAAAGGCGAGGAGCCCAAAAATCAGAGAGATGAGGGGCCCAAAAACCAAACAGAAAGGCGAGTAGTGCTGTTGGAGGTCACAAATATTGCAGAAGGTGGCATTTCAGAGCATGGGAGATGCAGCTGCCAGGATTTGTGGCATTTCTGCAGCCTCTCGATGATGAGGAGGCTCCTGGCCCTGTAAGGGTTGATGAAGGAGAGTTTGGGACCTCTCCACCCGTGTGTGGTGGTGACAGCTGGGTGTCAGCTGTCCCCTGTGCCCAGCTGCCTCTGCCAGAGCTCAGCCCTGGCCTCCTTATTGCCTCAGCCCTTACCTCACCAGGTTTCTAAACAGGGATTTAATGACCACCCATTAAACCTCTGATCATGAATACTGCGGAGATGAGAATCTAAATTTACAGAAACAGCCCTTTGTTTGGTAAAAATGAGCTATTTTTTAATACTTCCTTCCAAAACCTCTCCTACTTCACTGTAGTTCCTTGCCAACTCTGCCCAGTAGAGCAGCCATTGCAGTGATGAGTCAGGTTTAAAAATAGGAGGAAAAATTGTGGTTTAATAATCAATTATCCTGTGAGTCTGTGATTGAAGTTGGACCTTAGGAGGTCATCTTGCCAAACCCTCCAGCTTCAAGAGGGAGTTCAGGCCAGGTTGCTTAGGGCTTGTTTTTTTGTTTTGGGGTGGTTATTTTTTTATTCTTTTTCTCTGGTTCCTGAGGTCTCAGGAGGATGTGCTCTGTGTCTGCATTTCCATGTGACCCTACAAGCCCCTGGTAATCTACCTTCTCTCTGCAAGCTGAGATGTCCTGCAGCCTTTTGATCCCATCCAAATGTGCTTGTAAAGAGGTGAATAAAACTCAGCTTTTGTGAGCATTGGCTGTATTTGAACGCTGGAAGGAGAGATCCTGATTTTCTACCCAGCTGTCCCCGTTTGTGGCACTTGGGTGCTGGCCAGCTTGCAAAGAAAAAATGGATATTCCTGGCAGAAGAGTGCAGCAACCAGCACTCCTCGGTGCTAATTGACCCCTTCTTGGCAGCTTCATCAAAGGTTTTGAAGAATAAATAGGCTGTTGATTGAACTGTTTGCTCGTCCCCAGAGGTGGTCCCCCTTGCTCAGGGCTGAGGCTCATTGTCAGGGTGGGGAAGAGCCTTGCAGAGCGACTAGCCCGTGCTCCCGAGGAACAAAAAAACCTTTCATCCCCTGCACTTTCCGTGTGGCATCTGGGAGATGGAATCCTGGGGATTTTGCTGTGTCCTCCATGAGCAGAGCTCCATGCACAGTGCCCATGGATGCACTCTAGGGATGTGGAGTGTGGAGTTCGGGGGAAGCAAAGGGGAACATAGCTCTGATGAAAACTCTTAATAGCTCAATCTGATGAGAGGAGAGTTTGGGAGCAGAAAAACACCTTCAAGGAAAGCCTGGACAAAGTTGAGGCAGATGCTGATGGACGTGACTGGTGCATTCTTTGCATAGAGGAGTCGTGTTGGTGCTTGCTGGCGCTGCTGCGAAGGCACGCAGAAATCCGGCTGAAATGGGGCGTGCAGGTTTCAGCTGATTAATTAATGGACCGTGTGAGGAGAAAATATGAACCATTCTACTGGTGCCTGTAAATAGCTTTAAAAATATTCTACCGGGGTTTTGCCACGACAAATTGCATTCACATACTTCAACCCCTCTGTATTTCATTTCAGATTAAGCACAGAGTCCAGAATATTTGAAGTTTCTATACAATGGGCAGTCCAGGAGAGCTATTTTCACTGAAAATACTTTAAAGCATATGAACTGAAACCCTTTGTTTTGAATCAGATCACTGTTAAACTCTGGGATTTAACAAATGCCACGTTGCTTCATGAAATGTATCATTAAAGACAGAGCAAAACTTAGCACTACAAGCCTTACTTTTGGGCAGAGTCTCTCCTGCAGCTGTTCCAGGGCTCGTTCTGCACTCAGCAAATAGAATGAGGGTGTGCAGAGTAAATATTGATAGGATGGTGGCCTGAGCATCACGTGTGTGTATAATGAGCCTGCATGACACCATATCCATCACTGTCATGTGAGAGGGCCTCTAGAGTTGCGTTGCTATGACAGCCTGGCGTGGGGCAACACGCCACCTTCATGAGCAGCAAATACAGCCCTTCCTCCTGCCCAAACTCATGAGTCCATCTCTGATTCACCAGCACTGACTCTGGGCCATTTTTGCTTTTCCAGTGATGAGAACGCTAGAAAAGACTTGAAGACACTGCCTGTCTTTCCTACCAAGACACTGCAGGAGCATCCATCACTTGCTTACTGGTGAGCTGTTTAATTTAAAATGTAAATCATTGCTATGAATGATAACAACAAGATCACTTTTAAGCAGTCTGCAGACTTCTAAAAGTTTTCAGCCCAGGACATAGAGTTCAAGCATTTCCAGTTTTTAGAAGATATATTATGCAAGATCTGATGCAAATTCCTCCTTGAAAGTTTGCTCAAATTGAGTTGCTGTGTCAGAAACTGCTGGATCAGAGTATGTGGGGACCCTGCAATAGAAGGAGCTGAAGTCTGAACTCCAGCCAAGCCTGGGTTTGCAGAGAGCACCTCGGTCTTCATCTGTCACACAGTGGAGCCTTTGTGGTGTGCTGACCTTTGCTGGCTGCCAGCTGCCCACCCAGCTCCTCTGGACAGGACAGGGCAAGAAAATAATCTGGAAAGGCTGGAAAGAGATAGTTCCAGTTCTGGGACTTGAATTTGCTATAAAGGAACACAGCATTTAGGATGAATCAGTGATATTGTTTCCTTGGAATTTATGCCCTTTGTGCAAATTCAACTCCCTCATTTGTTTTGTTTTTTTAGGCTTGATGTGTACGTGATGGATTTTCAAGTATACCATGCTTGCTTATTATTTGTTTGTCTCTGAATGAATACTGCTGGGGTTTTCTTTGCTTTCAAGTGTCTGACACTGAAGTGCATATTTTATTTCGCATTCCTCCGAAGCAAAATGTTGAAATATGTAACAGGAAAAATGCAAAAAGGTCATTGCTGACAAATGTGTGGTTTTTTTCACCTGTGAAATGTCAGGGGGGGAAAAAAATACATGGGAATGAAAACAGCTCTGGTTAAACTTCTTCTGTCTTACATATGGAGCATTAACCAGCCTTTGAAGTTTGGGTCCTTTAGAACCCAAGATGAATTTACACAATTAGCACCATTCTTCTGCAGCAGAACAGGCTGATCTGAAATGTTCGTTAATTAGTCTGGAAGGCAGGATGTGATGGTGGGGATCAGCCAGGCAGCCCCACGCTGCCTAATGAAGGGTGGGAAAGAAATCAGCAAGAACCAGAATGTAAACTAGAGCAAGGAAGATGCAGAGGGACCCTTGTCTGCATGCTGAGCAGGTGGCTGAGCATGGCAGATGCTGTCACACATGAACAAAGTCACTGAGCCTCTAAACTGGGTTTTGTGCTTGGTTTGCAGCGAGGACAGAGTAATTGAGCATTATACACAAATTAAAGGTCTGACCAGAGGACAAGCCATTGTTCAGTGAGTATGACACTTGTTAATTTGTGAAGATGATGTTTTTACTTTTCTCCTGTTCTTTTTTGTTGAGAAGTGGTGAGGCAGACTGTTTGGGTCATTACTGCCTGCAAATGATGTTATTTATATCTGTCAGATTCTCTTTTTATTGACTTACACTGCAAAGTGGAGTTATTTGAAATCTCAGATTGCAGAGACTTGCAGTTCAGCATTTGTGTAGTCATTTGGGTACCTCAAATACAAAATAAATTGTTTGGATCTTATTTTATTGGAAAACTCTTCTCCATACCTTGCTTGACATAAATTAATTTTCACTCCAAACTCTTAAAGAGTGTATTTAAGTCCTAAGTCCTGTAAGAAATTCTGGAATGCTCAGAATTTGGCTTTCAAAACATCAAGGTCTTCCAAGCTGCCCCCTGAGCCTGTGGAATTGTATTTTTCATTTACCATTAATATTTACTGTTCTTCCTAAAAGCAGATGCAGTAGGATGTGTTATGAGATGTTTGAGATGATGGCCATGGCTGCACAGTGCAGACTCCTTGCAGTTTTTCTCTCATACCTCAGGGCCTGTAAATCTCTCTCAATAATCTGTGGTCTTTTTTCAGTAGGAACAAGGGAAAAATGGTCTGTTCAGTGGTTTTCTGAATTGTCTCATGAAACAGTTGTACAATGGCACAAACACATTCATTTGGAGTCTATCCTTTGTAACCAGAGCTCCATAATGGAATAATTATAGGCAGGTCTTTACTGCCAGCATTTCCCAAAAGGCTCACATGTTCAGTTCAGAATTTTTGCTTTCAGTTCTATGATCTTCCGATAAGAAATTGAATGTTCTGTTGCATGAGAGATTTTCCTTTTGCTTTAGCTGGGCCAAAATACCCCATCTTTCCCCAAGCCAAGATGCTAAGTTTTTTCTGAAAACATGGGCCTTCAATTATGAAGTCCTTCAAAATATGCAAATGATAAATGACGTGTCCTTGGATGTATGTGTGAAAAAAATATGTTAATAGATATTACTCCCTCCAGAGAAAATAATCTGATATGTTATAAATCTGTCTGCAGGTACATGAAAGTGGTAGAAGCTTTGCCAACATATGGAGTTCATTACTATGGAGTAAAGGTCAGTAACTGCCTATAGATAATGTGATTGCTGAGCTTATTATGTGGGATTGCATTCCTAAAGGAGCAGTTGGATGATTCAGTGCCCTTCTATCAGTATGAAACCCCACATTTTTCAACCTCTGTAACTTTTCCCTATTCAATGTACTTCAGAAATTATTTCCAGAGAGCAGAAAGGAATCTTTGTAAAACTGTATGTAATCCTATCAGGAGCTAAATTCCTATCATCTTAATTAAACTGGATATCACTTCTAGACTTGAAGCAGTTAATAGTTTCCCCAGAGACATTAATCAAGATTAGAAAAATAAGATGTGGAAAAGAACTCCTCCTAAGGTGCAGGTGATTAGTGGTGTGTGCTTGGAGTGGGGAAATGCTGAGAAATACTTTGGAGAGTGATGGAAATGCACCATTTATTCCCATCTGTAGAGCAGAGCGGGGCCAAAGTGTTTTGTGCCGAAGAGCTCAGCAGAGATGTCTCCTTACTTTTGAGTCATGGCCATGGCTGTGGTACCTGAAAAGCTGATGTTTTGTGCTGGTGTGTCCTCCTGTGGCTGTCCATGCCTGAATTTAGTGGATGCAGTCATTGGCCACTGATTTTTTTCTGTCCCATGTCCTTTCCCTTCACAGCCACTCCTCCAGCCAGTGACACCCCATTGTTTCAGCAGCACTGTTGCTTTTCTGTCCACCTTGCACAGCCACCACCTGGTCTGTGCCTCTGCCTCAGAAGGCAGAGGGAAAAATTTTCCACATTCACCCCAGCAATCCACTTCACCTCAATTTGTTTGCCAGAAAATCTTTGTTCTGTACTTGTACTTGTCACAGAGTGAAAAGGGCTGTAATCTTAGAATTGCCTAATTCTTAAGTAGCTCTTGGTTGATGTAGACATCCATTTTTCAGGATAAACAAGGAATCCCATGGTGGCTTGGAATAAGTTACAAAGGAATCGGCCAGTACGACTTACAAGACAAAGTTAAGCCCAGAAAAGTAAGTTTTTTTAATCTGATTTTTTGTGAGGGGAGCATGGTATGGTGTTGCATGTCAGAATATACTCTTTTAAGCTGTTGCTTATTAGACTGGTGGGCAAAAGACCAAAGGCTGGAGGCAAAAGGAGATTTCTGCTGGCACTGAGGCAGTAAATCTCTCCTAGATAGTGGAAACTCCCTTTGGGAGCTTTGGCTTGTGTGTCTTGAATTTGGTGGTCTCAGGATGGGAATTTTGGCAGCCCCCAGGGATAACTACAGAAATATGAAGCAGTTGTGTTTCTGCAAGGCCTTGTACTCAGGCACTGTTTTCACTTTTGTAGGTGGTTTTTTTTATGCATGAAGCATAAAAGGTTCCACTGATACAGGCAGAGTATGAGGGGAACCAAGTGAAAATGAAGGCTTGTTGAAGCAACTGTGTGTTTCCATAAATTCTAAGGGGGAATTGAGAATAAATGCCAAGTACTGGAGGTCATTCTTCTCCAACCCATTGCTTCCCAGTGTGTCTGCTGCAGAGTGAGCTCTGCCCACACCCTCCTGTGCTGTTGGAGCAGGGCAGAGGGTCCTGCCTTGTTCTGCTGGCTGCCCCAGAGCCCCTGCAGTGAGCCCAGGCTGCAGCCCTGGAAACCCACCAGGCACCCAAGGCATGGGGTGGTGGGAGTACCCCCATCCTGCAGCCATGTGTGTGTGTGTCCTTGTGACAGGACTGAGCCCTGGAAGGCTTTGAAGGGTTGTTTAACCCCCAGGGCTGGTGCTGGGGCCATGCTCCTGGGCTGGAGCTGTCATCGTTTCTGGTCATGTCTTCATTGAAATACCTAAGCCATGGAGACCTGGGAGTTTGCTGTTCTTCTTCCCCCTGGAATGATCTGGGCAGGAGTTCACATGAAGTTGTGCTCCTCGCCAGGGAATTTTTACATTTGCAAAATGATATTGTTTAGTGTATTGGTGCCAAAAAGCACAGCTTAAACTTCCTTCTTAAAGAGTAATCCCCCCCTTCAAGCTTCCAACTTGATTTTCTTTTTCCAGAGCAGGCTATGACTTGGTTTCTTTTGGTGTATTTATGTACTGGTGTGTCCAAGGGTGAGCTCTCATGTCCTTCCTTTGCTTTGTTCAGTAAAATACAGAGTTTTATCCCAGGTGTCTCTTCCCATGCCTGCACTGAAAGACAGTAACACAGGAGGAGCCCTTTGTAAATCAAGTGATCTTGATGAAGCCATTGAATGTCAGAGGAGAGCATCAAGGAGGTCCTCTTGCCCTTGAGCACTTCCCTGATTTCAGGCAACATCTATAAGATTTTCCAGCCAGGAAAGGATCATTCTGCAGCCAAGATGTCCAGCTGTGACCAGCAAAGCTCTCCAAGAAAATGGAGCCTGCCTGGCTGGAAGCATTGCTTCGCCAAGCATTTTTATGCTTGTGGGATTTCAATTTACAACATCAACCAGGCAGATTAAGAAAATTTTTTAAGGTCAGCAGGGCCCAGATACCAAGTCACACCCTGCAACAGTTAGTTACAAGGCGTTGTCTTTGAATGCAGCAGGAGTTGTGTTTAAGAAAAATAAAACAAAAACCAGAGGTCATCTCAGAAGTGGAAATATTACAATGGGAATGAGAATAGTTGTTGGCTTCACTGAAATTGTAATTGTTCAACAGAGGATAGAGATTAAAAGGGAAGGTGAGAGAGAGGAGCCTAAATGCAGGTGGAAGATTTAATTACAGTAAGCTCATTGAAACTGTGGGGATGGATATGGCTGTAGTATCCCTAAGGATTTTTCTGGTGTCAGTGCAAAAGGACACAAACCATGTCAGCCACAGCTTGTCCTGAGCCATGACTGCCTTTAGCAAGTGGCTAAATATACAAGCAGTTTATTTATATGAAAAATGTTTCAGGGTTGAAATACAAAATACAGTTTGGGTAAGTGATTGGAATCAGATCTTTTGGGAGGAAAAGCAGACATCAGGTTGGAGGGGCACCCACACCCAGACTTGGGTTTGGAGCTGAAATGCTGAGATACTGCTGCTTCTTTCAGTGTAATACAGCCCTGCTGCCTGTGATGCAGCAGGCAGAAGTTCCTTTCAATCAGTATTGTTGTTTGTTCGTATTTATGGATGTATCAGAATTTATTTCAGAGAAAGAAGGGTATGTACAGCTTGCCTGAATCTCCCAGGAGTCTCTCTGAAGCAGCAGGCAGGAGGGGAATAGGCATGTAAACTATGCCTGTGTTTTGGAGCAGTGGTGCTAGTTTTGCTGGATTTAGCAGAAATTTCTTGCTTTGCTTTTTGGGAATGGAGCCAAACTCACAACTGCTGTGTACTGGTGTTATCCAGCTGTTTATACTGTGAATCAAAATTGCTGTTGTGTTTATCCCTATCCATCTGGGAAAGAGCATCCTCATTGTGCTCCACTTCTCTAGTTGGTGATGTTTAAATATACATGCAGCTGATTAATAAATAGAGAATAATAAGAGGGAAAGGCTGAGTCCAAGTCTAACGGAGACTGAGTTGGCCTTTCTGAATTGTAAAGCTACAAGGATCTCTGGGTGTGCAAACCTCTCTGGTACTGCTTGTGGTGGGAGAGCTGCAGCATTTCAGATGGGAGGCTTTTAACAGGAATTGGTGTCTGTGCCCCAGTGAATTCACCCCTGGGGGATTTATTCTGCTCCCCATGGGTTTTCTGCAGTGCTGTCATATGTTTGCTTCACCATAGAATCATAGGCATCTTGCAAGGGCCAAGTCCATATTTAGAATAAAATTTTACTGCTAATAATAGAAATAAAATATCTATTTACCTGCACCCATTAACAGAGGATGAGTTAAAGCCAAAGAAATACAACCACCCTCTTCAAAAAGTTAAATCTTTTGGCTTTATCCAAGTAGGTCTTCAGGCAGAGACACCTAAATCCGAGCCTTGGAGCACAGTGGTTATCCCAAGATTTTGTTATTGGATCAACACCAGTGCATGAAGTCCAGGGCTGAGAGCTCCTCACAGGAAGCAACTTGCAGGAGAGGCGTGGGTGAGGCAATCTCCAGATCCCAATCACCCAGCCCTGGCAGGGCTCAGTCACCACCAGGGCAGCGTGTGGTGCTGGGGAGGCTGCTCTGTGATTGGGGCTGGACCTGGAGAACCTGCCCTGGCTGTGTACAGCTGGCTGGGGAGGTTTGGCTCCAGCTATTAATATTTTGCTGGTTGACCTGAGATGGTTTGGACAAGGGAGTTTTGTTGCTCCAAGTCACTCCTAGGAGCTTGTATTGCTTTGGGAGCAGTTTCCAGCAAAGTCCAAGTGTTACCCATCACCCAGGACTGCCAGCTGAGGCACTGGAGGAAGCACTGTGCTCCAGCTCCTAAGACTGAAAAGAGAGAATTATTCTGTGTGTCATTTATGAAAATTGTCTTTGTAGATAAAAGCAGTGGCTCCACACTGGCTGGAGGTTATACTGAGCTCACTTGATTATCATCCTGAAGTCTCACAGGGCATTAAAACATACTGGATTTGGCAACCCTTGTTCAGATTTGAGCTCAGACCTGGGATTAGCTCTGCAGTCCTGCTGCTTTGCAAACATATTCTCTTTCAGTTGCAGTTAATGTTGAGAGTCACCTCCTGCTTGGAGAAAGTGCCTCCTGCTTGCTGTGGAGTGGCATGCCAAGATCCTGTCCCTGGTATCCTCTGAATCAATTAGGAAAAGTATAAAACAAGTCCCAGGATTTTGTTAGTCATTTCAAGCCAGAATAGATCTCCCTTTATCTTTACCCCATTCTTCTCACTGGTGAGAAAAACAATGTATGTCTTGTTAATGAAGGGTGTATTAAGGCATGAGTTGAGTTTATTCTGTGTTCAGCCAATATGTGGGGATCCTGTGAGGGCTGCAGAAGGCAGCTTGCTGGCTCTCTGACTTGTTCTCCCACTTCATTGTGTTTCTGTGGGCGACTCCCTTGTGATAAATTAACTCTGTTATCTGAAGAGAAGAACTAATCTCGCTGTGGTATTGTTTCAAATGTCCAAGAATATCGGTTCTACTGCTTGATGTCTTGACTGCATTGTGTTCTCAGAAGTGTTTTTGTTAGCATATACTTGTTTTGAAATGGGTAATGTTTATCACAGGGTGGTGTGGGCTGACAGATCATCTCATTTCAACCTCTCTGCCATGGGCAGGGACACCTTTCACTATCCCAGATTGCTTCAAGCCCCATCCAACCTGGCCTTGGACATTTCCAGGGGCATCCACAGCTTCTCTGGGCAACCTGTGCCTCATCACCTTCAAATATCCCTGGCTGGATTTAATACTTTCAGGGCTTTAGCTTTCCAAACCAGACCCCTGTCTGCTCAGATTATTTCTCTGTATTTCTCCCACCCTCTGTAAGGGTCTTTTTTTGTCAGTTTGTCCAGGAGCTCTTTGTTCATCCTTGCAAACCTCCTGACACTTTTGCCTGACTTTCTCTTTGTTGGGAAGCATTGCTCCTGAGCTGTAAGGGAGAGGTATTATGATACTTCTTTCTTAATTCAAAATATATTAAGAGTTGATGCTGAAGGTTTTCCCTTGCAGAACATTTACTTCATGTAAATTTGCTGTCCTGCTTTGCTGAATAGTTCAGAACACAGCAGCATTGGAACAGCCTTCTCAGCAGGCAGCTCTAATTAGGCAGAGATTTCTTTTATGGTGTTTATTTCTCACCAAGCCATTGATTTGGATAGAAGATACTAAGCTCACATAATTACTTAAGATAAACACAGAGCTTTTATGAGACTGCTCTGAAATTCAGTTCTTTCCAGATGTGCAAAAAGTTACTTGAACCTGCTGCAAAACACAAACTTTTGGGGCAGTTTGATGTTGAGACATCTCTCACTCTTACGATGCCAGTGTTAGTGAGGATCAGGCAAAAAGGATCATAAGGTATTGGAATGAAGAAGATTGAAGAGGTTTTTAGAGGACTGGCTTAATATTTTATGGATAAAGGATGCCTGCAGGTGAGCTCTGCCAAGTTATGCTGGCACAGGTGGGAGCTGTCTGCCTCCTTCCCTCAGAAGGTGCTGCAGGTGGGGCAGTTTGGCTCTCCTGCCATCTCCTCAGGTGCCTCCCTCCATGGGCAGGCACAGCAGTGAAACACAGGATTCCAGCTGGAGGCAGGATGCCAGACAGCTGAATGCTGCAGAGGGGCTGAAACTGCTCCCAGTGCTGCTGCCAGCTGGTAATTTCCCTCCTCGGGTGGGGTGCATTCCTGTGGGCAGAAATCTTTTATGTTTCCTTGCCCTGAATTGCCAGATTTGTCTGCAGATTGCTGTTCCCAGGCAGTTCCTGAGGTGCTGGTTGCTGAGCCTCCTTGCAGGCACTGCACGTACCACGAGGTGCTTTGGAAGTGCTTCCCCAGGGAAAGGCTGCTGCAAGCACTGTGGCATGGCTTGCACTTCATGCTGACCTTACCCAAAGACCCCTTGGGTGGAAAGCCAGAGATCTGGGTAATTTAGCTCTTGGTCAGAATTTGTTGTCCCTAGCCCTGGAAACATCCCAGCTGCAATTCTGGCACGTGGGCTGGTGCAGCAGCATGTGGCCACACAGCCCCTGCACTCAGCTGCTCTCCACGTTTTCACCTCCTTGCAAAAGGAAACTTTGTGAAAAAACACTAAAATATTTTTTTTTTAAACAAAACCCCTCAGGCTCAACAGCAATATTGAGCCAGGAGCCTGAGCAGCTCTCCTGCAGGTCTGTTTGGGCAGGGTCTCTGTGATCCTGCCAGGGTCATTTTTCTGATCCAGTTTGCTCCCATTGTCAGGCTGGGACACACTTGAGTGTTATTCAAAACTGGAGGCAAGATCAGCCAGGTAAAAGCCAGCTGCTTCTTTTAAGGTGTTTGAACATTTAGGCAATCTGTATCTCTTTGGGTCACCTTAGACTATTACCATTCTTTTTGTGCAGAGAGGAGGGCAATTCCTTTTTGTTCAGTGCTCTGGTATCTGGAATTGAATCACAGTAGAAATGCAGGGAAGCCTAAACTCGTGGGCTGGAAAAGCAGCAGCTGGGTGGTAGGAGTCTGGCTGGTGCACAGAGGTGCCTGGATAATGAGATGTGATCAGAACTGCACCTCCGCCTTCTACAAAAATAAAAAATCAGAAAAACAACCTTGACCAGGCCAAGTTGTACTCAGAGTCAGACAGGCAGCCCCTGGGATGCTCAGTAGTTTTCAGGAGCATTTAAGGATCTGACAACCTACATGGATGGGAAGGCTATTAAGAAAACATTAATTAGCTCAGGTGGACTTAATCATCTGGTTAAAGGGAACATACATTGCAAAACTTCCACAAAAACATTTTAATTATTCCTAATTGTTCTTCCAGCCCTCAAAAACCAGTTCCAGATTTCCAGATTTTTTTTTTGCCACTCTTTTGTCTTTAAATATGCATGTAGTTTAGGTAAGATTGAAATTAGGAATTATTTAGGAACATGTCTGTACAGGGTAGGGAGTATTTGAAGGGAGCAGGATATCTCTAGAGCAGTGACAGTTTCCTGAGTGCTGCCTTGTGACCACGAGTTAGAAAAATTTCAGTTAAAGTTATTACTTTATTGCTTTGTCCTTGTTTGTATTGTATTTTTCTCCTCTTGTCTTCATGAATCCAAATGTGTTAGGCAGAAACTTGTAATACTTTCATTCAGGATTATTTTTATACACATCTGTGTAAGTATTACTAGCTTACAACTTGTTCTGGAGCTGTTCATTTAGTCACCAGCCTTTTTTATGGAGATCTGAGTTAGGAGGGTTTGTCAGATGAGGTGATAGCTAAGGAGCTTATATTGTTCTTAAGCGAGATATTTGAGGTCAGGGCACTTTTCAGCCCTCAAGAGCAAAGAGTGTCTTGGGTACAGCACCAATTCCCACCTCTCCTGGAACAGCAGAGGGGGAGCTGGAGTTATCCCGGACTTTGGGGAAGGAGGCAGAGATGTCTTTGTGCTGAATGTACCCCACTGTGAATGCTTGGGGCGCCCGTCAGCTCCTTTTGGGCTGGGATGGATCTCACAGGGTGGGGAGGAAATGGGGCAAAGCTCTGCCCACATCCTGAGGCAATTCCGTGCCGGTTTTCTTAAAAATGCAAACGCCTTTTTTTAAATTACCCTTTCTCGGCACTGCGAGTGATCCTGGTGTGGGATTTGCACAGAGCCCTGTGTCCCTGTGCCGGGGCTGGGGCTGCTGTGTTTTGTCCTCCTGCCAAAGGCGAGCCCCCTCACCTCGGGGCAGGTGTCCCCCTCACCCTGGGACAGGTGTCCCCCATACCTCGGGACAGGTGTCCCCCTCACCCTGGTGCAGGTGTCTCCCTCGCCTCGGGACAGGTGTCCCCTTCTCCCGCAGCCCTCCGGAATGTCGAGTGCGTCCGGAGGGGAAAAACCCAAAGGAAGTGATAAAGGGGACGGGGACTCATCCCCCGCCGCGATAAGAGGCAGCAGGGCAGTGTTTTTTCCAGAGGTCATGTTTGAAGCACGCCCATGGTTTTTACGAGCGTGGGAGCGGGCCGGGAACGCCGGGATGATGCTTCTGGTTGAACCTGTTGCCTCTGGGTGTGAGTCAAGGCTGGCGGGGCCGGGACACAGCACGGCGGGGACCCCGGGCAGCCCCCACGGAACTGCCCCCATCCTGTCCCCCCAGGGGCACTGGGGGTGCTCCAGGGGGTGCAGCCCCTCGGCTGAACCCTCCTCGCTCCTCCGCTGTCGGGTTTTCCCTTTATCTGGAGAAAAGGGGTGTGGGAGGCGCCGCCGCGGAGCGGGCGGGTGGTGATGTCAGGCGTGTGTCAGCAGTGGGAGGCGAAGCTGCCAAGGCAGAGCGGCAGGACGGAGGGACAGACGGGGGGACAGACGGACGGCACGGCTCTGCTCTGCCCATGCCACCCCCGACCCTGATCCGGGGAGCCGGGATCGGGATCGGGATCGCGGCCAGGTGAGTGCGGGGCGCGGGGCAGCAGCCGCGGCTGTGCCGGGATCCCGCTGGGATCGTGCCGGGATCCCGCTGGGATCGTGCCGGGATCCCGCTGGGATCGTGCCGAGCACCCACAGGTGCCTGTTGCTCAATGTCCTGACAGTCTGCTCAGGTTGTTTCCTTTCGCGTTTTTCGGAGTGTATTTACTGTCAAAGTTCGGTGAGGAGTTGTAAAGAGGCGATTCTGACTAGGCAGGAGGGCTGTGAGACAAACATAAACTTACTTAAGCAGAGGGAAACTGCCACAATTGTCTAGAAAATAACTTATTAACTCAAGTAAATTACATTTCCACTTGGCTTCACTTTTTTCTACTTCAGGTTCTAGTAGTCGATTGTAGTCTTAGGAAAGTTTTAATTAAACAGAGGGAAGGCTGCTGAAAGAGCCACCTTTTTCCCCGAAACGCAAATGCGCTGGGTTATGTTTCATTGTGTTTTAAATGTTTCAGATGCATCACTGTGTAATAACGTCATTTTTTACAAACTTGCAGTGTTTCTGTAGTGGCAGGTAGCATGGCATGTCAGCTTTTGGCAGGGGCCAGCTGGAATGTTGTGTGTCCCGGGGGTTTCTGGTGTGGTGGCTGCACCCTTGGCAGCTTTGGAAAAACTGCAGTGGGGAAAGCAGGGAGTTGCTGTGATGGCCTGGGTGCCTGGGCTGGATCCCTGGTGTCAGAGGCTGATCTCTCATTGAGCCCTGGCCCTGCCCAGCTGATGGAGGCACCTCTGGTACCTCCATGTGGGCTGCAGCTCTGGAAAGCAGCTGGTGTAAACTCCAGCATGCTGCTGCTCCTGTGGGGCCCATCGTGGTCAGGGGGACACCCCTGGGGACACCCCTGTGCATCCAGGCACCCTGGCACTGCTGGAGAAGGGGACAGGTGATGATGCTGCTGAAACCTGCGAGGCTGGGCTGGGAAGATGCAGCCCCCAATGGCTCATCCCCAGGGGCTGGCTGATGCTGCTGCAAAAGAAGAGCAAATTCATATGAGATCCTGATCCCACGGGTGCAGCTGCCAAGCCCTGACTTTGATCTCTTCTCCCAGCTGGCACTTTGCAGGAAATATGTGGGTTTCTAGCAGGAGGATGTGCTGGGGTGGCTTCCTCCTGTAGCTGCTGCTGCTCTGTACATGCTGTACCTCTGCTCCAAAATGTCACACTGGGTGTCTCACACAGTGTCTTCACAAGAGGAAGGTCTTGGCTTTTCCAAGCTTCTGCCATTCCCTGGGGATGTTCTGACTCAGGGAAGTAGACCATAGCTGTCTATACAATTACTTTGTAAAGAGATTTTTGCATTTAATCAGAGAGAAAATGACTTTAGCTGCCCTGCCAAGATCTCTGGGAACTTCTAGCAGTGAAATTAAACGTGCTGTTGTTGGAGGCAGGTGTTGTCACTGGCAAAATCCTCAATTTACAACACATTGTTTGTAAGAGTGTGAAATTACTGAGGGCCATCCTATATTTATGTGCTCCTTTTAATTGATGTTATGAATGTAGTTATTGCTCAGTCCATGCTGTAGCTGAGGATACACAGGAATTGCAATTTGCTGAAATTATATCACCTTGGGCTGAGAGGACTGGTGATGTAGTGACTGTGTGCTGCTTCTCTCTCCCAATTCTCCTAGCTATTCCAATGGAAACAGCTGGAAAATCTCTATTTCCGTGAGAAGAAGTTTGCTGTGGAAGTGCACGATCCCCGCAGGTGAGGCTGCAGGAGGCAGTTCTGTCATCGGGGTTAATCTTTACCCAGAGTGGGAACTCACCATCATGTGTTAGTGATGGGGTGGGAGGTGCCCCAGAGCTAACACCTGAGTTTACTCTGGGCTTTGGGATGATTCTGACCCAGCGTTTGGCAGGGCAGACTGGGGCTGTCTCAGCTCTGGGTGTCCTCTCAGATTCCCTTTGTGTCCATTCAGGGAATTCTTGGAGCAGGGGGAGGACTGTCATGGCCAAAACTGCAGCAGCACTGGGTGATGGGATGAAGGAAATCTGAGGTTTTGCATTCCTAAAATCAAGTCTGAGCCTTGCCTGGTTAAGAGAGAGGCATTGTGGACTTCAGACCTCAAAGACCTGTCTTGAAATTGCATTTCTTTTCAACTCCTCAGAATTTCAGTGTCAAGAAGGACCTTTGGTCAGAGTGGGCTGGTGGTGCAGACCTGGTATGCAAACACTTCCCTGATCAAGTCCATCTGGGTGATGGCAATCAGTCAGCACCAGTTCTACTTGGACAGGAAGCAAAGCAAAGTAAGTTATAAGGCAGTTTACTGCAAGCATGGGTTTCAACACCTTTCCTGTATATCCTTCAGCATGTGTTTTTCCACGGATAGATTACTCTCTAGAGAAAAACTACAAATTGTTTTTGTCAGCTTTTTGAGCAGTCTGTTAGTGGTAGTATTGTTATTTGATCCATTTTAGCCTGACTGCAGTTAAGGCCTATGGAAATGTAATTATGGAAGAGGGAATTCCCATGTCTGGGTGTCTAATCTGCCTTTCCTTTTGTCTCCTTTCCTGTGTTTGTTTTGAAAGCTGCAGAGATTTTGAGCTGGGAGATGGTTGGGGTTTTGGGGGAGAGGAGAAAGGAATGTCAAATAGCCCTTGTATACCACAGGCACCTGTGTGATGCTGTTGCTTTAGCTTTAATTTTGTGGGAGATGAGGTGTGAAATGTCATCTTCTATGATGTGTTCTGAAGTTAATTAGAGGTAACTCAACGAGGTTGGATTTTTTTTTTTTTTTAACTCCTTCAGGCAAAAATTCCATCAGCCAGAAGTTTGGATGATATTGCCATGGATCTGACAGAGATGGGAACACCAAAAGTGTCAAAGCTGGTGACTTTGGAGGCCAAGAATCAGCTTATTATGGCCAGCAATGGCAGTTTGATCTCATCAGGTGATACTGTGTGTAGATGTGAAGTAGCCAAGTATAATGGGGCTTGTGTTTGTTAAAAGGGAAATGAAACTACCAGGCAATAAAAATGGCCTTTAACTGGAAATCCTCTGATACAGAGTGTGTTTCCCAGGCTCTCAGGATTCAGAGGTCAGTGAAGAGCAAAAGAAGGAGAAAATTATGGAGCTAAAGAAGAAAGAGAAACTCCTTCAGGAAAAGCTGCTTCAGAAAGTTGAGGAGCTGAAGAAAATCTGCCTGCGGGAAGCGGTGAGAGCTGCACCTTACACTGGGCAGGTGGGAGCCCTTTGTCCCTCTGGGCCTTACCTGGAGCCCTCTCTGTTCCCCAGGAGCTGACAGGCAAGATGCCCAAGGAGTATCCTCTGGGTGCTGGAGAGGAGCCTCCCCAGGTGAGAAGACGTGTTGGCACGGCGTTCAAGCTGGATGACAACCTGCTGCCCAGTGAGGAGGTGAGCTGGCAGCTTGTGGGGACAGCAGGGCTGGGGTGGCCAGAGCAGTGACCAAAGCCACTTGTGGATAATCCAGCTCTTCCCTGGGTGTTTTAAGAGGAGGCAGCTGGGACAGTTTCTTGCATGGAGTAGGAAATTTTGGTGCGTTCTGCAATTTCACCCCACCCAAACCCCTGATTTGGCCATGGCTGTATGAATTTTAATGGATATTTTGCTGCTAATTAGAGAAGATCAGGTGCATAATGTCATTTGGCAGCCCATGGCTCTGAGTTTTTCTGGAGCATTGACTTGTGTTGTGTTGGGATGGTGTTTAAACTCAGAAGGGGTGTGCACTGTCCCCCTTGCAAAACCATCTCTCTGTGAGCATAGTTGTGTGACAGGTGACAGGAGGAGGAGTTTTAGCCATGGCTTAATGAAGATTCCACCTGAGTAAAACCTCCCTGCATTGCTCAAGAAGCTAAAATGAACTTTGCTGGCAGAGACTGACTTGGGTGATATGGTAATGGGCACTTGGCATCTGTCTTTCACCAGAAACTCACTGCCCTGCCTCACAGGGCTGGTGTGCTCCTTGTCTGCAGCAAAGTGATTTTGTGGACTGCTTAAATGCTATTAAACCAAAATCCTGCTGCCCAGATTTAATAACGTGTTGCTTAGCACTTCTGCAGTTCCTTTCATCTGAGCTTCTCAAAGTAGTTTACAAACAATTAATTAAAGCCTGAAACTCCCTCTTACGTAGGTATGGTGATACCAATTTCCATTTTTATTTTCTCTGAAGAAGGGAGAGATTTTGAACAGATGCTTTCAGGGTTGGACTCATAGCAGGAGATTTAGCAGCCTAAACCTGAATTTAAGAGCCTGTGTTATGTCACCTGGGCTTCAGAACTTTGGACCTTGCCCAAGAGGTCTCAAAATTGTGCCCTAGTCAGAAATAAGACCTAAGACTTTCATATGCTGTGATTGTCTTGTGTATAAACTTCTCTGCATTTCTGTATTTTGTGCTCAAGATTTCCCTTCATCACCACTGAAATAGATCTTCTTTCTGATGACTTTCATTGATAATTTCTCTCTGGAGTACAAGCAAATAACTCATCTCACGAATTTGCAGGATCCTACTTTGCAGGACTTGGAGAGCAATTTTATCATACACCAAAAGCTGGTGGAAGCTGCAAAGAAACTTGCCAGTGAGCCAGACCTCTGCAAAAACGTGAAGAAGAAAAGAAAGCAGGAGTATGCTGATGCTGTAAAAAAGTTGCAAGAGATAGAAAACTCCATAAATGAATATAGGATCAAGTGTGGCAAAAAACCAACCCAGAAATCAACTCTGGCTCTACCAGGTGAGAGAATTCCCCATGTTCTGATGGAAACAGGAGGGAAAAAGAGCAATTTGGCTTACTTAGAAACTTTGTTTACATCTTCTCTATATGGTTTTTATCTTCTCCAAGGCAGTTAAATAAGAAAAAAGAGATGAAACTGCTGCATCTGATACTCAGTGCACTGCTGTAGGCTGGGGGCAGAGTTGGCTACAGTTTTAGGGGCAAGAACAGACATGTTCCAGCACCAGATATGGGCTGAAGGTGCTGTGCACAAAAAGGCTGGCAGCAGCACCTTGGATGAAGCTTTTCTGATGCCTCAATTCCTGGTGTGTTGAGTGCAGTTGTACATCTGAGATGCCACATGCAGCATCTCTCCCCTGTCCTTCCCATGGTCCTTCTGTTCCAGCAGAAATAGAGCAGGCAGGATTGAGGAAATAAGGATGAAAGACATTGCTTCTTGATTGAAAATTCCTGATTTCCAGGGAGTCATATAAGTAAAGTTCAGGAGTTTATGAATACAGTTATTAGCAAACATATTTTTTACTAAATCCATTTGCCAGTGATGAGCACAGTGAAAGCAGATACTCTTGGCCCCTCTGTTCTGGGAGTGTGATTCTCCTAAGGGAAGTGAGGTTCCTGCTGCTCCACAGGATCATGTGTGAAAACCTGTTAGTATCCAAGCCAATTGAAGGAGTTTTTGATCCTTACTCCTGACACACCATGGCATCACTGGGCTATCCATCATCACAAAGTGATTATTCTGAAAGGCTGATGATCAGTATTTAATGTGGCCCAGCTTGTTCCTGATTGACAGAGGGGAGGGAAACATCTGTTTTTCCAGTCTCTTGCTCACCAGTCTGGATACAGATTGTGGAAAGTCCTGTATTACCTGGGACACTTGGTGTGTGGTAATGACCAGGAGGGCTGGTGAGCAGAGAGATCCATCCATCCATCCATCCATGGGTGCTGCTGTTTGTTGCTGGCAGTGTCTTGCCAGCAATAAGCAGCTGCATTCCCTTCCAGTCCCAGGCTCTCACCCTGCAGCATGTGTTTGTTTATCAGTAACTGATTTTGTGTGTAACCTTGTCACTGTCACCAGTGGTGCTCTCGAGTCTGGGTTTCAGAAGGCTGAGCAGTGATGAGTCACTTGTCTGTGAATTTGGGGAATGACTTGTTGGAAGTAATATGTTAAATATTCCCATTGATTTATTGGATCAAACCATAGCTATTTCCATCCCAGCCCCAAGGGATAGGAGGTGAAGGACATATTGGACTGCTTTCTGTGTTCCACTTCCCTTTCCTCCCTCTCTAGCCCAGAGTTTCTTCCTCCTTTGCAGGGAGTTGCACAGACCTGGGATTTAAATTCAGGTATGTCACCATATCTGAATATGTCAGCATTGCACATCCCCCCTGAATGCAGCACTGTAGCTTTAGGCTGGCTTTTTTCTTTCCCTCAGCAGGCTTTGTTCCTCCCCACACTGGGCCCAGTTCCACATTTTACCACCCTGTGGTCAAATCCACATAGATCAGCTCCCCTGGAGCTTTTTCCCAGTGTCAGGTTGCAAGCAGAGCTGCAGCCCATCCTCGGTGGTCTGACAAGTCCCCCTAGGGCAGGGACCAGTCTTGATTTTTGCTGTTCTTGAACAGCTGCTCTATTTACTACATTCTTGTAACCAGACTTTCCTGGCAGCAAATTGTGACAGCAGGAGCAGCACACATTGCACGTGCTCATGGTGGCTGAGGGCACAAGCAGGTGTCTCACAAAAGTGGCTGCCACTGTCATTTTTTGTTGCTTCCTTTCTCTCATGCTTGAAGATTCATGGAGATTTTTCACCCCACCAATGCCATATCTTGCCAGAAACAGCCTAGGGATTGAGCAGGCTGTGGGTTAATTATCTTTAGTTCAGCCTCATTTCTCTGCTGGTGGTGGTCTGCTGCAAACCTGAGTGAGGACAGGCTGTTTCTCAGTGAGGGACAGTGTGTAGCTTCAAGGTGACACAGGTATAGTGAAGTGCTGTGAATAAATAACAAAATGTAAAAAGAAACAAAAAATTAGCATGTCCGTACAACAGTATCTGTTTTCTGTGTTGTTGGAATTTGCAATACCTTGATGGAAATCAGTGGAATTATTCTGGATTAATCTTCATTTAATTGAAACAGGATCTGTATGCTGATGAAACATTCAAAAGTGAATGCCAAATTTTAAAAGGATTTTTGTACCTACCTGGTGGGGTTTCAGGTGTACCTGGAGGAGATTAGCTGCTGACAGCCAAGATCTACATGTCTGTGTAGGCTCCTGACTCCTCCTGAAGCACCAAAACACCCTGTGAGATCTGTTGGAAGTGGGGTGGAAAACACCTTTGTAAATCTTGGCTTGATTCCTGCTACAGATTAAAAAAAAAAGAAATTAAAAAAAATCTCTTTGATAATTACCTGGGTTGCTTGCTGAGCTGCAGTGAACACACAGAGTGATGATGTACCAGGACTGTCTTCAGGCTGTGAGGGCTAAAGAATATGGATTGCAGTGTTACAAGTATCAGCTGGCTCTGAAACTCTAGAAAATAAACTGTATTAAGATTCTTGTAAGTTGATGTTGGCTCTTTTATGCTGAAAGTGTTTGTCTTTATTCACAGATGATATAATTCCATCCGAGAGCAGCTCCCTGTCAGACACAACCACCTATGATGATGGTATGATGCTTATCCTTTTTTTCCCCAAGAAGTGTGTCCATTCAGAGATATTTCTTAGATTTAAATGTCCTTTAGCATGTTCCATCCCTGGAAGTGTTCAAGGCCAGGCTGGATAGGGCTTTGGGCAAAAACCTTTTAGAGGAAGGTGTCCCTGCCCATGGCAGGGAGCTGGGATTAGATGAGCTTTCAGGTCCCTTCCAATACAAGTCATTATATGAATATATAATTTTGATGGCTTTTGATGATAAGTTACTTTTTAGCAGAGGAAAAAATAGCAACTCAGGAATGTCTTTCCTCTTAATGGGTTAGTTATTGCAAGTTTCTGCTTTGTGAGCTGACCTGAGTCATGTTTAGAGAAGGAAGTTGGTTTTAACATGATCAACCTGCAAGCTGAGGACACTGTGTGTGTCAAATATGCTGTCTGTAGGGCCTGGCCTAGAACTGAAGGACTTATAAATTGAGAGAATGAGCCCAGCCTTTCTGATCTCACAGCTACCATAAAACTTAGAGAAAAGTGGAATAGTCACAGATACTAACGCTCTATTTACGTTTATCTGTTCCTAGTGAGCTTGCATCTTGCATGGGTTGGTGTTTGCTCAGCTTACTCATTTCACACACACACCCACAGACACACTCACACCCTGTTCCACAAGGTGGCAAGGACCAGGCCTGCCTCTCCCTTAAACTGGATAATCGTCATTTGGGGACAAACATTATCTAAATTATTACTCACTTTGCAGTTCGGGCCTGTCTCTGATCTCACTTTTTCCCAGTTTTAGATTGTACAAACCAGGTGGTGCTATAAAATGGATTTACACCTGATTCTTGCTTGTACAAGTAGAAGTGAAGCCAGGCTTGTGAACGTGTTCTCTGTGATGCTCATCCTGCATTTATATGTATTAGTTGGAGTTTCCTGTTGGCTCTGTCGGGACCTGGTTGTGCCCTAAGCAAAGTGAGAACAAGGATCAAACCAGCATCTCCCCAATTGCCTTCAGCCAAATGTGTCTGTCAGTTGTCTTTGCTCATTCAGTCGCTTTTGAAGTCAGTCCCTTTTAGGCTGTGCTTCAAAACTAATTCTTAAAATGTCATTTTCAAGAGCTGGAAGGTGAGGGACAGGAACTGGCCTCTGCAGGGGCTGGGCTTGCCTGCTTGGCTCTGGAAAGGATTGTTCTGCAAGCAGATGTTTTCCCAGGAAGTTCCATTCTGGGATTTGGCACAGCCTCAAGCTGGGTGTAGTCTCCATAGGAGTCGGTGCTGCTGGGATCTGAGGAACCTCCACGATGTCCTGGCTGTGGAGAGAGCTCAGTGCAGGCAGGAAATCTTTTCTAGATCCACAGCTCCTGTCATTGTCTCTCTACTGCAAAGTGCTTCTCCTTAGGGGCCACAGATTTGCACCCAGGGCAAAAATATCACTGATTTTGCTCTAACAAAATGCATGTTCCTTTCCAACAGTCAGTGAATCACTTCCTGCAGCAGCACAGAGACCCAGCTCTGCACAGCTTTCTCCAAGACTTCCACCACCAAAGTCCCTTGGGGTGGAAAGAATTCATCTCAGGAAGTCATCCATGAATGAGCAGCTCTTGGAAAGCAGACACTCCAGGTAGGCACATCTCAGTGCTGCTGCTCTCTGCACCTTTCTGCCATGAACTCCATCCTGCCCCTGCTGAGCATTCCAGCAGAGCCACTGCCCCTGTGCTCTTCTGGGCTTACAGGATTTGGTGATGGGAGCTGAATTTCCTGGTTAGGAACAAAAGTGTGAATACGTAGTTGACACGGTATCTCAAACCAAAGAGTAGCATAGTTTTTGTGAAGAGGTTTGAGATGGGTGAGAAATTTAATAGCAAGGGCTGTATTTAAGGAGTTGCTCGTGCCTACCACTGCTGTCATTCTTTGTGTCAGTTTCTGGGTTTTTTTCAGTGTTAATTTAACAATTTGTCATTTTCCTGATGACTGTGCTTAGTGGATTCAGGCAGCACCAAACCCTACCCATCCCTCCTGATGGTATCAGTATTTCAGCAGGTATATTGTCAAAGCAGACATAATTCATGTAAGGCCTGGTGGAGAATTCTCTGCTTACAAGCAGAGTTACTGGGATTCAGCCAGCCTCCATCATTAGTGTGTGTATCTATGGGATTTGGGCACTTCAGGAGCTAGAACAGCTCCATGGGGCACATCAATAGCAGTAGGTTTGCAGGTGATTGTGTGATCATGTCAGATCTGGTGCTAGCAGCTGTTCCCAGTGTAGGGATTCCAACTGATCCTGAGATTTCTTGGCCTGTCTTTGTGAGCAGGCTGTTCAAGACACACTTAAGAATGTTTTAGAGTTTTGAGCAATGCTGTGTCTTTGCTTCTTTTCTCGCCACTCAAGATAAGCAGATCACTCCTCCACATGAAGTTCAGAAATCAAATTATAGCCATATGTACCTGTTCAGCTGTGATGTGCTTCATTTGAAAACCTAATTCATTTGCTTCTCTGTTAGCTGCTCTGTCTCTCCTCGATGGTTCTGTCCTTGGGCAGCAGCTTGCCCTGTGAAGACTTCATTCAAACCACAGGAATGCGTTGAATTTCCCTTCCTATTTAACAGCTCTGTTCTTCACACATCCACTTCTGTTTGCTCTGCCCTTTCTTCTGTTTCTCCAAGACACATGTACCTGGGTGTGCTGTGCCTTGTGTGATGTTTACCCTGCCTGTTTCCTTTGCTGCAGGGAGGTGCTCTCCACGCACAGCAGCCCTTTCCGGACGCTGGAGCGGCCGGCACAGCCGCACGGCGGGAGGAGCATGCCCACCACCCCCGTGCTCACACGCAACGCCTACAGCAGCAGCCACCTGCAGTAAGGACCCGTGTTTGCTGCCATGCCCAGCTGGGGAAACATGAGAATAAAAGCAAAGGGTGTTAAGAGGGCAAAGAGTCGTTTGCTGCGCAGTTTTCCCACAGCAGGCTCTCAAAATGTTGGTTAGAGCCATTATTATGGGAAACCAGCTGTAATATGAGCTCACCTGTACTGTGAGGCAGATATGCTGGAGCAGGAGAGATGCTAAGAATCTTAAAATGTTACCAGGAGCTGAAGGGTTGGTTGAGGTAGTGCAGCCTTGAGAGACAGATCCAAAGGAAACCTATCTTTCCATGTTTGTAGGTGCTCCAAGCTCATTACTTGTGTAGGCTTTACCTTCTGAATGCTGAGAGAGCCCTCCTGTAAATCATTACCAAATGTGTGTTTTTGACCTTAGCTCTGTGTGTCCCTGTCACAGATTAACCTTGCTCACCCTGACAGATTATTATAAGGCAGATCTCCTACTGTTGCAGCCAATACAAAATTCAGCCAAGTTGAGTTCTGTGCATTGCAAATACTCTGTGTGGAAAGATAAGGCAGGATTTGTGTTGTGCTTGGACTGGGGAGGCAGCTGACCTGTCTGTGTGTGCTCTCCCCAGCTCTGTGTGTTTGTGTGAGACTGCCTTTAACCAGCCAACATCTGTGTTGTTCTAGGCCAGATGTTTCCCCACACCACTGCCGGCAGCGCAGCGGAAGTCTGGAATCCCAGACCCACCTGCTGTCCGAGGCTCCTGCTGACAAGACAGCCTTCTCCCTCTCCAAATCCCAGCGGAGCAGCAGCACAGAGATCCTGGACGATGGATCATCCTACACCAGCCAGTCAAGCACAGAGTATTACTGCGTGACACCCACTCCCAATCCATATTACACCACTCAGACGCTCGACAACAGGACCAGGGGTCGAAGACGGTCAAAGAAACACAACATTTCTGCTGCAAGTTCAGGAAGCATGCCTAACCTGGCCCACAAGGACGTCCGCAGCGGTGTCTTCCACAAAAGCCAGGAGCAGCCTTCCCCTAATTACTATATCTCTGGATACTCCCCGTACACTGAGCCTGACGTTTACTACAACGGAGGATACGTTTATGAGAGCGACACGGAGGGGCAGTACAGTGTCAACCCCTCCTACCGCTCCTCGGCGCATTACGGGTACGAGCGGTACCGGGAGTTCCGCTCCTACCATGAGGACGAGGTGGACAGAGTCCCACACAACCCCTACGCCACCCTGAGGCTCCCCAGGAAGCAGGTTGCTAAAACAGAGCACATAACCAAAAACATTCACAAGGCCTTAGTAGCAGAGCATCTCCGTGGCTGGTACCAGCGCGCCTCCAGCCAGAAGGAGCAGGGGCACAGCCTGCAGGCAGGCTTTGAGTCGGAGCGAGGCTCCCAGAGGAGTTTGGGCTTTGCTGGGCTGCAGACGCCGTGCTCGCCCAGCAGCCGCGTGTCGTCCTTCTCTTCGGGTAATGGCACATTTCATCTGTGCTGAGTGTTCTTGTGAGTCCCTGCTGTGCTTTCCAAGGTGGATCTTGTTCCACCTTTCAGGACCCAAGTAGGATCTTGTTCCATTCTTGGAAGGAGTGTCTTGCTTGTTGTCTGCTCCTAAGGGTAAAACAACCTTTGCTCTTAACCCAGAGAACGACAAAGAACATCTGAGTTTCAGACAGGTGTATTTAACAACCAGAAGCAGTGTACATATCTTCATGCCATGTAAATGCAGTGGCTGTGATGGTTTCCAAAACACAGTTCAGTGAGCATCACTGAATGTGTCAGAAAGCTTTAAAACTTTAAAAGCTCCAGAATACCACCTGTACAGTGCCTGCCTCCCTGCAGGGCTTGTAAATCATGTTTTGTGTTTGCATTGTCTGTGTGTCCTGCAAAACCCCATAGAGATCGCTGATGAGAATTGTCTTGTTTGCCTCAGCTGACTTAGCTGAAGAAAGGTCTAATTTGTTGTAATCCTTTTTATAATTCCAGCATCTTCTACAAACACTGCTGGGAACTGGAGAACCCCCGTTGCACTGGGTCTTCCAGACTATGATACCTTGTCTCATTCCTCCTATGCCAGCTGTTATGGGAATGTTTATGGCAACCTTCCTTTGCAGAGCAGGTGAGTAGAATATATTAAAATTTTCTGCCCCTGCTTGTGGGGGCTCTCCCAAGGGCTGCAGAGAGCCCAGGATCTGCTTGGTCCTTGCAGGAAATCCTGCAGCTCTCACTGCTTCTGCGTGGCATTTTTGATGTGTCCCCCCACTGCAGAACATTCTGCTGTGAGGACAGAAAGCTCCTGCCCTGGGAAATGACTCTGCCCCCACAAATGCCATCACATTTAAATGCACTTATGCTCAGTGTAATAAGCACCCCACGTGTGCCTCCTGCTTTGTGGGTTGCAGTTTGTGCTTGCTGCCAGACCGACTTGCGTGAAAATACTGAATTTTTAATTCTGTTTGTTTTAAAATAAATGAAAGTGTAAGGGAATACATAAAAGCTGCCGCTAGATCCTTTTTTTTTCTAAACTACATGCTATGGGCTGTTTTACTGAAGTGATATAAAAAAATCTATGGCAACAGTGTTTAAAAATACTGTTTCTACTAATTTTTTTAATTTCTTATAATGGAGCTTTGAAAATTCTGTTTGTATTAGCATCTTTATCTAAATGAGGTTCATTAGCTATTAATTTTCCATATTCTGAATCACTTGTCTGATTGTTCATCTGCTTTATTGTCTATTTTAATGTGATCATGGCAAACAAGCAATCAGTACACCCAACAGTGTTGACAGAGCTCAGGGCCAGGTTGGATGGGGCTTGGAGCAGCCTGGTGTAGTGAAAGGTGTCCCTGCCTGGAACAAGATGAGCTTTAAGATCCCACCAAGATAAGATCTCGTACTATGACAGTTTTGAGCATCTGAGATTCCTCTTGCACACAATTTTACCGATTACAGCACAAAAAATGGGTTTGTCTTTGGAGGCAAACTCAAAATAAGCAGCATAACTTTGAACCTGAGGGAGGTGCATGAGTTGGGGGGTCTCAGCTGACCCTGGTGCCTGTGTGTGTTGCAGGACGTACGCAGAGCCGAGCCAGCTGGGCGGTGATGAGGAGGATGGCTTGGAGGAAGAGCTGCCCAGCAGTGAGCAGAGGCTGTACTGGCACGAGGACTCCAAGCCTGGGACACTGGTGTAGCCCCCTGCAGCCCCTCTTTCCTACCCCTGCGTGCCTTGCACAAAACACTGCGGCTCCGAGGCGGACCTCGGGTGGAACTGGAGAAAGGAACAAAAAGAGGAAGCAGGCTGTTCTGCTGGGAAAGGCTGAATTCAGCATGAAGAGGGACTGCAGCAAACTGACAGAGTCTTACCACAAATTGAGTTTCTTTGTGAATCTGTACAGCCCACGGGAGCCAGGGCAAGCCACAGTTCGTCTATGACCAGATGCAGCACTTGGTTGAAGTATTTATATTTAGCAAGCACTTTTTGGGAAGATTGGAAGGTGTTGAAGGCAAACCTCAGAGAAAAAAAAAAATGTGAAAAGGAGACTCTTATGGAAAAACCAGGAATTCTAGGAGCACAAGTCTGATGTCTGAAAGAAGAAGAAAAAATGAAAATTTATTCTGCCATGGCTTATGAGGACCTGGAAGAGGTTTCATAGGCTTATGAAGGATAGATACTATGTGTGTGAGTGAGTAAAAGGGTGACTGAATCAGTATTGGAACATTACTTGAAGGAAGGCTGGAGTGTTTTTGTTATGGAGGTTTGAATGAGTCTGTCCAGTTTGGGGTGTTGTTAAGAGTGTTTGTTAGCACGACAAGCAAGTTCTGGAAAGAAAAATTTGCTGACACATATGTTGTGTAAAACTATAGGTAGTTGTGGATTTGGAAACAGAAGCAGTAAACTTTGAACTCTCTTTTCCATGATAAAAAATAATTAATGACAGCCCATTTAATGACCTTTCCATGGTACAACTTCACAGTGTGGAAGGAGTAGGCAGATTTTCACCATGGCTGCATGGTGACCCCTGCTCATCAGGCGACAGTGACGCGTTGCTGTGCCACAATGGGTCGAGGATCCCAGGGATTGTTTCCCAGGGAACAATTTGGTAGCAATGGCCAGTATTTTAAAGTGGAAACAAACACAAACAGCCAAGTGGGTGCCTTAAAATGAGGGGCATTAGGATTGTACCGCGAGTCACCTGAACTCCCGGGTGCGTTGCAAAGTCACTGAGTGACAGAACAGCGCTTTCACAGAACCATCTGTGTAGGAAAAAAGCATGTGACTGCAGTCTTGGTTTAAGAGGGATAAACCTACCTCAGGTCATCCATCTGTAGGAACAAACTGGCACGGGGTTATCCTGCCTGATTCCTGATGACTCGTCTGCAAATGGTAAAATCTCTCTCGTTTCTCAGCTGTACTGTGCTTCAGGATTCCAGAAATGGTGCTCTTTTGTTCTTTTATACAAAAGATTAGTTACTCCTTGTTCATATTGTGAATAGAAAAGTTTCTGATAAACTTTTTTGACGTTTTTTACCAGTATTCCAGAGCATGTAATATATACAGAAGGACACACTTGTTAAGCTGGTACTTAGTTGTTTGTATTATTAGAGTCGCGATTTGGAATTAAACGAACAAAAACAAAATAAAAAATAACTTATTTCCTTGGTTTTGCATATTTGTATAGCCTTCTAGAAATGCGAAAGCTCTTTTTGCTTATTCTTTTACTACTCCTGAATTTTTTAGACCTATTATTTTGTATAGGTCAATAAACTAAAACGTGTGCTACCAAAACCACTTCAGCATTTCTCCTGTTTCTCCTTGAGTGCTTGGGATAGTGCAGTGTGTGTTATTTCTGGGCTTTGAGTAAATCACTGTGATCTGATTTCTTTTGGCCTGTGGTGTTGGATGGAGTGCAGAGGGTCAGTGGCCTCATCTGAAGGAAGGTTGGCCTCATGCAGGTCAGAGATCTGAATGAAAACATCAGAATATCAGGTCAGAATTTCTGCTTCTCCATCAGCTGTACTGAGGGAGCCAAGCTGGCTCCTTCCAGTGATACTGAGACAGAAGTGTCCTTGTATTGTTGAAAATGCTTCTTGCTCATCTGTCCTTGCACCTAGGAATTGCCACAGCCTCTCCCATTTGGAATGTGTGTTTCGGGGTCCTGTTTGGAGTTTGTGCTGCCTGAGACACCCACCTATTTGTAAGAGTGACAGCTACTTCTGCACACTGGTCACCCAGTAGTTCAGATTGTTCAGTCTCACTCTCCTCTCTTCAGAGTTATTTGTCATTCTTTACTTTTTGTGGTGTCCATAAACTTCACAACCACTACTGAATTTTTCTCTTATTTCCAGGTTGCTGGTGAAAATAGATATTAAAAAAACCTGCAGGTGTGCCCATTAAAATTACCCCCATGACATTGTACTTTTGCATTTCTTCCAGCAACATTTGAGGTTTGCCTGCTGGCAAGTTCTTCATAAATTGACTGCTCCCTGCTGCTACAAACCACCAGTGCTTTGAGGAGGAAGCTGAGTGGTCCCAAGTCCAGAAGCTTTTCCTACAAAAAGGAAATGAGATGTGTAACTAGGCCTGTGCCCCATTTAAAGCTTGGTTTGCATTCCTTTATTTTAATGCTGTAGCCACGGAGTTTTGTATTGGCTTTTCCATCAGCAATCAGGATTTAGCTCAGCCCAGCACATCCATGTTGGCACAATGCTGGCACTCAGCCTGGCCTCCCAGCTTACTGGGACACAACCAGGGTGATTTTGGATGAAATTGTTGAGAAATGGGAATTTGAGATGGGTTTGGGTTGAGGATGGTCTGCTGTGTTTAGGGGTATTGTGTATAAAATCTCTAGGGCCAGAGTTCAGAGCCTGGTTGTAGTTTCCAGCTAGCAAGAGCTGAGCAGAGGAACTGAAAATCTAAGTGGGGTGGTGGAGCTGTAGCACTTGAGCCCCTCTTGTCATTCTCTGCATGCCTGGCTCTGTAAGGGTTTTGTTTTTAGAAACTTCACTATGAAGAGTGGAAGTACAGAGTAAAGAAGGAGGCCCAGAAGAAGAGAATAAGGATATCCAACTTTTCTCAGATGTTGCTTAGGATCAGTCTTGGATGGCACAGGGAGAGAAAGGGAGACCATGACATCTCTGTGGCATCTCCTGCCAATCAAGGGAGCTGCTGCTGCACCCAATTGTTCCCCAGGACCTTTAACTTTGCCTTTTGCAGATTTCCAGCTTGCTTTATTGCATTTCTGGAGTGATGTTTTGTTGCAGATGTTCAACTGTTCACAGTCTGGATAATGCAGCTGAGGAGGTAATAGAGACATACTTGTAATCATTATCTTATTTGTTCACAGCTGAAATACAAATTGCCTGTGCTTTGTTTGAATTCCTATCTCATCTGCGTGTTGCTGTTTAACCACAGCCTGCCTCACCAGGGGAACTGAGGACATCTAGTGCCTGACTGCAGCGTTGGAGAGAGGAGCCTTCCTGCCTCTTGTGCTCCTCTGCAATCCTTCCTGACCTTGCAGTATGAAGAAATACCTAGAAATTCTGATTTGGTAATATCAGAACAAAGCCAAGAGGTGAACAAGGTGAAACACCAGGGTTTGATTTTACAAACATCTCTGTCTTCAGAGGGTGGATGCTGCTGATGGGAGTATGGAGGGGAAATAAAACCCCACTGAAATCTGTATGTAGCAGAGTGTTTCTGAGTGCTTTTAGTTAAAAAGAGGACCCAGTCCTTGCCAGGAATCCTTAAAAAGGAATTTGGGCACTGAGCTAAAATAAGCCATGCCTGATATTTTTAATTGCTGTCTGCTTTTTCTCTGCTGTTTTGAACAAAAATACTCTGAGATATGGGAGGACAAACACTGATGGGAGTTGCCATGAGCCCTGTGGGAGGCTGTTGTTGGACATTCCTCCAGTGTTGAGACCAGGGGGGATGAGGCTGAGGCCAGGAGCCCCTTCCCCTACACAGGAAGATCTTTCAAGATCACTAACCTTTAAAATTCACCTGACTATTCTTATGTGAAACTTTCTGGCCAAGGTGACTCAGTATGTGACTGTTTCAGGTTTCTGCTGCCTTCTCATTTATGATCTTGGACTTGCTCAGCTGAAGTGTGGAAAGTGCAACAGCAATGTTTGCAGCTCCTGGGTGTGTGAGAAGCCTCCACCGTGACCCAGCCCATCCCAAAATGCGTGTAGGAAGTCCTGTAAAGACTGAAGGTTTGCTCCATCTTCTGGGCTTTGGGATCATTGCAGGAGAGCTGCTCCTGAGCCTGGCACTGTTTGTTCACCTGTGTGTTTGTTCTCCTCCTAAGAAGATTTCTGCATTCTACACTATTCTTCCATCTTTTTAGTACTTTTCTCTCACATTTAATAAGTTTCTGATGTATAAAACTGACAGTCTCAGCTACAGCAGGGCCTCACACAAGTAGTGAAATCTCTGTCAGTGAAATCTCTCCCAGAGCAGGATTTTTCATCAAAGTTTTTCTCCCTGTGCTCTGATGGAGCAAACAGAGCCAAACATTTCCTTCCTGGAAGAAGAGGCAGTGCAAGTTGTGATGAGTGCTGGTAGCCCAGGAGGACACATAGCACAAAGGTCAGGGCCTTAATGACAGAGAAGCTTCTTTTAACAAGAAGCATCTCCTTGCCATCCATCCAACTTTGTTATCCCTGTCTGTCACTTATGATGAATGGAGTCACCATAAATCCTTCAGCAAGTCCTTGACTGCAGAGGGATGTGCTCTGCCTCCCAGGACATCTCCTGCCCCATTCCTGCACAGCAGGAATGAGTCTCAATTTATATTTAATCATTAGAGTGCCATCAAAGAGCTGCAGATGGAGAAGAGTTTGCAGCCAGCCAGGGCTCAGCTGGAGTAACTCTAGAAGAAATCCTTCCACCTGTTGCCAGCCTGAGGTTAGGGAAGGACGTGTCCCATGTGTACAGAATGAGGTGGCCATGTGGCCTTTGCATCATCACTGCCTGTGGGCACATTTTGGTGGCAGGGGGATATGAGCTGTGGGGCTGGGGTAGGTTTGGATGCTGTAAAAGGAAGATAACACCCTATTTCAATGTGAAGGGTGACATTATTCCCTAGGACAGCTCTGTTTCTCATCTGATTTGCTTGTGCTGAATTCAGTGTTTCATAGAAATGTGGAGGTGATTGCTCCCTGCAAAGGTTTTGGTTTTGCTTCTTGAAAAATCTTTGACGTTGTGTTATTGCAGTTCTGATTTAATGGTGCTGCCAGGCAACACTGGGAGTGATACTGTAGATGTGGCCTAAAAAGAGAGGGTACATTTTAACATTTAATTCTAGCCACTGGTATTAGTGTGAGGCTTTTGTCACTCTGGGATTCTGCCCTGCAAACCCAGGGCACAGATAAATTGTGAGAATAAAGGTGGAGTTAGCAGTAAATAATTGCTGAATTGCATATGCTGTCACAGATGAGCTCTTACACAGTTTTCAAGGAGATTAATGTCTTCTCTCAAGGTCTGAGCTTGCATTTCTGATGCAAGTATTGAATCTCTGAGCCTGTTTTGCACACAGATTTGCAATAACAAGCCCTCTGTTAATAGTAGTAAACATTTGGGTAAATGCCCATGGGTGGTGTGGGATTCAGCACCATGTTTGCCTTGTCTGGGCCAGCTGTGCTCATCAGACAGGAGCCAGTGTTGCCCCAGGGTCTCTGTCCCCAGGGAGTCCCTGGTGCAGGGGTTGGTGTCCCCTTTTGATGGCTATAACCAGCCTCTGCTCTGTCCCAAAGCAGGTGCAGCCACTGAGGCAGCTCAGGGCACCTTTTGGGTTTGCCCATTGCTGAAAAGGCCCAGG